>JAWRVF010000002.1:0-600000 GCA_036785485.1 Physcomitrellopsis africana
TATTTTTGATGCTGCGTCCATTTTACTTCTTCAGACAGTTTCTAACTCTATGGCCTTCTCCACTGCAATAAAAGCACAAACCTTTCTCCATACGCTGCTTCTTTTCTTCTAAAGTAAGGGATTTGACACGTACCACATCAATCTACATGTCTTCTATCTCTGCTTATGAATTTAGGCTACTTGCCGATATAATTGCGGTGCAATGACTTATATATTGTATAGAGCGTTCGTCTTGGCGACGTTGAAATAGGCAGTTATCGCACTTTACAACTTGGCTAATGGCTTTGTTGAGGGTTCGTGGATCAGAAAGAGATAATAACAAATCCTTCACATTGTCCCTTAGATCTCAATAGAATTGGCTCATCAATGCTTCTTCATCCCAATTAATGTCGCATGCCAATTGCTTGAAATCCGATGCATAGACTGATGCAGAGCGAGTCCCTTGTCGTAGTAATTGAATTTTTGTTGTAGCCCACCGAGCCTTGTCATGCTTGCCAAATGCTTCTGCAAATTCCTCCAAAAAAGTCTCAAAGTTATTCAAAATTGGTGATCATTTTTCAAATAGAGGAGCAAACCACAATAGAGCTTGTCCCGTAAGCAAAGTTTCAACCAATCCAATGCATGATTCCTCCGTCGGATAACGTTCGGGTTGTAAGTACATTGTGATTTGATTAGTGCGAACCTCAAAACTTTTAAATGCGTCAAACTTGTCTAAAGAGCTAATTCGGGGAGTTCCTTTAGATTTGTGGAAATGTAGTTACCGTTGAACCACAGTACAAAAAGTGCTTCTTAGTGGGAAAATTTCAGTGATAAGAAGAAACCCATTGTGCTTTCCGGATCTTCCATCATTATGAAGTCTTGCAAAACTCCTTCCATCATTATCGTGATTTCACTTTGTGATAGCATGCTTGAAACGCTCATAATGGCATCCATCTTTGACTCCAAACTTTTACTCATATTAATGTCTTGACCTCCAACCATTCTAAGAGAAAGGAAGTAATTGTTTCTACAAGGAGAAAATATTGATTTAAAAGAGGGTACTCTGCAACCTCTAAAACGCCTTAAGATCTTCAAAAAGAGGGGTAATTCACTCTCTCCAAGAAGAATAAGACTCCAATATTATGACAAAAAGATATCAGCTTAGAGGAGAGTAATCCGCAATCTCTAAAATACTAGTGCATCTTTAAGAGTAATCTACACTCGAAGGCCTTTCACGATATCGAGGGTAGAGTAAGTCTCGAAACCAAAGCTATACTTACGGACACAAATTATAGACTTGAAGTCTAAACAAGAAGTTGAAGAAGAACTGGCAGGAACTGGATTAATATCACGGACACAGTATATAGACTTGAAGTCTAAACAAGAAATTCAAGAAGAACTAGCAAGAACTGGATTAATCAGATGAGTACAAAAACAACACCAGGGAGGTGAGCTAGAGCTTTAAGAGATGTGTTGTCAAGACTGAAGAACTCTTCAATCTCGACTCCAATATATACTCCTACCAAGGAAGCCTGCCAGCGACTTCGCTTCAGTGGGAGCTACCAAACGCTTCTCTTAACTAAAGAAGATATTAAGAGCTGAAGAAGGTTCTAGAGTTCTAAGGAAACTAGAATGTTCTAGAAGGTTCCTAGAGTAATATATCCCTTGACGTAGGAAGATATTAGAAGGCTACGAAGGTTCTAGAGAGTTCTAAGAAAATTTCTAGGGTACTCTAAAAAGGTTCTAATAAGTATATCCTTGACACCTTCTATACTTTAAAGAATACTTATATATTCCAAAAGAACCTACATGACTACGCATTTTTCAATCTTGCCATGACTTCTCAACTACAAGTCATTTTGGATTTAATAAGACCTTAAAACTTATTTTTGGAGATTTTTGGCGGCTTCAAATGTGAAAGATTGTGAAGGACTTTGTGCTTTCTTATGATATTTGTTCAAGGTCCAAGAATCCTCAACATCGCTCTTATTGGCTTTTATACTCCTTGCCTATTTCAAAATAATTATAATCTTCTATCTCAATGGACTTTATCACTGATCTATCGCCATCCAATTCATTAGACAACATCCTTGTGGTGGTTGATTGACTCACAAAGACGCCTCATTTCATTCTTTACAAGAAAATTGCATCTAGTGAAAAAACGACAAGGCTCTTTCTTAATAATATATATGTCGATATTGTGGTCTATCAGATGATATCATATTTGATCAAGGGTCCTAGTTCATATCTAAGTTTTAAAAATATCTTTTTGAAATATTGAAGGTAGACATTAAACTTTCTTTAGCTTTCCATCTTCAAATTGATAGCCAAACAAAACAAATTAACTAAGTTTTGAAGTAGTATTTACAATGCAACATCAATTATCAACAAGACAATTGAATCTTGTATCTATCATTAGTGGAGTTTACATATAATAATATTATTTATGCTTCAATTCAACAAACACCATTTTATTCCAACTATAGATATCATCTAAAGCTTCATTTATGGAGTATGTCAAAAAATAATAATCTAATAGTTGAAGGATTTGCAAAGCATCTATTGCAATACCAAACAACCTTGAAGCTTCAATTGCAAGTAGCTCAAGATGCTTGTAAAGCATTTGTAAATAAGTTCAGAAATCAATTATTTATTTTTTATATTAGAAATAAAATATGGCTTCTTTGACAGGACATCAAAACCAAGCAATTATACAATAGGTTGGACTATTGAAAACTATGACCATTTTCCATCCAAAATCAAATTAATCCAATAGAATATTCCTTAGAATTACCATCTTTTATGCAAATACATCTAATTTTCCATGTTTCTCTTTTAGAGTCTTATAGAGAGTTGCATATTCGAAAAAGAGTACAACAATTGCCACCTAGTATTGAAAACAAAAATCATGAAGAATACAAGGCCAAAAAAATATTAGATTTACAATGAAGGTGGGATGATAACTTCTTGGTTACAATTGGATCTAAGGAACACTTATAAGAGGGGAGAGTTAAAATAAAATCTTTATTAGTATGCAATTTTTTATTCCAAGATAGAATAATATAATAGAAGCAAATCAGTCACTATGTCCAACCTTTAAATGTTGAGAGATTTAGCAGAATAAGATTCAGAAGATTCACTTGCTACGCAAACTTCAAACAAATCAATACAATTTTCACAACCTTCAATTGAGCAAAGTGATGATAATACATTTTAGTGCCAAGTACAACCACAATTGGAGCCATTAAGAACAACATCCAACCATGTAAGTTTTGATTCCAATTCTTGAATTTTGGTGTTATTACTTGAGCTTGAAAAGATGAAACTTTTTAAACTTGAGATCTTGTTTGGAGGATGTTTTAAAGGCCACAATGAAGATTAGATCCTTCGATGGGATATTTCAAGAACGAAGGTACTAGTTCAAGGCCATAGGCAATTTTTTTGAAGACCAATAGAATCTATTATCCAAGAATAGAGAACAAAATATATAACTTTATTTATGTAACATATTCTTAATTTTTTATATATGTAAAAATATTTTTGAGGATGTGAGCTTCTCTTGAAACTCATTACTAGAAAAGGTGGTGATATTAAGAACATATATTTTAGAAGTTTACAAAACCTTTTAGAATATTTTAAAGATTTTTAAATTAATAAAAGTCAATTTAGAAGCTTTTTAGTTGATGAAATTAGCTTAAGAAGCTTTGTAATTAATAAAAAGAGCTCAAGAAGCTTCTAAGTTAATAAAAAGAACTTAAGAAGCTTCCCAATTGATAGAAGCTACTCAAAAAGCATCTTAGATAGGAATATATATGGGAATTGAGGCTAAAAAGTTCTTCAATCTTGATAATATATCTCTTGGAGTTCTAGTTCACCTTTCTTGATGTTGTTTGTATACTCATTTGATTAATTCAATTTTTTGTTGATTTTTTCTTGAATTTTTTTTTTTAATTTAAGTCTCTTGCTGTATATTCTTGTGTCTTTGACAAAAAATATTATAACCATCTATTATTATAATTATAAGAAGGATTTCATGAGTAACATCTCTAAAAGATAATAGACAACTATCTATAATTTTTACATGTACAGATTTGGTTTTCTATATTAAAGATATTCTATGATTTTTAATAAATTTTTTATCTAAAATATATGTAGAAACTCTTGAATCTAGTAAGACAAAGGCTTTGTGATTTTTAGATCCCAAATATATATCTATTATAAAACAAAGAAAAGATTTTGAGGAGAGAATAGAACCTTTACTAGGAATTGTATAAGATTCTAGCTGCATAGTCCATATTATAGCTAGACAAACTTATTTTCCAACATATTATCTTCTTTGACAACCATACTCCTTATTTTGTAGCTGAGTTGATTCTTTGGACAATGTTGAGTAGTGTACTTAGATTCTCTACAATATAAGCACAATCTTTTTTGACAACAATGAATTTTTTCTTATTCAATAAGAGGTTTAAAACATATCACATCAATTTGCATGTCTTTTACTTTAAAATATACATATTAAAAAGATGTCAATGTTGCCATTATATTATAATAATGTTGAGATTCTTTTGTGCAATTCTCACATTGAAATTCAAAAAGTCAATTGTCATACTTCATAGCAAAATCAATTGTTTGATTAAATGTTTAAAGATCAAATAAGTTGAATATCAATTTTTTTATCTCACATTATAATCCATAGAAAAATTGGCTAATGAGTGCAACATCATTGCACTTGATATCAATTACTAGTTGTTAAAATTATGAAATATATAATTTTATTGATCAATTGTCTTGTTACAAGATATAAATCTTCTTGGTTGTAACACAAATTGCATTATATTCTTCATACATAGATCAAAACTGTACTAAAAATATCTCCAAATTATCCAATATTTGATCATATTGTTCAAAAAAGGATAAAAATAATAATAAAGTAAAACTTGAAAGTAGTGTTTTAATAAACCTGACTTTTGATCTTTGAATTTAATAACTTTGAGATTGAAGTTCAATCACCAGTTGTACTTAATTGATGAATCTTGGAAATTTAGATCTTGTGCCATCAAACTTTTCAAGAAACTAATTTTTGATTTTTTGATGCTCAAACAATATTCTGTTGTAGGTGAAGTAATATGACTTGGTGTAGATATTGAAGCAGCTCTAATCATTTCCATATCTTCATTTCTTGCTAATCTTGTTGTTCCTTGTGGTGGTACATTGAGTTGATGCATTATAAGCATTAACTCTTTCATTTAGTCTTACATTTATGCCATTGCGCTTTTTATTTCAAAAAGCTCTACCATAATAATACAATAGAAAGAAAAATATCTATTCTCACTATAGAATAAAATATTCAAGAAGAAAGAAAAAAATTTAGAAATAATATCAATTTAAAAGTAGATAATCTATAATTTATAATATATTTATGTTTTATTAAGAGAAAGGGATAATTACTCATAATAAAAAAAAAACAAAGCTTTGATATTGTATGTGCATTCTTATTAATCTATCAAAGATATAAACTAAAAAAAAATATGTATAAATTAATAAAATCTATATCAAAAGAAAATGACAAAATAGAAATAAGAAAGCATATATATTCAAGAAAAAATTGGAATGATTATTGCCAAAGATTAGAAAATACAAAGACTTTTAAACTAGATTAAAAACAAAAAAAGAAGTTAACAAGAATAAAGAAGGCTTTATTCTTATCTCTGTATATACTATCTACTAAAGAGCTATGTGACAATGCTCTATAGGACTCCAATACGTGTTCAATTTGTAAGACATATGTCAAACTTGCAAGACAAGTTTTTTATATGTGCGCCATATATTCAACTTGTTTTAAAAGCTATCAATATATGCAATATGTGGCTAACTTGTTGGCCAAATTTCTAACCTATCAATCACCTATAAATATATATAAAGATGAAACCATGTCTATAAAGCTTCTAAGAAGCTTTTCTATAAGATATTATTAAATTAATCTATTTTTATTTACTTCTATCAATGTATATTAACTAGATAATTATTGGAATAAATCTTATATTCATGACACATTCTTATCTTGTATTAAAAGAAAAAAATACAACTTTTGATCAACAAAAGTCAATCTTATTAAATATAGAATAATTATATCTTTAAGCAATAAAATCAATATTAACTATCGATTCAATTTTTTTCAAACAAATCTAATCAAATATATCTTCAGACCCTTTTGTTCATGATATTAAGAATAATTCATTTAAATTTTATGATACTTCTAATTTTAAATTTTAAAATAATTTTTTCTATTTTGAAAGATGCTTATATGTTTTACAAGGTGAAACACAATTATGTGCTTTTGAAGCTTGTCACAACTTCCTTGCAGCAGGACATTTTGGATACAATAAGACTTTGAAACTAATATCAAGAGATTTTTGATAGTCTCAAATGTGAAAAGCAATTAAAGAGTTTGTGCAGTCAAGTGATATTTGTTCAAGATCAAAAACTCTTATCATCAATCTTATATGTTTTTTCAACCATTACCTATATCAGAACAACCATGGTTTTTTTTTCTTATAGATTTTATCATAGATCTACCAATTTTAAGTTCATATGATTCTATATTTATAATTATATATCATTTCACTAAGATGGCACATTTTGCACCATATACAAAATCTATCATAAGTAAAGAAATAGCTAAATTCTTCTTTAACAATGTCTATTGCTATCATGGATTACCAAGGGATTTTATATCAGATAGAGGAACATAGTTTGTATCAAAATTTTGGAAAAACTTTTTTAAAATATTGAAAGTAGACATAAAACTATCTTCAGCCTTTTATCCTCAAATTAATAAATAAACAAAATGAGTAAATCAAGTTTTAGAATAGTATTTGCACTATACCATCAATTATCATCAAGATGATTAGACAATTCTTTTGCCATTGGCAAAATTTGCTTATAATAATTTGGTATATTTCTCTACTCAACAAATACCTTTCTTTGTCAATTATGGTTATCATCTATGATTTGATATTTTTGACTTTTCAAAAGCTGATAATCCTATGGCTAAAGACTTAGCAAATCGATTATCAAAGCTACACGCAACAATGAAGGTACAATTAAGAGAAGTTCAAAAACAACAAAAGACCAATGTATATGTCTATCACAAGAAACAATCTCAATTTTATGTTGGTGACAAGATATAAATACTTCGTCATAATATTAAGACTATTCATCCTTATGATAAATCTTTGCTATAAAACAAAACAGGTTCAATGAAAATCTCATTTTATCTTTTATGATTAGTTTTTTATTTCTTTAGATTTTTAGCACTAAGAAGATAGAAAATCAACTAGCAAATTCAGCTGAAGAACTATCATTTGCTGAATTATCAGATGAAATATTACAATTGTCACAATCTTCAAGACAACAAAATAGATATGAAGATCCTCAAAAATGACATATTCTTCCTGAAATTGACGACAAGGTACAACGTGTTTAGTATCACAACTTTAAAAGAGACTCTTGGTATTTGATAATACTTTTTAAGGTAGGAACTATTTTTGATAGTATTTCAAATGTTTTGTTTGAAGGAAGTTATAAAGGCTCCAACAATGATCAAATATCAGGGTGGTCCTCCCACGTTGGTATGAGATATTATCGATGGCTAAGAGAACCTATCAACTACCTTCAAAAAGAACAAAAATTAGAATATGTAGCAAATACAATTTCACACACCTTGAACTTCTTCAACATGTAATCACCACTCTTTGTAGAACCCGTCTCTAAAAAAAAGGATATACTGCCACGGATATAAGATTTACTCTAATAATTATCTAGATAATATAGATAGATAGAAGTAAGTAAAAATAAATTAATCTAATAAAATCTTATAAAAAAGCTTCTTAGAAGCTTCATAGACGCGATTTCATCTTTATACATGTCTATAAGTGATTGGTAGATTAGAAACTTGGCCAACAAGTTAACCATGTATCACACATATTGGTAGCGTATGAAACAAGCTAATTATATGGCTTACATATAAGAAACTTGTCTTGTAAGTTTGACATGTGTCTTACAAATTAGACACGTGTTGGAGGTCCTATAGAACGTCGCCACATAGTTCTTAGGTAGATAGTATATATAGAGATAAGAATGAAGTCTTTTTCTTACTTCTAGTCTAGTTCAAGAGTCTTTATATTTTTTAATCTTTGACAATAGCCATTCCAGTTTCTTCTTGAATATATATGTTTTTTTATTTCTATTTTTTCATTTTTCTTTGACACAAATTTTATTGGTTTATGCATCTTCTTTTAGTTCATGTCTTTAACACTATAATAAGGACTATTTGTAGTATGATAAGATTCTACTTAAAGAAATATAAGTCAAATATATATAAATAAATAATATTATCTTACATATCATAGTCTTAATAATAAAATAAAATAAAATAAAAATAATTTAATTAATTAACTAACTTTAATTTTTTTATTTAAATTTTATTATCTATTATAAAATAATTATGCTTAAATATATATAATATTATCAAATAAAAAAATTATAAATTAAAGGTAATAAAGAGATCATATGTATATATAGATATAGGAGTGAAATTTGGTTTAATTATTTTAACTTTAATTTTTTAACTTATCAATTAAATAAATGCCAAAGAGAGTATAGGGCAATATAAAAATAAAATCAAAATACATCATATATATATATATATATATATATATTATAATAATTTAATTATATATTTTTAAATATTTAACATACAAATTATATTTATATATATGCAATTTAAAAAAAAATTCAAGTAGATTTCAAGTAATTATAATACCATGAATTAATTAAATTTGTGTGCATAATTAAATTATGTCATAATATTTTGTGTTTTGTGTAGCTTATTTTTCTTTTGAAACTCTAATTAAATACAAAAACCACAAAAGTTTTAATGATGATGCTACTACCAAATCCCTTCAAGATTTGTGGTCATTATTAAAAATTGAAAGCTAGATTCAATCAAAATTTTGAATTTAGACATTAAATATAACATGAATCTATTTGAATTTAGTGTTTTGAATGCTTTTTATCCATCAATTCATGTTCCACATGGACATCTAATACAATTTGGTCGTTTTTAATAGTAATTATGTACATCTTTTTCTTTTCTTTTCTTTTCTTTTCTTTTTCCCTAAGATTTTCATGAATAATTGAATGATGTAAAAAAAAAGTTGTATTCAGATGTAACTTAGTATATTCGTGGAGCTTTAGTAAATGAACTTTGGATACTTCACGGTTTAGTTTCAGTGACTCAGGGTTGTTGATGGAAAGCACCTTGAATGAGTCCGTGGTGGACAAATTCATAGATTTGACCCAACCAACAGTCTTGACCTGAACAGAGGTGTGCCATACGATGCTTGTGTTTTGGGCTATTTCATAGTCTTAAATCAAGCACCAGATCGAGTCGTGTGTGATAGTGTCAGGAATACCAGTACTTATTGTCAGACTAAAACGGGCTCTCCACCTTCGTAAAGAGAAGAGTCAATGAGAGAATGCTAGAATTTCATCATACACGAATTGTCTAATTATCGACCAAGCAATCAGCATCAAATAGTTCCTGGAGAACAAATAACATAGAAAGAGCTTCCTGTGCATGTCAGGATCCAATTTCCACAAGCACATGCCAGAAGCACTTAACGTGAAGCGTTCACTTTAGTAATTTTTAAAAAGTACAATGGTCTCTAAGAACTTGGCGAGCCAGATCTGGAGCTCCACTCTTTTTGTAGATGAGGTGCAGGTTGTGAGCCGCTTCTCTTCGCAGATCACAATGACCAATATATTTATCTTTATCCATTTGCACAGGAAGGAAGCCTGATCCCTCGGTGGGTAGCAACACAAGGGGACAGTCCTTTTCCCTCTGTATTAACACTTTTTCGTAATAATTTACAGCTAGTTGGACGAGTCCAACATGGTGAAAGGCCCGAGCCAGGTTATAATTCGATTCCTGTATTCCCCATCCAGTCATGCATTATTAGCTTCGCTTTGTTCCACGGCATTCAGTATTCATTTCATAAACTTAATATATGAGTGTGCACTTCCTTGTCTGCATCAAATTTGTCTACAGAAATTCAATATAGCGTATCGGTGGTGGATAAAGCATACCTGATTGAACTTGCATAATCGCTGATAATTGTACAAAAAGGCAAATCCTTGCAGAACTGTCTGGTTGCGGTTGCTTAAACGAAACCCAAGAGAGAGGTTGATAAAAGAAACACCAATGCAAAGATTTATAAAAGGATCCTCTGGCTGAACTTGATATGCTTGTAAATACTCCCGAAGAGCACCTTGGGGTTGGCTTATCATAGCGTACTGGTGTCCACATATAACCATTGCGGGTACACAATCTGGGTACTTACCTCGCACAGAGAGCATGTACTTGCTGTGCTTGGAAAGCCTTACTTCTGATCTTGATACCACTTGATAATACGCATTCCACATACTGAAGCTATAAGGCCTTTGTTGTACCATGTATCGTACACAATCGTATCCATACTTGACATCTTTGGTCTTGTAAGCAATCTGTGCTCCAAGGGCTCGGAGCTCATCACATTTGACTTTTCCAAGGTGGCTGCCTATTCGCAAAATATGGTGAACTATTTCCAGCGCTTCCCAGTATCTCTTTAGCAAAAGCAGTGCCTTGCAAACTTGTAACACAAGCTGGTAGTGTTCCTCATCTTTGAGCAAATTTGGTAGTGGGGACACCTTAATTTCCACTTCTTCTACTGGTTCTGGCTCATGCTCATGCTCTGCTTCATCACTATCCCATTCTAAGCCAGCAGCTAGGGCAGCAGCTTTCTTTTCCTCCTTCTCAGCAGCCCACTTCGCCAGCATTCTCCTAGCTCTTGATGCTTTGGTCATATCATTCCGTGATAGGACAGGCCGAAAACCTTGAAACACTTGGTCATCAAGTTGTTGTTCCAACCATTGAACTCTTTCGGCCAGTATGGTTTTATTTAATCGTTTTCTGGTCTTCCCCTTCTGAAAAACCTTCTGGTTGAGGGATTCTACATACAGAGATTCATGCAGTGAAGGCAAAAGCGTATCCACAAATTCCGTCAGGCGACTCTGAGCCAAGTAAATATTGGCCAATTTAACTACTACCTTGCCATGTTTCCACCAGGGCTGCTCCTTCGCTTGTGTTTCAGCATCAGTTGTAATGTCCTCTGTCACATCTACAATCCAGGCCGACAAAATGTCATTTACTGCACCAGAGTAAAACTAAAGCTCATCAAAATAAGCACTCAAAGTTGGAATAAGGTCCGATAACACCTTCAAGTATTTTCAGATTTCTGTCCCTGATAATGCATCAGATTTGGAGGATCATAGTAAGCATCCCAACACGCAACCTTGAGGGCAACGCGCCACTCGACGAGTAATCATCGTATAAGTATTTTCTAAGGCATATTGCTGCAGAGAATTAACATACCTGAATCCGGAGGAGCGAGCAAGGAAATCGCTTCGTTCTGTCTACCGGAGTCGCACAGTAATGAAGCAAGGCTTAGACGCGTCTCCACGTTCTGGGGCATGTCCTTGATCACTGTTATCAGACATTCCAAGATTATAAGAATAATAATAATAAATAACTCACATATTCAGATGAAAAACATCCAGCATTGTGCACCCCAATGAAGGAGCTATATTCCGCTAAACTTACAAAATTTTGGCTACAACTTTGTTGGTTATATTTATCTTCTGTTATAGTCACCCAAAAAAAAAAAAAAAAAAAAAAAAAAAAAAAATCCGCGATGACGTATTTGATCATTTCTTTGGTTTGAGCACAGGACGGAGAACGAATACCGTATATTGTGAAAGAGATAATAAAAATGGATAATAAGACTGTTGTTTAATTCTTCACAAGCACAGAAAAACAGGGCTAGGACAAGCGGAAGTTGGCCAAGAAATAATACTAAAATCACCTCCTAACAAATTTGCAGATATGCTAAATACCTTGCTGGTATACACGAATTGCATCAACACTCGAACCGAGTGCCGTATGACACTGAGCCATCTTGAGCCACAAAACGACCTGTTTCAAAATGGCATCAAGCGCAAAACGGGTTGTAATTTCAGTCACGAAGGCTTCTATTAGTTAAGGATCGAAATCTGAAGAAGACTTAAAATAAAGTGTGGCCAAACTGCAATGCAGAAAGATAACTCTACCGCTGATTCTTACATTTGATAATTCTGTTCATAGATATCTGAAAATTAGTACAAACATCTCATTGAACAACTTGCTGTAAGGAACAAAGACATCACGTTCGAACTGCTCCCTAGGCAAGTTCAAAGCTTGAAAATACGTCAGTGTTGAGCCTTAAGATGTTGTCTACACTATTTCTTCAACCGTAACGAATATCTACGAGAGTATCATCCTCAAGTATTCCAAAGAACATCGCAATCGAGGAATTAAATCACAAGCAATAGAATAGCATAATGTTTACGATTTTAACTCAAAAACAAATGCACTAGAAGAACAAACGTACGTCATCGAAGGAACTGTTGCCGTAAAGCAATTCATAGTAGCGAAGTGCGCTCTTGTGTTCCCCGAGAGCCAAATATGCATCCCCTACTTCGAGGATTAAATCTGCACATTCGTCTACCTGCTCTGTCCTCAATCCTTCGAAATTCCTCTGCGACATGAGTCAAATACGAAGCACATGTTTGAGGAACTAGTAAAAGGTTAGTACGCGTCAAAATGCACCAAATTTAAAATGTACTGAAAATGATAAGAGAACACGAAAGAAGATGAGAGTTTAAGTAGGCTTGCAGCTATCTACCTCTGCAGATTCCAAATCTCCCAAGTAGGCATGACATATTCCAGCTTTAACAGATAAGTCTAACGGGAGAGGTTGATCAGCAGAGTAAAGCTCACGGGCTCGATCGATCCAAGAAATGGTTATGGCAAAAGCACCATTGGCCATGTGTAATTCAGCTAACAAGTTCACAGCCGATAAATCTGCTTCATATGGATATGTCTCAATCAAATTCTCCAGCAACTGAGTGGCTTGTTCAGACTGCCCATTCTTTTGTCGCATCTGACATGTCAAGCCCAATTTGGCATCTTAAGGTAAGCTTGAGGTCAGAAAATAAAGCACATGAAGCAAATAAGAAAATGGACCATGTTGGTCCCAAGTCTCTTTACAGCTCAAATGAGGAATATTCATACCGAGAACAAAATATACAAGATAAATAAAGCCTCAACTCATTGAACTTGCAGTACACAGAGAGACAGGAGAAAATTAAAATCTGGAGGCAAGAGGCAGACGAACCTTGGCAACCATTTTGCAGATTTCCACGTCACCTGGACGCAGAGCAAGAAGTTGTTCCAGACAATCTATAGCCTTTGAAAATTCATTCAACTCTGCATAAAGAGATGCACAGTCCCACTTAGCATCTACGTCGGTAGGATCTGCTCTCATTGCCTTCTGCAGGCAGTAAATGACTTGACCTGAATTCCCGAGCTCCCTACAAGAAAGATAACACACAAATCTCCATGAGTATGTGGTTCAGTAGCAGATAAAACTAGCTCCAAGGAACCTTAAGATGTTCAGCAAGACATGATTTACTTTCACACTCCTTGTAAAATCAGATTGTGGTAAGAAGGCTGCTCTTCCCTAGTGACTGCGAAAAAAATCTTCCATTGCTCACAAAGTTCGAACAAAAACTTGAAAATACAAATGAATGCAGGAAGTAAAGAGTTAGACTCATACATCGACCAGGAGGCCAACCGCTTCCATAGAACTATATCTTTGGGTGTCAGATGGGCAGCAATCATGTAGAAATTAAGTGCTCTTTTACGGTCACCTTTGGCATCATAAAGAAGACCCAAAGTGTGATACGAATCTGCAACATTAGGTGCAATCCGCACAACCTCCTTAAGTATCTCCACTGCCTGTGAGTAGCCACACATAAGTGCTGAAGGAGGAAAAACCAAGAAAGCCAAGATAAAGATGCCTAATATTCAAAATATTCACGTGAAATTCTCAATATTTAACTAGTTATTACCTCGTCGAACTGACCAGTAGCATAAAGAAGATTAGCTTCCCCGAGTTTCTTGTTGATCTCTGGAGTGAGGCCTCCTGGTGCCTTCCTTCTTCGCCCCTTCCTCTTTGGCTGCAAACCACATTGTTGACAATAAGCGCCACAAATCCGCAAGTGCCCTAGTACGTAGACCTCTCGGTTGATCTCCAAACGTTTCCCCGATCAAATTTGTTAGTACATACTAAATTTGAAAGCACTTTTCAAAGCTAGACTCTTATCTGTTCTTCCTGAACTTGCACATATCACTTGGAAATATGGGATGGATCATCTGCCTAATAATTGCATTCGAAGTTTACTGAGAACTTTGCCTACCCCTTTTCGACGTCGTCGACCGGGTGCTCCAAACCCTGCAGCATCCCATATTTCATCCACACTTGCGCCAAATATATCTTGTTGCTTCGTCATTTTTGCTTGGACAGTCTCTGTCCTGATAAAACAAATGGGCCACAAAGCGAAACATGTACTTGTTGGAACACTTATTCAGCGAACAGTTCATTCGTCAACTGAGAACTAATTACCATCAAACAAAGTAAGTCCAATCTTTAATGCAGATAACAAATGCCAGACAGAACCACACACACACTAAAGCGTCCGCAATAGATCTTGCACACCTTTGAGTGTCCGTCAAAGTTAGTATAAAAAGCACTTCTGTACACCAAAAAAGCACTACCATGATAAATCCAGAAAGTCAATTGAGTATCTAATTTGCTAATGACGAGGTGCAACATTTTATTTTATCAATCATATCTCCTTTCAGAAAGATAGGTATCAAAAACCAGCCCAAAAGTAAGCGGACCATCGTCTTCAATTAACAGTAATTCATCGTAACAAGACTTTAGGAATACAAGCTCAATGAGGATAACTTTAGAATAATAGATGAAACTATAAGATGCGACACAGAAACTTACGATCTTGTAGCCAGATTTTTACGCTTGCGTGCAGCAAGTGCCTCATATTCGAGACGCTGGAACTGTTCATAAGGCAATTTTCCATTCTCATCCTCTTCTGCAAATCTTAGGGGGTCCATTTCATCTTCAAACACAAGATTGTATTCATCATCATCTTCTGCATCTCCTTCGATTTCCGCTTCCGCCTCAGGTTCTGGCTGCCCTCGCTCTTCTTCCTCCTCCCTCTCGCTAGCTCCTAAATTTTCTCCATCACCCCCCTCTAGCTCCTCCATCCCCAGACCATACCCCCCGTCTTCTTGATCGTGGTCCATATCATCGTGATCCATATCATCACTGTTCGTATAGACACAACCAGTCGAAAAAAAGTATAAATATGTGATTTATAAGGCAAATAGTGTCACCCTTCTAAATTCAATGATTTGAATTATATTACAAATGGAATTTGGTCACACATCCAAGCTATGTAAGAATTCAGATAATGCAATGAAAGGGTTGACAGGAGAATAACATACACTGCTCCGATTTCATCAACCTCAACAGAATCCAGGCTCTCTTTGGGGTTGTCAATCAGCATTTGCATGAAGCTACGCTTTCGATGAGGCAAATTTCTCTCGTCTGGACTCACATCTGGCGTCATCAGAGAAGAAGATCCTTCTCCAGAATGATGCAAGCCCGTATTAAACTCGTCTATTTCCATGGAGCCTAAGTCTTGAATTCAACTCCAGTTCCGGAGATTGAGAATCCGCAAGACCTCCAAATATACGTCTACGAAATCAGAACCTGGCACAAATTACATTCAGCACTGATATTTTAGAATTCCACTCCCTTTGTAGGCATCATGCTTGCTAAGTGCTGCACCGCAACAAAACAAAATATGACCTAAGACTTCGCGGCGCAGGGGCGTTGAAATTGCCATAATCTCTCCAATTCAAAAAAATGAAAATAATAATAATAAAACAACTTGTTTCAATTGCGCCCAAGTGCTAGAAACACGATAGCATAGCAATTAAGCGTATGCTTTAAGCCCTAATCTGCGACGAAAACTTCCAAAGTTCCTAAAACTCCCAGAACAGAGAACCAATCAAGCTTACAATGCGATACTTGTGAAAGCACGAGCAAACAGTTTCTTCTGCGACTGTCAAGGACAAACACACAGTGTACATCGCAATTCTTAGTTCTGAAATTGCGAACAGCTCCGAAAAGTAAAATCTGCAGAACTCATGAGCTTCCGATTCCCGGACAAGGAGGTTTCCCAAAACCTTGAGAGGCCAACGCCAAGTCTGCTTCACAACGAGTCTTCATGTCTCTGTTAAATACTCCAGTAAATTGGTGAGGTAAGTTTAGCAGGTACTATTTAGGTAGTTTTACTTTCAAACCCTTCTTTATGAATTTCTATGAATGAATTTTTTAAAACATCAAAAACAATTTTCAACTTTATGTAACTCAAATATGACCTCCAACCCTAAGTAAACTTAAATTTCTTAAACAATATTTATGATGCTTCCAAGAATTTTTTTCAAAAAAGTACTCACTCCACCATAAAAGGAAGAGCACTTGTAGGGGAACGAGTGAACCAAATCGAGGTAGATTCGACGGTGATTGCGGAGGAAGGGTTGCGAGTTCAATAGTAGAAACTGAAGTGGATTGAAAGAGGCGATGAGTGAATCTGCTCTTTCAGAGTGTGCAGAGAAGAGAAGCAAACAGAAGAGTAGAGAAGCAAGTGCCGTAGCGGGGGTGGAGTTATGCTTGACTGTACTCCACTCAAGTTTAGAGTACAAGAAAGGTGTCAATAAGATTGAAGATATTCTTTAAAAAAAAATTGTATGTATAGATGTGCCTCGGTTACCTGATAATATGTGCTGGAACTGTGGTCGTTCTTAGGTAGTAAACTCATAACCTTGCTTTTTGCATAATTAATTTTTAAAAAGTGAAGTTTCATAATTTAAGTGAGGGATATGGATTGAGAACAGAAGACTATTTGTGGACGCCGATAGATAGGAAAAAGGGAGGGAAGAGCGCTGAAGGCCACGTGGAAGGATTTTATTGGAGGAACCATGCATATGCTGAGGGCATTCATGTGATGTGGCGTCAGCAAAGCCCCCAAACTCCATGTCCCTTTTGTCTCTTCCTAAATGGATAGGGGGGTTACATGCATGATGATGATGATGGTCCCCTAGTACTGCTTATTCATCCCCATCCAATTGTGACTCTCCAATCCCATAACTTCATTTAGAACTATGGAATTTCATGACACTACATAAATTATAAAACCTTGCATAATTTATAAAAAGTTTCATCCATTGAAGTTATAAATTAAGGAAGGTACATTTGTACTTGTTATCAGTCATATGGAAGTTTTTTAGAAACTATAAAATTTATAAGGTAAGTGTCTAAATTGTAGAATTTTTTATATTAACTTTCTTAATCTATAAAACTTCTAAGAGAAATTTTGGTGGTTACATAAAACATTAAAATATATTTGTGGATCTAATATGCTTTAAAGAATTTTACTTAATTTTTTATAAGAAAGCAATTACATATCTAATTTATTTTTATTACTTTTATTTAATTTCATTTGATTTTGTAGTATGATGTTTAAAGTTAAATTCATACAAAAATAAATTACAAATCTCATATAACAAAATTAAATAATTTTATTTTATGCATGCTATATTAAATTCTAGAGATTATTTAGATTAATTATTTTTATATGATAGGAAATTAGATATGTAAATATTTATATATTTTACACTAAATCATCTAAATGAGTATTAAAATTATCTATATATATATATATATATATATATAGATAAATAATTATATTATCTAATACTAAATTTATTCTAAATAAAAAGAAACAACTAGCACTTGATTTTCAACTCTTAAAACAAAACTTTTCTCGACTATTCTTATGACAATACGAGAAAAAAAAAAAAAAAAAAAAAAAAAAAAAAATCCTAATGTAATTTTTAATAAAAAGTAATATAATATATTATTTTTAAATTTTTATATTATAATTTTAAAAAACTATATGTATATATACTGAAAATTCACAGACTTGATCATACACTCATGTTGTAAATGTAATAGATATATATATATATATATATATATAAATATTTTAATTTCTTAAATATTTCTACTAAACTATAATATCCTTGTCTGTATATATAAGATTTGATATTCTATTTAAGAATAAAGTACACTTTAATTTTTTTCTAAACTATGTATTTTTTAATTTACATAATTTATATTTTTTTATATAAATTAATAAATTAATTACTTTGAAAACCATATATCTAAGCTATTTTTATTATAAAATCAATTTATTTCTACTTTTATATTTCTAAATTTCTAATTGAATAATAAATTGCAACAACTTTTGATTAATTTGTGGCCAAAGAGTTGTTGTTGTAACAAAAAAATCAAATAACCAAATTTTATATAATTTACTAACTTAATAATCAGATAATTTTATCTGAAATTTATTTTATTTTAAGTCTATTTATTTGTGTTATAATAAAACATCAAATGATATAAATAAGAAAATAAGAATATCTTTATATACACATACACACACATTTGCATATATACATAAAGTAATTTTGATGTCAATTTTTTTAATTCAACTAAACAATAAAATAGTTTTTTATTAAATATTTTTTATAAAATTTTCAGAGAATAATAGTCCACAAAGTAAAATAGAAATATCTATAAACAAATTACAATATTTTATTATGTAATAGTTACCAAGTAAATTCAAATAAATTATTTCACTTTCTTATTATACAACCATCTATCAAGGACAAGAACTCAACGGAAGCAAATAAGTAAGTGAAAAACACTCTCAAAGAAATATAACAAAATAGAAACAAGGTAGTGTATACATTAAAAGAAACTGGAATGGCTACTGCCAAAAGACAAGATACTAAAGACTCTTGAAATCAAACTAGAAACAAGAAAGGAGTTGACAAGAGTGAAGAAGGCTTCACTCTTGTCTCTATTTATACTATCTACCTAAGAGCTAAGTGGCGGCGTTCTATAGGACCTCTAACACGTATCTAATTTACAAGACACGTGTCCAAGTTGCAAGACACGTGTCGAACTTGCAGGGCAAGTTTCCTATATGTTCGCCACGTATTTAGCTTGGTCTTCAAGCTACCAACATGTGCGATATGTGACTAACTTATTGACCAAGTTTCTAATCCAAAAGTCTACTATGGACACTTTTAAAGTCAAAGCAGCGTCTATGAAGTTTCTAGGAAGTTTCTCTAAAGATATTATAGAATTAACCTGCTTTTACCTTCTTTTATCTAGTTCTATCTGATCATATAGGTAACTATGTATATGTCCATGACATTACCCCCCCTTTAAAGGACGAGTTCTACGAGGAGCGGTGATTACATGTGTAGAAAGTCTAAGATGCGGCGAATAATATTTGCCACATACTCTGATCTTTGTTCTCTTTGAAGGTAATTGATGGGTCCTCTCAGCCATCGATAGTGTCCCATTCCAGGGCGGGAAGACCACCCTGTTATTTGATCATTGTTGTGACCTTCATAACTTCCTTCGAATATCACATCTGGAACACCGTCGGGAGTTGTTCCTATCTCCAATAAAATCACCAAACATCGAGAATCTCTTCCAAGGTTGTGATACCAAACACGTTGTATCTCGCCATCTATTTGAGGAAGAACATGTCGTTCTTGAAGATCTTCATCTCGGTTGCGTCGTCTTGAGGGTTGTGGCAGTCGCAATGTCTCGTCCGGTAGGTCAGCAAATGAAGGCTCTTGAGTCAAATCCGCTGGTTGTTGATTCTCCATCTCCTTAGCATCACAAAATACAAAGAAGCTACAAACAAAGATAGAAAGTTGAATCTTATCTTGCCTACATCTTGTTTCTTTTATAGGGAAAGTCTTCATCTTGGTTTTGATGGATGTTGTTGATGAAAGGTCTCCACCTTCTTCGCTGCATTCGCCAGATTTTTTGCTGGTTCCCATGTGCGCTCACTAATATCGTATCCGTGCCAGTGAACAAGATATTTCAACTTATTTTGGCGCCGGCTTGAATCTAAGACTTCTTCTACTTCAAATTCGTCATTATTGTTCACTTCTATAGGAGGAGGTGGCACTTGTTTTCTTCTTGGTATGTTCATTGTCTTATATAGTTCAAGAAGAGACACGTGGAATACAGGGTGGATCTTCATAGACTCTGATAGGTGTAATCGATATGCAGCTGGATTAATTTGTTCAGAAATACGAAAAGGTCCAAGCTTACGATAGTCCAACTTGTCACAAGGTTGCGTAGTCTTGATATTGCGACAAAGTAGCCATACCTTGTCGCCTACGTTGAGTTGTGGTTGTTCCTTTCGATACGCATCAGCATTTATCTTTTGTCGTTCTTGAGCTTCCTTTAATTGTGCCTTCATTGTTGTATGTAGTTCTGACAAATAATTTACCAAGTCTTCCGCCGCAGGATTGTCAACTTTCAAATAGTCAAAAGTATCAAGTCGTGGATGATAACCATAATTGGCAAAGAAAGGTGTTTGTTGTGTAGAAGAATGTATCATATTAATATAAGCAAACTCTGCCAATGGTAAAAGAGTTGTCCAATCATCTTGTTGGTAGTTGATAGTACATCTCAAATACTGTTCCAAGACTTGATTTACGCGCTCCGTTTGTCCATCAGTTTGAGGATGGAAAGTTGAAGATAGCTTTATATCCACCTTTAGAATCTTGAAAAGTGTTCTCCAAAATCTCGATACAAACTGAGTTCCCCTATCTGATATAATATCCTTAGGTAATCCATGATAGCGGTAGATATTGTCAAGGAAAAGCTTAGCTGTTTCTTTGCCTGTGATAGATTTTTTATATGGTATAAAATGTGCCATCTTAGTAAAGCGATCTACTATCACAAATATAGAGTCATAAGAACCTGAGTTTGGAAGATCCGTGATAAAATCCATAGACATAGAAGACCATGGTTGTTCTGGAATGGGTAATGGCTGAAGAAGTCCGTAGGGTCGATGGCGAGGAGTTTTTGATCTTAAACAAATATCACAAGCTTTTACAAAATCTTTGACTCCCTTCTACATTTGAGGCCACCAAAAATCTCTAGATATCAACTCTAGAGTCTTATTGTACCCAAAATGTCCTGCTGCCAGAAAGTCATGACGAGCTTGAAGAATACATAATCGTGCTTCACCTTCTGGAACATATAAGCGCCCTTCGAAATAGAGTAGATTTTTCTTGAACTCAAACTTCGAAATATCATGAGACTTAGAAGAATTATTCTTAATTTCATGAATAAGAGGATCTGAGGACATACTTAACTGAACTTGCTTTCGTTGATTGATGCCCGAAGATGAAATTGCTCCGGCTTCAAGAGGGTCGTTCTTTGTTGATCAAAAGTTGCATCTCCTTCTTTTGGTGCAAGATAAGAACGTCTAGAAAGTGCATCGGACAAACCTTGTTGTTTTCCTGGCCGATATGTAATAATGAACTCGAATCTTGATAGAGACATGCTCCAACGAGCATGACAATGATTCAACACGCGTGTTGACATGAAATACTCGAGGTTCTTGTGATCCGTATATACGGTGACTGGACTAGAAGCGCCTTCTAGATAATGACGCCATTCTTGAAAAGAATCCACAATTGCGAGAAGTTCTTTATCGTGGATTTCGTAGTTGATCTCTACTGTCAAAAATTTCCTGGAATGGAAAGCTACTGGATGGAGTTTGTCATCTATTCCCATTTGTGACAATACTGCGCCTAAAGCAAAATCTGATGCATCTGTTTCCATAAAGAATGCCTTGGAAAAATCAATGCGATACAAGATTGGTGCAGAAGTAAAAGCTATCTTCAAAGCTTCAAATGATGCTTCTGCTTCTTTATTCCACTCGAGCTTATCCTTACAAGTCAAACGTGTAAGTGGGGCTGCAACTTGAGAGAAGTTCTTGATGAAGATTCGATAATAATTGGCAAATCCCAGAAAGCATTGCACATCTCTTATTGTTCTTGGAATCTTCCAGTCTATGATTGTTTGAACTTTCTTAGGATCCATCATGAGGCCATTATTCGATATGATGTAACCTAAGAAGTCAACTTGAGTAGTGTGAAATACACACTTTTCCATCTTGGCGTACAACCCTGTTTCTCTAAGTTTTTGTAACACACGACGAACATGTGTTTCATGCTCTTCTACATTCTTAGAGTAGATTAAAATGTCGTCTAGATAGCAGACAACAAAATCATCTAAGAATTCATGAAAAACATCGTTCATGAGATGTTGAAAAGCGGCTGGTGCATTCGTGAGTCCAAAAGGCATAACATTATATTCGAAGTGTCCATACCTTGTTCGAAATGCAGTCTTCCATTTATCTCCTTCTTTGATGCGAACCAGGTTGTATGCTCCTCGTGGATCTATTTTTGTATAGATCTTAGCTTGATTCAGTTGATCAAGAAGTCCGGAGATTAAAGGTAGTAGATACTTGTTCTTGATAGTGATCTTGTTAAGCCCTCGATAATCCACACACATTCGTAACGATCCATCTTTTTTCTTCACAAATAGAATTGGAGCTCTTGCTGGGGATTTGGAATGGCGTATGAAGTTCTTGGCCAGATTTTCTTCAATATACTCTTTGAGTTCTGCCAACTCATTTTGTGATAGACTGTAGATTGGTCCAAATGGAGGTTGAGATCCCTCCTTGAGATCAATTGAACAATCATATGAACGATGCTCCGGAAGGATATCGGCATTTTTCTTCTCAAAAACATCTTGATAATCTTGGTATTGGCTTGGAAAGCCACTTGAAGTGCTTTTACTATCAGAGACGGGTGTGGCATAAATAGCAAAAGTTGATCCTCTTTTTGCTTCATGCATAAAAGCTTTTGCACCTATAAGTACGGGTTTTATTATACTAGACTTATAGCTTTTTACTTGGTCGACGGAAGTGTTAATAACGTTTTGAGAAAAATGAAGTCTACGAGAATTCCAATCTATCTTAGGATTATATTTTTCTAACCATGATAGACCTAAAATAACTGGATTAGACGGAGATTTAATTATGTTAAAGGTTACGTAACTATTATGACCGTCTATTGTTACTTTTATAGGGTGGGTCTCATGAGTGACATCTCCAGAAGACAATGGACGACCATCTATGACTTCTACATGTACAGGTTTAGTTTTTTGTACTAGAGGTATTTTACGACTTCTAACAAATTATTCATCTAAAAAACATGCTGAGGCTCCTGAATCTAATAAAGCAGAGGCTTTGTGGTTTTTAGGTCCTAAATATAGTTCTATTATAAAACAAAGAGAGGGTTCTGAAGAGAGAATAGGACCTTCTTTAAGAATTGTACAAGATTCCAGCTGCATGGTCCCTATTGTAGCTGGACAAATTCGTTTTCCGACATGTTGTCTCCTTTGACCGCCGTACCCCTCATTTTATAGTTGCGTCGTTTCTTTGAGCAATGTTGAGCAGTGTGCTTAGGTTCTCCACAATATAAGCATAATCCTCCCTGGCGACGACGAATCTTTTCTTGCTCAGTAAGAGGTTTGAAATGTACTGCGTCAATTTGCATGTCTTCTACTTCCAAATGTACATTTGGTGAAGATGTTGCCATTGAGTAATAACGTTGAGTTTCCCTTGTACGATTCTCGGATTGAAACTCAAAAAGTCGATTGTCACACTTTACAGCAAAATCGATTGCTTGACTCAATGTTTGAGGATCAGATAAATTGAGCATCAATTTCTTTACTTCATATTGCAATCCATAAAAAAATTGACTGATGAGTGCAGCATCATCCCACTTGATATCGATTGCAAGTTGTCGAAATTGTGAAGCATACACTGTTACAGAGCGGTTTCCTTGTCGTAAAATTCGGATCTTGTTTGTTGCAACACGAGCTGCATCGTGTTCACCATACATAGATCGAAACTCCACCAAAAAAGCTTCCAAATTGTCCAGTATGGGATTTCGTTGTTCAAGAAAGGACAAAAACCATGATAATGCAGAACCAGAAAGTAGAGTTCCAATAAACTGACTTGTGATCCTGGAGTTGGATAGCTTTGCGGTTGAAGTTCGATTGCCAATTGTACTTGATTGATGAACCCTCGAAACTTTGATCTCGTACCATCAAATTTCTCGGGTAAGGCAATTCTTGGTTCTCTGGCGCTTACAGGATGTTCTACAATTGGAGAAGGAATGTGATTTGATGCAGGTGTTGAAGCAGCTCCAATCATTTCTACATCTCCACTTTCTGCTATTCTTGTTCTTCCTTGTGGCGGTAGATTGAGTTGATGCATTACAAGCATTAACTCTCTTAATTGTTCTTGCATTTGTGCCATTGCAGCCTTCATTTCAATAAGCTCTGCCATAATAACACTAAGAAGAAAAGAACTATGTGATATTGCTCAAGGCAAAAGAAAAAGAAAGACTTGATAAATTAACTCCCTTAATTGTTCTTGCATTTGTGCCATTGCAGTCTTCATTTCGATAAGCTCTGCCATAATAACACTAAGAAGAAAAGAACTATGTGATATTGCTCAAGGCAAAAGAAAAAGAAAGACTTGATAACAAAGAAAATGCTAAGAACAATATCAGTTTAGAAGTGGGTAATCCGCAACTTCTAACATGCTTATGTCTTGTCAAGAGAAAGGGGTAATCCACTCTTACTTAAAAAAAGACAAAGCTCTGATATTGTAAGTGTACTCTTCTCAATTTGTCAAGGACAAGAACTCAACGGAAGCAAATAAGTAAGTGAAAAACACTCTCAAAGAAATATAACAAAATAGAAACAAGGTAATGTATACATTAAAAGAAACTGGAATGGCTATTGCCAAAAGACAAGACACTAGAGACTCTTGAAATTAAACTAAAAATAAGAAAGGAATTGAAAAGAGTGAAGAAGGCTTCACTCTTGTCTCTATTTATACTTATCTACCTAAGAGCTAAGTGGCGACGTTCTATAGGACCTCCAACACGTATCCAATTTACAAGACCGTGTCAAGTGTCGAACTTGCAAGTTTCTTATATTAGCCACGTATTTAGCTTGGTTCAAGCTACCAACATGTACGACATGTGGCTAACTTATTGACCAAGTTTCTAATCCAAAAGTCTACTATGGACACTTATAAAGTCAAAGCAGCGTCTATGAAGTTTCTAAGAAGTTTCTCTAAAGATATTATGGAATTAACCTGCTTTTACCTTCTTTTATCTAGTTCTATCTGATCATATAGGTAACTATGTATATGTCCGTGACACCATCAAGCATATTTTTTTACTCTAAAAAATATATAACATGAGTTTTTTAATGATATTTGATATTCATATATATATATATATATATATATATATATGATTTGAAGTTTTATAATAAAAATTATACAATCCATCCCTGCACTATATTACAGGTTGTCTTATTAAATGCCATAATATATGACATAATATAATAAATTTTCCCAAACCTCACCTCAAATTTATTCAATAATTAAACTCAATATAATTTCCACATTTGATAGTGTTTACACTTTGTAATAATACCATGTCATCAACTATGCTTGAATTATTTAAAGACATGTCAACAATTTCCAACCCATACTTCAATATATTTTTAAATTTTAAATTTTATGGAATCTATAAGCCAACACTCAGCAAAGGTTGTGACATTCAACTCTTCTTGGTCTTAAATCTCTTCTTTGCTACAATTCTGTAGTTGTTTCAAATTTATTTAAGAAGTCTCTCACGATTTTATTTTTGTTTTGAAGATTATATATATTTATTTACAAGTGTAGTTGTGAAAACAATACAATTTCAAATACAATGATTATTTTTTTAATTAAAAAACAAGAATATGTTATAATCATGCATATTTACTTACATTTTCTTGTGGTCACATTTTGTATAGGAGGGTACCAAATCAAGTTTACAAGGCTCCATGTTAATTGATTGGAATGAGTGATTTCACAATTAGTAACATGTCCATCATGGTTGAAAAAACATTACTTTGTATTGGCCACTACTTATTGCACCACTATGAATGTAATGAGGCTTAAAAATGTGCAGTTATGGGATTGGTCAAGGATGCTAATTTCTACTCAGTAACATGTATATGCCTCAACAGTAGCTGAACAACTTAATGTTCCAAATTTGTTTTGCAATTCAACGAAGTCCAAATATTTTAACAATATCAAAAGTTGAATAGCAAAGGTGGTTGACGGTGAGAAATTCACAACTGCAGAGGATAGTAGAGTGAACGTGAAGGGATTGGGGATGGTTGTATTGTAATGATTTTTATGGAATACCCCTGGACATTGTGCAAAAGAGTAACGAAATGGAGAACCCGAAGAGGCGCTGGTACACGGAAGGGGGACGCAGGTGACAACAGATGATGAGGTGGCAAGAGCAGAATGGAACTGCCAACGGAGCCTGAGAGAACAGAGGGGCAAAGCCTACCGGGGGAGGGGGAGAGGGAGAGGGGGGGCTAGGTGGGCCTAGGTTCTCTCTCTCTCTCTCTCTCTCTACATACACAAGAGGAGGAGGAGGAGGTAAAGGGAAAGAGGTCAGGAAGCTTATTCCAGCCTGGGAGCTGCCGTGACATAAACGGTGAAGGCCTTGCTTCGTAACTGCCATAGCTAGGCCCCCCGGGCTGCACCTCTGCCCCTCTCGTTGCGTTGCCTCTGCATCAGATCGACGTCGCATTTGTACTGCCTTGTGCTCTGATATCATGCCTGCCATCAATGGCGAGCGTCTCGTCACCTTCGAGGAGGGCGAAGATGAGAGCGAGCACGGCTATGTTCGCAAGGTAACTTCGCTCCGATCCTTTTACTCCTCAAATTTCTAGCAGAGCTGAGGGAGGAGATTCTCTTGTGGATGTAGAATTTGCTCGTATGTCAGGTGTTTTGGAGCTTCGCATGGGCGTAGTGGCGAGATTGATGGATATCTTCGGTAGTTATATCTCTCATTGATTAAGGGTGTGAACTGGCGGAGTATAGCGAGCCTTGCTTGTAGGTGCAAAGCCTCGGAGCAGCGTTGTTCCTGTCTGTAATGATTAGATGGATGTTTCGCAGTGAGGAATTTCGCTGTGTAGTTGTGGAGAGGATCACGGTAGTGTAGATATGCACGTTTTATATGAGGAAGATAAGCTCTTTTTAACGGTAACACTTACTTGGATCAATTGTCGCTGCATTACTTGTTTTAGTAGAATGTCTCCCCATGTTCCTTGATGAGTACGAGATTTTCCTTTGTCCTGACGATGTCCAGCTTCTTAACCTGTATGTTATAGACGAGCAACGGTACGTTTAACAGTTTTAAATTTTCGATTGATTTGTGGATTCAGATTACTGTGATACGATTCTTATTTTCTTGTGAGGTTGGCAATTAAAATTTGAGTTAAAGGTGTCAGTAATATAGCTGTCTACCATGCTTCTTATATTCGGAAAGAGCTGAGGTTGTTTTCGTATAGCAGTTATTATACAATGCTTGTCAGTTTCTTGTTTCGTTTTGTTCTTAGTAATCAGTTCTGGTCTGATTTTAGCTGTTGGCAATGGATCATCTGAGTGTTCGTTTTCGCAGGTTTTCTAATCAGACTGGCGAAATCTTTGTGAGTAGGACGAATAGTAGGTTGTTGCTTGTGTTAGCATATATAGCATTGATTGTTTGTTTATCTCATCGTTATTCCAAGTTTCTCAAGATACCTCTGTTTGCCGAAAGTTCCACCTTTTACTTCTGTTAGCATGCAATTTTCTAGCAAGAACAAGAACAGAGAAAGTTGCATCATGGCCATGATGAAGAGTCTCTTTGTTCCGGTTACGGGCGTGCTCGATCTCAAGAGTGGCCGTCTCACGGTATCGATTTGCTGCTACGTGATGCATGCGGATCGAGTTGGGCTTTCGTCGAATGAGAGCTTTTCAGCAAGTTTGGCTGGAAGCTCAGCATTGGTTTGGATTACAGTCCGGAACAAGTCATCTATTCGATGTTGAGACTCATAATCATGGATAGTCTATGAATTATAGATATAGAATGTTTGAAGTATCTGGGCTGCAAGCTAACTCCCATCGACATTTCAAATTCATGTTAGGTATCCGGACCAGTGGTGGTTGCTGATGGCATGGGAGGAGCCGCGATGTACGAGTTGGTTCGTGTTGGACACGATAAGCTGATAGGAGAAATCATTCGCCTTGAGGGTGATTCGGCTACAATTCAAGGTGCAGAGATATTGTGATCAGATTTGATGTCTTTCTTTCAGCTGAATTCTCGGGGATGAATGTTACCTTGAAATGGTTTGTTCTCTTGTGAGGATTTTGACGTTTCTGGAATGTTTAGTTGTAAAGCAGTTGGAGTTTGACAAGACATTGTCTCATTCGATAGTTGCTAATCAGCAGCTGAGGATTCCGTACTTCCTAGTTCATGCTTGCAAAAACCAACAGAAACTGAATTTACTGTGCAGTCTACGAAGAAACAGCAGGATTGATGGTCAATGACCCGGTTTTGAGAACACACAAGGTATGTTGTTGGGAATTGCAAATGTATTTGTTAATCCTGCTCAACAAGCTTTTAATAGAAGATGGATGCTGTTGCATGAAAATTTATTTGCATTGTGCTTTTGGAGCATCGATTTGTCACTTATATTAGATAATATCCTGCATACAGGTTTCAGGGCTAATTGGTGCTCACAGTTAGTGCCTGAATGTTGCAGCCTCTTTCGGTGGAGCTAGGTCCAGGTATTTTGGAGAATATTTTTGATGGAATTCAGGTATGGTTTCAATACCAACCGTTAGCCGCTTTATTTTCTTGGCACACTTACACATCTGTTTTTGAGGTTTTATTCTGATATGAATTTATATTGTTTAAGAACTTGTTCTCGTACTATAGTTTTTGCTCTGTCCTTAAAGAAACGTTTTTCGCTTCGTAAAATGTAGTTTGAATTACTGAAGTGTAGAAGTACATCACGATGGCGTTCTGGTATATGCATCAATATGCACATCTGTCTAGTTGAATGTTATCATCTCTACTTCTAGTCAAAAGTCCTTCTTTGACACGATATTTGTGGTATTTCCTTGAACAGCGGCCCTTGAAGGCTATTGCACTTCAGTGTCAGGATGTATACATTCCTCGAGGAGTTGCAGTGCCTGCTCTTGATAGAAAGAGGCAGTGGGAATTCAAACCTAAAGGCTTGAGTGAGTTTGCTATCTCTTGTGGTCTATTCACCAGTATCTGTTCTCTTGCAGCAAAAATAATTTATCTTTATAGAAAATTGTGCTGGTTGTCATGCTTTCTCAAATTCGAACTGCTCTATCGAAGCGTACTTGTATTTGGATTAGGTTTTCTGGAAATCGCTATTTGAAATTGTATTCAAGACTTGAGCAGCGAACTTTTGTATATAGCTTGCCTCATTTTTTTGTGGCTCACTTGTTTGCCAATGTGCCAGGTATTGGTGATGCTATTACGGGAGGTGATTTGTATGGGGTAATTTACGCTTCGTTTACGCACTAGGTGCTTTGAGTGTGAATCATTATTACGTCAGATATGTCCTTTAGTGTAGAAGATTGAATCTGAAGGTGGGGCAACACCATTGCTTTTGTTTTGAGTTTACTTTTTTTCTTGTAATGTAAACCTGCTTGATAAGCTTTTGACTGCGAAGTTGCAATCTGATACAATTTTTGATGCTTTGTTTTGGCTTTATGGATTATGCAGACTGTCTATGAGAATAGTTTGATTGAGCATCACCTGGGATTGCCACCTGGTGCCATGGGAAAAATTACTTACATTGCTCCTGAAGGAGAGTACTCGATACAGGTTGGTCGTTCATGAGCTTGATCTGGAAAATTTGGCATTCCATTTCTGAAACTGGCCCACTGGTTGAAGTGAACCTAATGTACCATAGTTTGTAGCATGTACTGGCTAAGCGAAGTAATCACACTTTTTTTCAATTCATTTAACTTATTTTTGGCGGACTTTGTCCAACCTTCAATAAACTTTGTGCAAGGATGCTGCTGGCTAAACTAGATGTGGACTAATCTTGTTATATTTGGGACTTAAAGGATGAAGTTATCGAACTGGAGTTCCAGGGAGAGAAAAAGAAGTTCACTATGCTTCAGGTAAAGCATTTTCAATTATTTGAGTGTGTGTTTGTGTGTGTGTCTTTTAAGCACCGATGGATGGAGCAAGTTACGTTGTACTAATTTGAGGTGACCACAAACAATAAGACTTAAAGTTTGATACTTTATTATCATTTTCTGAATCATACTTCTGGTGGTTTGAATTAGGCCTGGCCTGTCCGTACACCACGGCCTGTTGCGGAGAAGCTCGCCGCTGACACTCCTTTGCTCACGGGCCAGGTACGGTCAGCTAATTTTAGTTGCATTTAGGTATTTGTGTACATGCTTTGTGACTAATTTCATACCTGTTTTTATCAGTTGCTTCATCTTGAACCAGTTCAGATTTTGATATTTTTCAATGTTAATCAGCTGGTGTTTTGAATTTATTTCATGGATGAGTCAGCTGTCATGCTGTTTGTATGTTGATCCACTCCGTTTTCCCCTTTACAGCGTATTCTGGATGCTCTATTTCCATCTGTCCTCGGAGGTACCTGTGCAATTCCTGGTGCGTTCGGTTGTGGGAAAACAGTAATTAGTCAGGCTCTGTCAAAGGTGATTGGCTTCACCTTATTGTGTTTGGAGACAAAGCAAAGCATCGTCTTTATTTTCCATAATTTATTGGGTTGATAAGCTGCAGTTACTGCGAGCTGTCACGAATTCCTTAAAATGGTTCTAATTTGATGTGCTGCTGTGTGCAGTATTCCAACTCTAATGCTGTTGTCTATGTTGGCTGTGGAGAGCGTGGGAATGAAATGGCTGAGGTGTGGTCTTGCCTGGACAATTTTCTTGAAGCATGGATTTCAATTTTATAACAATGTGTATTGCTGTGGTTAAATCTTGTGTATTATCAAGTTGTCTTGCTACATCATATTTTTAAGTGTGGTAATACGATAATATTTCATGCTATGTTGTGTAGTTAACTGTTAAAGCTGTGGTGTGTAGGTGCTAATGGATTTTCCACAGCTGACAATGACCTTACCTGACGGTCGTGAAGAGTCTGTTATGAAGCGTACCACTCTCGTGGCCAACACCTCAAACATGCCTGTGGCTGCTCGTGAAGCATCTATCTATACAGGTTTTATTCTTTTCTTCGCGACTCTACTTTCTTAAGTGCTGTATGAAGCCATTTTATCCTCTTTGGATGTTTGAAATGTTGTCCTGTATGATCGCATACTTTCCGTATCATAATGCAAACGCTGTTTTCTGTTGCAGGTATCACTTTGGCAGAATACTTCAGGGATATGGGTTACAATGTCAGTATGATGGCAGACTCTACATCTCGCTGGGCTGAGGCGCTTCGTGAGATTTCTGGGCGACTTGTATGTTCTCAATACTTTTCTTTTAGGGTTTCAAACTTGTTAGTATCCTGTATTTATTTATGTACAGTATAGGCAGATTTTGTCCATGCAATGTCATTCAGGCTCTAAGACATGCAGTTACTCTGTGGTTTTGCAGGCTGAGATGCCTGCTGACAGTGGTTACCCAGCGTACCTTGCTGCAAGATTGGCCTCCTTTTATGAAAGAGCAGGAAAAGTGAAATGTCTGGGAAGCCCAAACCGTACAGGAAGTGTTACTATTGTCGGAGCAGTGTCTCCTCCTGGAGGAGATTTCTCGGACCCTGTCACAGCAGCCACGCTTGGTATTGTTCAGGTTAGTCATTTGTGTACTTGCACTGATTGTGCTACATCCTATCGTCAATTTCAGAATTATTCGCTCACCGTAGATTTATTGAGATAGCAAAGCATTGATCCTGAATGCATTTTCAATGTGGTTACTTGAAAAGTGGATGTTAAATGCATGTGGAGTCAGGTGTTTTGGGGACTTGACAAGAAGCTTGCTCAACGGAAACATTTTCCAGCTGTGAATTGGCTCATTTCATACTCCAAGTACACTCAGGTGTGATGTTATTTTTTGAGTTTATGAGTTTTGATCTCAGTTTCTTACTCCTATATCATCCAAAGACCTCATTATTCGCCCTACAATATGTTTATTTTGTTAATGTTTGTCCGTTTTACATATGAACTTTGTAGTTTACATGTCGTATGAATGCGTGTATTGTACAAGATTTTGGTGATGTGATTCAGAATGTTATCTTCACTTAGGCTGACACTTCATGCCGTGCCCCCCAGGCTCTCGAGGGATTCTATGAAAATTTCGATTCTGATTTTATCGGGATCAGGACGAAGGCTCGTGAGGTCTTGCAGCGGGAGGATGACCTGAACGAGATCGTGCAGGTGAGGCATTTCAACCATATGTCAGTCTGTTTATTCGTATCTTATATAATTTCAATAGCGAAGTCTTTGTATTTGAGAAGGCACTTTTCTGCCAGATGGAATTTCTAGTCATCATTTAGTCTTCATTCCTGCCTATCTTTGCTAAGGTAATAGTAAGTTGTCGTGTGTTGCAGCTTGTTGGAAAGGATGCTTTGGCAGAAACAGATAAAATCACCTTGGAAGTTGCTAAACTCTTGAGAGAGGACTATTTGGCGCAGAATGCTTTTAGCAGGTGAGCTTTGGTGAAGTTTTGTTGGGTAGGATGTTTGAGTTGGGTACATGTTCTTCATAATTCTGTGTCCCTGTTCGACGATTGTGTGTTTCTCCATGTCTGATTTGGTCCTCTCATACGTGACAGTTATGACAAATTCTGCCCATTCTACAAGTCTGTGTGGATGATGCGTAATATTGTCCACTTCAACACTCTTGCCAATCAGGTTTGCTCACTATTCCAAAATGTTTTTGTTTATTATTCCTCTTTTCTTCTTCCTTTTTGAATTGATTCTTTAATTTGTTATGGGGTGGTTGTATCTCAACTCGTATTTCTACAAACTCCAAAACTAATGAGCAATGATTTCATCTGCAGGCTGTTGAGCGAGCTGCTGGCTCAGAGGGACAGAAAATCACATACAACATCATCAAGCAGCGTTTGAGTGATATTATCTACCGCCTCGTGTAAGTCCTTATTCTCCTTCGTTATAGTTTCGTAATCTTGGGACTGCGTGGATGATATTATTGTCTCAACAAGTTGCAACTGCATGCTATGTCTATTAAAAAACACTAATACTTTATCAGAACAGTTTTGGAACTGAAAGTCCCTGTTGTCAATCACTTTTTTTGCAGTTTCCTGTCATCCACTATTTTATTTCATGATTGTTGCCTAAAGGCTGGTGAAGGAGAGTATGTTTCATTGTGATAAAAACTCCGTCGTGAATTCGGTAACTGCCTCGGTCCCTCTATTTGACGTCAACCTCCATTATTCTAGACTAACACTGAACTTCATGTGATTTCTCAGGTCGATGAAGTTTGAGGACCCCGCTGATGGTGAGGATGAGTTGACTGCGAGGTACAAAAAGCTGTATGACGATTTGACGGCTGGTTTCAGGAACCTAGAGGATGAGTACCGTTAAGTGGTGCCACTTTACAGCTATTCTCTCTTAAGGAAAACTTGAGTCTTTTGATACTGTCGTGTAAAGCGAAATCCTTGTAATGGAGTGCATTATTTCAATATTGTCCCTTGTGCAAACAGCCGGTTGATATGGTTGTGCTATGTTCTCGTATCACTAATTCAGCTTTTTTCCAGTGTTGTACCAAGGTCTGGGAATTGAACTTGCATGCGATGCCTTTTTTTCTTCTTCGAGACTGATGATTGCACCTTCATTGACTTTGTAACTGACAACATATTGAAGTGATAGGGGCGAGGTTATGTGGATGTGACATTTGTTTGCATTATGTAATTGTTTGTTGTTAAGTTTGAGACTCATCTCTCGGTATTGTGACGTTGTGGTATTGGTGTTGCATTGCCAATTGATCTTTTATGGATCACAGCCCTTAGTAATGTTGATCATCAAGTCTAATGTTTTGGACGAGAAGGCAATTAATATACATACTGATAATCTTATTACATACAAATACGATATTTACATACAGCTCGCGTTGTACACTGCTCATCTTCAACTACACATTTCCAAATAGAGTTTTGGGAATTGTCGCGAATACAATGCAAATGACTTGTGGTCTAAAAAATTCTCTACTACCATGTCATCAGAAGCTTCACTACACTGCCATAATTAGAGTTAGACGCTAGGATTTTCGTCCACCAAAGTGATATTATGGCGTGTGAAATCCATATTGAACGTTAAATAGTAGAGGAGGCAGTAGTATGTTTCTCCGCATCCTCGTTTGAACTCAAAATCCTTGGGAGTCCTGTCAACAGGTTCCGGATGAATCGCCAACTGGACAGCGACCGGCTGTTCACGAATAATCAGGATGCATCCTTGAGGCCACCGGACTAGGCAGTAGACATCGCGTAGACGGAATGACGCGTGGCGAATAGACCGAATGATTCCGGTTAAACGAAACCCCCACACTCAACATGCTGGGCAGCTTTGCAGATGGAGGAAGAGCGCGTAACCTGATCTTCGTCAAAACGGGCCTTGCTGCGGTCGCTCTGCTTGATCGATCAATGCGAGGGGCTGGGCATGATATCATGTTGTGAAGAAGCGGACGCCTCCTGGTGTGGAATTTTCGGAGAGGAATTCGGTGTGAAGTTGCGGCTTTGAGAGGCATCTTAGACGAATCGGGGGTTTTATGATTGAGAGCGAGGGTGACGAGGTTTCGAAAGACATTTTTGAACTGGATTTTCTTTCTTTCTTTCTCTGTTTTGATTTGCTAGGACAAGCGCGTTTCTGCGCAAAATTATCGAGGATTACAGGTTCATAGTCTGTGAAGACTGAAGTTTCATCAGCAAACGAAGTTTAGGTCATCGTTTCGAAGTTTTATTGCAGAGTTGCGAAGATTTACCTCCAATGTTTTACTCTAGCTGGCCAGTTGATTGGTTTCGGCGTTAGCCTTTTCACTGGAGTGGAGAGCAAGTGGAGAGCTATTTGAGAGCGAAGCAGTTGCGAAAATCGATTGGAGGTTAAATATTTGGATGTGCTGTGGTGATATTCATTCCATTCGGTATTGATCAGATATGCTTCATTATCAAAAGCCAAGCTATCAGTTGAGGAGAGAATAGTATCAGCCTCAAGCTGGTTGTTGGCGAAATTTTATCGTGGATTGCGATATGCCCAAGAGGATCTTGTTAGACAATTCAAGTTTGTTGTATTGAGCGCTCAGGGGCCTAGATCTAGATCGGTAATTCTGCTGAGTATTGGTGCAAGTGTTGAACGACGGACAATGTGGGAAAGAAGCTTTGAGAACAGGGCAAATTAGGGGAATTGTGAGGACCTTACGCCTCGCCTTCTTTTAGTTCCTCGTGCATTATATCTGGAAGCCCAGGAGCTGCAGATTGCGCTTTGATTCCGCGAAGCTTTCCCTGGGATACGTTTGGCTTGTCTTCAACAGCAAGTAGCGATTTGCAGAACCAAATCGGTTGAAAAGCGTAGAATCATTTTTAGAAAATTCGAAAAAGCTGTAGAGTTAGAATTAGGGTTAATATCACGCTGTGTTCTTTATGGTCCGATGATGTCCACAGGAAATGGTAGCAGCATGAACCCGAAGCCAGTCCCGGCATGGCTCAACAGTGCAGCCTGGACATCGAAGCCCAGGTCTTCTATAAAGCCTTCATATTCCTTTGGCGAAAGATCAAATTCTGCTACTCTTTTGGAGCCAATAGGCAAGTCAACAGGGGGTCATGAAGATCCGTTAAGTAGTACAGCTAAGGTTCAGAAGGAGGTTGCAGCAACACAAGAAGAGAGTGATGCAACTGGCTCGGCTACACAGCCTACTCAGGCACGGATGTTTGTCCTTTCCCTGAGGGTATCTAGATTTCTATACGTCTCTTGGTTCAGCATGTTTGACATCAATCCTTTCTTGTACATTAGCTCTTACCTGACTAGATTTCTAAAGATTGTGCAGAGAATTGGGATGTGTTATTGTCCGAGTAATGTTAGTCTATTTAGGGAGAGCATCAGTCGAGTCTGTTTCCTACTGAATCTCTTGAAATCTGATTTAACATAGACAATTATCACGCTGCAGAATGTTGATTACTCGGAACCTTCCTCATACACTGACGAAAACAAAGTGGTAAAAAGCCCTTCGTCATTTGATTATCGGGTATCTCTTTTCAATACTGAGGTATGTCCTGATATGTCAATTACAAGTTTTTCTATAATTTTTTACAATGAGGTGTCTGTTTTCTTTGGATCCTGTTGTGATTTATAGCACTCTCTTGTATTTCATGAGTTGTTCAGAGTTGACGTTGACATCTTACTGCTTAAGACGCATCTTTCTGTCTACTTCCAGTTGTCAAGGAGAAGAATACACCTAGCAGAACTGCAACGTTTATCATCCCAAGGAATTCCTGATGCTGGAGGCATTCGAGCAATTACTTGGAAGGTACGTCAATCATTGAGCTCTTGTTTACTCCACTGCATTTACCTCTTATGTTCCTACTTGCGAGTGTCTTGTTATTAAACTGGTCTTGTGATGGCATGTTGTCTATGCTGTGAGAATAGGTTCTGCTTGGTTACTTGTCAAGAAATAGAGATGATTGGGCTACGGAACTGGAGAAGAAGCGGGCCGCATATGCTGTTTTTCGGGAAGAGATGATAATCAATCCTGTAAGCTTCTTCTACTGTACTGACTGTTCGTTGGGTTTGAAGTTGGAGTTGGTTTTTATGAAAATCACCTGTAAGAAGCTGGAGGAGACTAAGCGTTTCTCTTATAATAGCACTTCAATTCTAAACAGAAAATTTAGCAAAGTAGTTCATGAGTCTATACGGGCACCTGATATTGCTGAGGAATTCTGTTTCTTCTCTTTGTGTAAATCTGATGATACCTTATTTAAGTGTGACATGTTAGAATGTCGAAAGCGCTTGATGAGGGTTGTAGTCACTAGTACACAAAGGAATCTCAGGCTTGAAAGTGACGCATCTCTGAACAATTCATGGGCAACTTTGTACTGCAATGCGGTAAATGGCGATTCTTTTTTCACTGACATCAAACTCGTTTTGCCGGTTGCAGTCGGAGGTTACTAGAAGAAAGGAGGAGATGGAAGCCATGAAGGCAGCAGAGCTGGAGGCATTGGAAGGTCCTCTCCAGCGGCATGAAATCTCGCATGATGATCACCCTTTGAGTCTTGGCAGCAAAAGTGTTTGGCATCAATTTTTCCAGGTCCTCCCTTTGAAGTTTTTCATTCGACCTGAGTTCATAACAACTTTCGTATTGATTTTGGTTGATGGATGGATTGAGATCCTAAATGACGTGCTATGATTTATTTTGAATTGACAGGATACTGAGCTAGCAGAGCAAATCAACCGTGATGTGAAGCGGACACATCCAGACATGCAGTTCTTTTGTGGAGACAGTGACTTTGCTCGAGAGAACCAAGTACTTACATATTGCCGATGCATTTTTATCCATTTTAACTACCCTTATACCTTTGGAAAGTTCCCAGAGTTGGGCTTTCTACTCAGAGTGATCTGTTCCTGTTTTTTATGTTAGAAATCACGTTTCTCTGGGCCTGATGACGGTTTTGAATATTTTCATGTTCCTTTTTCTGATGAGTTACTCTCAGGTGTATGGCCGTGCTCATGTATAAGTAGCGATAATGGTTGATTTTCTTAAAAAATTGGTAGCTTTTTCGGCTTAGAGGTAGTTGGTTATAAGTGCCTAGTAAATGGAACTTATTTGTTCGTATGCTGACTGTTTTGCTTACATCTTATGCTCATGTCGAACAGGAAGCACTCAAGAGAATCCTGTTCATTTTTGCTAAATTGAACCCAGGAATCCGCTATGTGCAAGGGATGAACGAAGTCTTAGCTCCGCTATATTATGTGTTCAAGACTGATATTGATGAGTTCAATTCGGTAAGAGAACAATACATCTGCTTTTGGGAATGTAGTTATAACGTATTGAGCAGCTCTTACCTTCCAATTCTTGCTTAGTCACGTCCATGTCATGCACATTAGATACGTACTTTTATCTTATTTCTTTCAGGATTCTTAATGCTAGGTCCTCGTTATACAGAACTGGTTTAGGAATTTCTGTTTCGAGAGACCTTCGACTTTATCTGATGGCAATTTTGTATGTTGGCCAGAAACATGCAGAGGAAGATTCTTTTTTCTGCTTTGTGGAGCTGCTGAGTGACTTCAGAGATCATTTCTGTCAGCAACTTGACAATAGTGCTGTGGGGATTCGGTCTACCATATCACAGATGACTCAATTGCTACGGAAGCATGATGAGGAATTATGGAGGCACTTAGAAATCACTTCAAAGGTATCCTAACGCAGGTTTCTATATCCTTATTGTGAGCATGTTTTATCTTAGTTGGATTGGGGTTTTTTGATTTTACAACCTAGCTCTCCATTTCATTTATAGAAAGCGGCAGTGTTGACCAAGCCTGGCCTTAGTCAAGAAATGATGCTGCTCAAATAAGCATTAAATTGGAGCAGGTACAACAATATGCATGGTTAACATAGGCATGGGCATGGGCATGGGCATGGGCATGGGCAGTACGTAGCAACATGAGCAACTCTAAGTAGTTATGAAGTGCTCGTTTGGTCTTCCCATTCTTTCCTATCAAAAGTTGATGCATTTGGTGCACTTACTGCATCTGTACTCTGATCACGGATACTTGAAATTGTGTTTGCTTGCTCTTAGGAGCTCTGTTCTGTGTACTTTTATTGAATGTGGTTGAGGATTAAATTGCTTTTATGTGTCCACAGGTCAACCCTCAATTCTACGCTTTCAGATGGATAACTTTGCTGCTAACGCAAGAGTTCAACTTTGCTGATTCTCTTCGCCTTTGGGACTCTCTTCTCAGTAACCCCGATGGTCCATTGGTATGCTCAAAAACTGCTTGGACATCAAGCAAGCTAGTTTTTCTTGTTATTATTTCGCTGATAGCTTGTTTAACGTTGTTAAAATCAGGCTTAGCCATTATATAGGCTTGGAGTTTTTGTGGCTGTCCAAGCTTCAGCGGCACTGAAAACCTGTGACATTGTCCAGGTCGTGCATACTGGTGTTCAAGTGTTGATGAATTCTGTCATTTTCATTTATACTTGAAGTCGTAGTGGCCAATTTATTAGGTTTTATTGTTACGTTCTAAATCATTTAGGTCGTTTTTTACAGGAAATCTTGTTGAGAGTTTGCTGCTCTATGCTTCTCTGCTTGAGAAGCCGACTTTTAGCAGGGGACTTTACAACAAACTTGAAGCTTCTTCAACACTATCCATCAGTTGATATCAACCATCTTCTAAAAGTGGCTGATGACTTGAAGGAGTTAAAGTGAGGTGCAATCGGAGATGGTAAACCTCACTTGGGATGAAATGCTGGATGTATGGCCTTCTTAGAGTTGGTTTAATGGGTCTTCATTTCTGTTCGGGCATGTGTAGACGGTCTTGTAATAGCCTTCAGAAAGTTGGATGCAGTGGCAAGTCCTGCTGAGACAAGTTTGTTATCTGTGCTCCCTTGTTCCATCTATCTGCAGCAGTGACGTTGACTTGGGAAGAGTTTCCCATGTGGCCCTTCTTCAAAGTATCAAGATCAAGGACGGATAGTGGGCAAGCATATTAATTGTCCGTCTGTTCGTTTCATTCATTGATTTGAGAGTGGATCACGCTCTTGGTTCTCAAGGGTCAAGCTACTTACAGAAGGCCCATTTTCACCCAGATAACTGCAGAGTGATTCTTGATACATCTACACGGGGAGGAAGCTCGCTATATTTATGTACAGTTTTTGGTTGCTACTTGCGATCATGTTTTGTCTATTGAGTACTTCTGTTATTCTAGTTTGTCTTTTATTAGTTGTAAGCTGCAATGAGTTACCTTAAGAGAAAATCTATTTCTGTCAGTTTTAAAATTGAAGTCGTGGACTATTCTTCAATTTTTGAAGTTTCCTTTCTAGTTTGTGGGATTGATGTTCTATTCATGTACACATTATCTCTTGGTGTGAGGAAATGCCAGTTTGTTTGGAGTGGTCTCGATTGAAAGAAATTGTGGATTTTGGTATTTGATTGTAGAGTTCCTGCTGCAAGTCTGCATTCTGGAATGTTTTATTGGATGCTCGTGAGTTGGACTTTAATAATGTCCCTTAAAAGCAAGATTCCATTCTGGGAGACATCTAACACTAGTTACTGTGACCTTGTAACATTCAAATTAAGCAGATGGTTCTTCCCTCAGCTTTGAAAGGAGCTCAAAAAGTCCATAAGGGGAACCTACTTGTAAAAAGAAGAGCTGCTGTGGGGCAAAAACGTCCATGAGGCCACAACTTTCGTGTAGCTGAGTGGCAATTTAAGTTTAAAAGCTTCCCTCGAACTGCTGGCTCCATGTGGCCAAGCATTTCTTGTTTTCAAAGGGCAGCCAGTTTCATATATGAGATAGGGTTTGCCAAGATATGTCCTGATCCTGATACAAAAATGTCTTCCTTCTCACTCATTCCTTTTCTCATTATTTCTCTTCACACTTTCATCATCATCATCTTATTCTCTTGTTTTTCTGTTCATTTTGCTTCTTCTGTTTTTGGGTATCATGTCATTTTTGTTTTATCCATTCCAGCAGTATGCTTTAAACTTACAAACTTTTTCTTCTTTCAATTTCAACTATAGGTATTAAAAATATAGAACTTAGCAATTATATATTATATACTTTATTTTAGAACCATGTTGGTTGTCCAGTTTGTATCTTTTGCCCAAAGAAAGGTCAAAGTGAAGTTGGGTAGATGAGTTTGATTTTTTTGTATTTAAGATATTTTCCAATTTCTAAGTTCAAATTTGTGATTCTACTAACCAAAGTGTTGTATGTTGACTTGCTTGTTGTTAAACAATCTAGTCCCTATCAACTTCTATTAGAGCCTTGTGGGTTTTGTATTGGTTTGCAAGATTGTTTTGGCATTGTTGAATTTTTTTTATAAATAAGGAAAAAATTAGTATAAGAATGGGGTTATTTATAAATTAATGGAAGCATGATATATATTGCTAAGCTTGATTCAATTCTCTTTATTTTAGATAAAACAACTTTGTATCTATGCTTGCCTATGAAGCTTATTCTTTATTGCCATGATTTGGACAATGACATGTAAGAGTACATAACAATGTCACATAAATGACACATCTTCATTTATCAAGCCCTAAAAGTTCTACTATAATTTATAATAATTATTTTTTTGCCTCCATTATTTATAAATTAAATTGTTTACAACTTCATTCACTCTTGAAAGATCTAATTGAACCTTTCACTACTTTGTTTGTCTACTAAAGAGATATTGCATTCTAACTTTTTTCACTTCTTAAAAGTTTAATCACAATACTCACATACACATAGACACACAATAATAATTCTTCTTTATTAAAGTGCTAACTACATCTCTTCATCTATTGCAATGATGTATACAATCAACTGTGAGATGGTGAGAATATATTGATGTCTCTATGTGAAATAAAGATCTTGAATACAATCTAAAAATACGTAGCTTTAAATCTCACATTATCATGAAGTTTGTTACATTAGTTAAATATTGCATTATTGTGCATAAAGTAATATTTTATTTTTATAAATACAATATGGAATGCTTGATGATTATTACTTCTCCTACAATATCATAAATTTATAAAATTTTAATTCTTGTATATATAAAATTTAAAAACACACCACACACCAAAACTATAAGATTTTTTTAGTTTCATTTTATATATATCTTTGTTATAATTTTTTATAATCACAATTTAATAACTTTAATAAACTAAAATATTAAATATAGATTAAAATTTTATTATCTTTTTATTTTATTTTATATAAACCATATATTTTAAATATTTTGAGTTTCATTATATAAATTTAAAAAATCTTAATAACAATCTTCACTATTTGATTAAATATTAGATTCACATTAAGATCTTTTAATTAAGAATTACACAAGCTTTCTAATAGTCTTATTTTTTTTTAAAAGAATAGTTGATTCTCTTAGTTGTTGCAAAGATACACTTTAATAAAATTACATACATCTAGAATGTTGGTTATATTTTTGGTGTGGTCTTGCTTAATACATTTAAAATAAGCTTTCTATTTACTAATATTTTGCACCCTCTCTTGTATTTTTTCAATTACAATTCAAATACTTTCACTTATATTATTACAAAATAATCTTAAATTTATTTAAAACTTAAAATAATAAATCAAAGCATTTTTAAGTTGATTATTTACAGATAATAATAGGTGTTAGTTGGATTTTTTAAAATATTTTTATAACATGTATTAGACTTTGGTCAAAGTTCTTTTATTTTTTTTCAGTTTTTTTCTTACAAAGCACTAAAATCTTGTATTTCTAGTTGTATATTGTATAATGTATCCAATTTTAAAAAATATAAATTTTGATTCTAATAGTTTTTTTAAAAATAAAACATTATGCATCTAGTTTATGATTTGTCTAGCTTTATTTTTTTTTGAAGTCTAAAATATTGAATTTAAATAAAATATCTATTAATTTATTTTAAAAATTAATATATTTTAGCAATGATTATATTAAATACTAATTCTAAAGTAATAAATCAGTAATTTATAACATTATATCTTAAAATATTTATTATTTTCTTTTCTAAAGAAGTAATTTATCTTTTTAAAGAAGTTATATGCATATCATTATTCTCAATATTACATAAGAGATAGTTACCAAATTATCAAAATATTTATTATTGGTATATAATTTTAGTTTTAAAATTTTAATTAAATTACCATAGTGAAGTTAAATTTATAAAAATATGAGTTTTACTAGAAATAAATAAGATGATAGAAAATAGAGATTTGGGTCCATTAGTCCCATATGGATTGTAGCATCTTAGGAGTAGGTAGGAAGAAAAGACTAAGGCCTTGAGGTCCTTGTAGGACACCTTTATACTCTACTTATATGTCTTAGTAGAATTCAAATCTTTGATTTCTCAAACAAGATTATCCTTGAAGCAAATTGTTATTTTTAAATAATTATTTTATATATTATTATCATTTATTTTTAACTTATTATAATATTTTTATCATACAAAAAAATTATATATTTTTGGTATCATTGAAAAGGTAAAAAAATAAAATATGCAAATATGTATGTTTATTTTAACTTTTAATTATTTGTCATTTAAAATTTAGTAATTAATTTAGTAATTTTAATTAATTAATTTTTAAACACATCAACCTAAAAAAGATTTGGTATTATTTTTAAATTTTATTTTATTATCAAATATATAAATATCAATCATATAATATTAAATTATTAGATTATTTAAATTAATATATAAGAGTGTTATTAAGGTTCTATGTTATATCCATATTCTTGCCAAAAAAATATCTATTGATTAGAAAAAGAAATTATAATTAAAAGCTAAGATTATTTAATTAATCTTATGCTACAATTGTAGATACATTGATCTATGTAGTTTTTATAATAAATATGTTTTGATAATATTCATGACTAACCAAAAATAATTTTTAAAAATTTTATTTATTTTTAAGCTATTGAAATCCCTAATATCTTATAAATAATAATAATAATTATTATTGTTTATTTCTTTTTTTTTTTGTCCTTCTAATTTTATTAAAATAATTTTTAAAACAAGAATCTATTAATTATAAAATTAATTTTTTTAATAAAATATATAATTATAAATTTTTATTTTATATTTTTTGACATAAATTTATGGCAATTAATTTCTAATGCTTTCAAATCCTAACCAAATTTTGTAGAGATTATTATTTTTACTTATTATATAAAAAAAGAAATTAATGATCTTTAATTTTAATTATCTTCAATTACAAGATGAGTTTAGAATTAGTATACTACTCCTTTGACAAAAAATCTTTAGATAAATCTTAATTTTATTCAAATCATATCTAATAAAGATGTTCAAATTGTTTGGAAATTAGGAAAATAAAATAAAAAAATAAAAAATATTAATAAATATAACATTAAGTATTTGAATTCTATAGATCCAACATACATAAGAGGATCTTTATATTTAGAAGCCTATTTTGAAAGGCTATGGTTTAATAATCTTACTAAAGTTCCTTGCTTGCGGAAAAAAACTCTATTTTGGAAATCTTAGTTTCTGGATATAGTACAAAGTAAAAAGTGGCTATGAAATGAATTAATTTTTTTAAATTTTTTATTACAAGTCTAAATATGTCAACTCACATCTTTATTCTAATATTTATAATAGTAAAAGTAAAAGTAAAATTATTTTATTTATTATTGGTTATTTTTAAAACTTTCTAACATGGCTTCTCAATTTTTTTAAAAACCACCTTTTGAAATAAGCCCAACAAAAACTCTAAAAGACATAGCATGTTGTTCATTCTATATAGAAACAATGTGTATTCTACCTCATCTTTTTGTCTTGGGGCATTTGGACTAATTTTTCTAAGTATAAAGTCAACTAAGCGAGGCTTCTCAATATCAACCAATAAAAGGATTTAAAGTTGTGGTCTCTCATCTTGTCTCTTAACTATAAAGACCCCCTTGATAAGAGTTTTTCTCTACCACATTTGTTCCATGATAAAGTCATTGCCACAATTAATGAAAATAGTAATAATTAAATCTCAGTAGATATGACCAATTAATGGACAAGTATGATAGCACAGAGAGAATGAACCAAACATTGTGAATGAGAAAGGATATCCGAAGGTGTGAGAATCCCCGACCTGCAAGATCACATGCAGGGAGGGAGGGAGCATTCATTCATTCATTCATTCATTCATCCAAAATAGGGATGAAGAAGTCTTGTCTAGAAGCGGCGGTGGCGGTGGAGGAGCGCAGCATCAGTCTCCTTGCGCCATGCCGGCCTTGCTGTGCTGTGCTGCTCCTCCTCCCACCGAGCACGTCTTTGGATTCTCGTTCCGGTGGACGGCTGCCGTCACCCATGGCCTCGTCGGTTTTCCTCAGATTTTCTGAACGTGGATGGAAACCTGTGACGATGTATCGGACAGGCGGTGCTGCTCTGTTTTCTCGCTTTCTTTTCTCGTCCGCCTTGGATCTCCTGAAGCATCTATGCAGGCATGCCTGATTCACGGTAATAGAAATTTGTATGGAGTAAGTATGGTTTGGTGGGAACGGGAGGTGTTGCAGTGTTGAGCATGGGGATATTCGAGATGTGGCTGTTTGCATTGAGGTTTGAGCGATTTTAGCTGATGCAGATGCGCAGGCATTTGGACGAGGTTAGCAGATGTGGAAGGGAGTTGAGGTGATGTTGGTGTGGCGGATGACGTGGTCGAATGTTTGTTTGGTTAGAATGCCGGCTGCGCGGGCATACCCGACAATGACAAAGCACGTCGTGTTTTGTGCTTGGCAGGTGTGGCGGTAGGCCTTGATGTGAGGTTGTGACCTGTACTAAATCTTGTTGGGAATGATGAATTGAAGTGCGGTTCATCTTTAGGATGTGTGGCTGGAAGGTGTGTAGCCCTACTACTGAGAAAGGTAGCCGAAGGAGTCTAGGGCCCTCAGTACTTGCAGCTGAGTAAGAGCAGGGACAGAGAATTTCAAGCTGGACTGGGAGATGGCTTAAGAGTTGGATAAAATGCCGCCCGCATGCTCCCTACCCGGGCTACTGGGGGTAAACGGAAGCGTTGGCGACGATGGAGTTCTCAATTTATACATATTGCAGATGCATTCCAATGGCAGCCATGCCGTTTGCGTCGGAAAGGGTTCTTCTTCCAAAGACTCCTCTTCCCTGACCTTCGATACCACCACGGATGCTGACGGGGAGGGGAGCACGCCCTGCGAGCGAGAGATTCCCAAGGTGGTCACTGTACTAGCCTCGGTGCTTGACCGTCTTGTTGCCAGAAACGAGCAGTTCGCCAGTACACCATCCCAACCAAGCGTCTATAACCCTAAGACGCTTACTATATTTCACGGCCTGCGTGCGCCTAGCATCAGCATTGCTAAGTACTTGGAACGCATCTTCAAGTACACCAATTGTAGCTCATCGTGCTTTGTTGTTGGATATGTCTTCATTGATCGTCTCACCCACCGGCAGCCAGAATTGCTCGTCACTTCTCTCAACGTGCATCGTCTGCTGGTTACGAGTGTGATGGTGGCCACCAAAATCCTCGATGATGTGTAAGTTTCAGCAACTGCTTGTCACATTCTTGCTATTATACATTGTCGGGTATTTATTGAGGTTGTGCTGCACAATTATCTTTGCTATCTTCTTTAACTTCGTCTTTTTGTTGTTTTCGTAATCTTGAGGGGTGACGGCGTGTAACATGTTAGCATACAGCTTTGAGTGGGCCTGTCACTTGATGTGACCATTGCCAACTCAGTAGACCGGGGGTAACATTCACCGCAGAGAATTGAGTCTTTTGTGCATTTCCATGAGTCTCGGCAGGTGCTTTCTATCTCACTTCTAGCAGCTGCGATATTACTGATACATGTTGAAGTGAACCTTGTGCAGGCACTTCAACAATGCTTTTTTCGCTCGAGTGGGAGGTGTCAGCGTGAGTGAGCTGAATAGATTGGAACTTGAGTTTCTGTTTCGGTTAGGCTTTAGGCTCACAGTGACAGTCAGCGTATTTGAGAGCTATTGCTCTTATTTTGAAAAGGAGGTGATGGCTATCGAGAAGAAGATGGAACATTTAGAACGAAGCCTGCCCGCATTCGGTAGTGCATAGGTGTCTTCCCTTCAGCACTCGGTAGTGCACTGGAAAAAAGCATCTTCAGGACGTCAAGGAGAGCCATTGGATTCAAATCACCTTCTAACAGAATACGACCGTATTTTTGCTAGAATGATGACTAGGGAGGTGCCTCCAAGTTGATATTCCTTCCTCTCTTTATGGCTAAGATGTTAAGTTTGATATGAAAGGGATCATGACACTTGCATCAGTGATGTTTGGGGAGATCGTTTTCTTCAAATGTTGCTGTATGGAAATTGTAGCTACGCATTCAAGTTAACCATTTCTTTCAAGAATGAATCAGTGGAAGTAAGTGCATTGAGTGTTGTGTTCTCATCGATTATAAGCACTTTTGGTGCAGGCAATGCAATATGGTGAGACCCCTGCAAAGGTTTTTTTAATCATTTAAGTCACAACTTGGGACAAAGTCGAATATTGAGTTTGGGAACACCTGTCATACTATCACATTTGTGATCGAAGGTGTATTCAGCAGTAATAGAGTGGTATCTATCTCAAATGCCTGAAGGAGGTTCTTCTAGGTTACTTCGCTTCTTCCTGGTCCTCACTATGAGAGTACAGTTCACTCTTAACACTGTTTTCATTTGAAACAACGTGTTGATGTAAATCTAAATTCAACTCCGTATTCAGAAGATATCGGTTGGGAATGCTGAGTTTCTGTTTATCCAGTTAACATTTACTTTGAATGTATGTGGAATGAACTTAGTATGGAGCTATTTTGATTAATCCTATTTCTCCAGTCCCTGATGCCTTTGGTTACAAATGCTAGGGGACACAGCAGAGCTGGTTGTTGGGATGTCTCTGCAGACTATTCATCAAGAGTATTGGATTTAGCCTACAATTCGGTGAAGCAGTGGCGTACCAACAGAGGCGGAAAATATTTGTTAACCATTCTGGGTAAAATTTCTTGGAGTGCAGCGACAGTGCCTCTTGAGGGTTGCAAGGACACTGATTTTGGTGGTATGCGGGCGGGTGGTACATCGAGGTTTTATTAACTGAATCTGGTGCTATTGTGTACCAGCGAGTTGGTACCTTAACTCAGTTACATGTGTCAATCTTATTATCAGGATCATCCGGTTGAGACAAAAGGACTCAAGCTGCAAAGAATATCTCAATCATTTTAAGGGGACTCGTTGCTTGGGTCGTTAGTGACTAGATCTGATTTGCGGCATGTTGATCCTCCTGTAAACGTGTAGATTGGATCATCCTTCTACTCTACAGATTTGATAGTTACTATATAATTGAAACAAATTCCTGTCGGTGAAGTGAAACATCGGAATGTTTTCAAATGCCATTCAAATTACTATTCTACTTATTTGATTGACCTATAAAGATAAACTAGAGCAGAATGAAGGTGGAAAAGTAACTTTGAAAGGTCTAGAAATAATATTTATCATAACTCCTTTTTTATATCATCTAAATTTTTTAAAACTATTTATAAGAAAAAAAAGAAAAGTGCTGGATTTTACATTAAGTGGAATACTATTACAAACGGTTCATCTTGATAGATTTTATTATGCTTTTTTATCTTAAAAAATTATTAATAAAAAAGGTTACTTATAATATCCATAGGTTATTTCTTATAATTATAGATTTGTTAAAAAAATGACATCATTATCTTGAAGATGCTTTTAGTCTAATCACAATTTAAATAATTACATCTTTTAGCTATAAATTATGATTTCTATTATCTCTATATAATTTGATGAATTTTTGAAATTAAGTTGATAAATCTTCTTGTTCTTGAAGCTAAAAGTAATATATGTGATTTCAATGAACTTGCTTTTAATGACAATCTTTTCTACTTCTAAATATATTAACAAGTTATAAAAAGTTAGCACAATTATGTGTGCTTTAATCAAAATATGATTTTTTAATTATAAGAAAGTGAAAAATTTTAAGTATAACAAAACATTGGAGCTTATTTCAAAAAAATTATGATTTAAAAAGTGAAAAATTATAAAAGAATGTTTACAATCATGTAATATTTGCATCCCAATAAAGGTTTCATGTCTTTAAATTTTTATTTTTAAGACATGAAACCTTATTTAGAGACAAACCAAATATGTGAATTCAGTATTGAAATAATATATGTAATGTATTATCAAATATCAATAAGGTAATTGGACAATCTTTTTATTGCTAATAAAATTTCATATAATTTTTATATCAGATTGTATAATGTGGAAGAAAAAAAAATTTAAGAATCAATTCATTTTTAAATATTCTTTTAAATTCTTGTAAAATAGAAAATCAACAATTAGTATATTCATTTTAAGAATTATTATTTAAAATCAAGAATTATTATTTAAAAGAGAGTTAGGTGTATTACTTTGGCTGTTGCAACTTTCATAGCATTATAATCAAAATGAAGTTGATTGATAATATGGAAGCAATATTAAACTTAGAAATTTGGTCCGCAAGCCTTATAGTCCTTAAGAAGCATCTACGTGTGCATCTTATTAGCTAATATAAAAATATATATGTATATATATATATATATATATATAAGATTAAAGTCATCCTTGGTCTAATCAATATACTTCTTGTGTTTTTATATATTTTCTGAAGTTTTGTGTCTATATTTTTGTTATTGACAACAATTGATGGATACTATTTAAATAATTTAACTTTTAAAAAAAATGGTTTATTAATTTAATTATTAAGAATATATTAAGCCTCTTCGTATATAATTTTTTTGGCTTAAATCTTTTATATTATAAAAATCTATTGAATTTTTTTTTTTTTTTAAATCTATTTTTTTAAAACTTAAATTAATTTTTTAATTTAAGTTATATAATTTTATAATTTTATTATTTAAAACTATTTTATAAAAAAATAAAAAGATTTTTTTTATTATTATTTTAAAATATATATTAAATATTTGATATTTTTAATTTTAATATTTTATTTCTTTTAGAACTTAAAAAATTAAAAAAATATCACATGTTTTGATGTTATAGTTGATAAATTGTATATTATCTTCTATTAAATAAAATTTGATGTACCTATCAATACATACATTGTTTCTTTTTAGATGCTCTTTGCTTCTTGTTACTTATATAAATTCTTTATTAAGAACATAATTTTTGCTCACCATCTTTATTTGTATTATGATCAATTTAAGAATAAAAAAAAAGCTTATGTTATTATTATACTTTATTTTATATTTTAAGTGATGTTTAGTTTTTTCTAATTACAATTAATTAAATTTTTTTAAATTTTTTTTTGTCTATGAGATGCTTCTTCTAAATAAAAGTTTTAAAATTTAAAATAGATTTTTATTATTATAAAAATTCTAATTTTAAATATTATTTTAAAATTTTTGTCACCATTAAAATAAATCTAACAAACTTAGAATAAAGTCCTTAAACATTATATATATTATTACCTTTGATAATATACTTTGGCTCTATTTAATAATTTGATTATTATTTTTAGTATATATTTGTATTTTAGAGATATATATATATATATATATATATATATATATATAAATATGTGTGTGTGTATGTTTTTTTTTTTTAAATATGAATTATTAGTTTTTAAATTAAAATACTAAAATAGCTTTATTTCTTAATCTATCTAAAAATAAATTTATTTTTATAAACAAGAGTAGAGTTATATTATATTTAAGTTTTAATAATTCTATTTAATCTATCCAATTATGTGATATACATAGACAAAATTCTTAAAACTTTGGTTCAAAAGTCTATTCATTTAATTTATGTAGCCATTAATTTAGTGACAAATTATTATTTTAAATAGAAATTTTGGTTTTTTTAAAAATAAATAAAAACCAATTTTTTCTTATAAAATCAATATCTTAATTAGATATTTTTAGTATTTTACAAAGCTTCAAAAAAATATTGATAAATATGTTTGTAACTTCATAGGCCAACTTTGAACTACTCTAGTTAATACCATATGTGCCAACTTGCTAAAAATAATCAATATATAATAGAAATTTCTTAAATTTTTTTAATCATTATATATATATATATATATATGGCAAGCTTGCCCACCATTTAATAAAACACCCCCTATGGATTCCAAGGGAGAGAAGTGGAAGAGGAAAAGGAGTAGAGATGTTTTCTTAGGCTCCCACTTGATGGGAGGAGGAAAAGCAATCCCTCCAAAACATGGTGTATGCCCTATTTGGTGTGTACTTAGGATATTTTTAAATAGTCTTTGAGGTTTTTTTAGCAACTCTAGTTCTTAGCTTAATAGAATTGCATTTGTGTGTATGTTGGCTTAAGTCTTGGTAAAACAACTCTATTTTGTGTTAATTTCTCTGTGCGTGTGTAATTTTGTGTCTATTTTTTAACACAACTATTATCAAATTTGTATTTGTATCTTTATAACTTCAAATGTCTTGTTATGAAATTTATAGAAATGATATACTATAAACTCAAAGACATTGACAAAGATTGTAGTAATCTAACTTGTATTTAGTTAATAGCCTTATTGGTTGCACATTTTACATGATTCTTTGAAAAGTTTTGAACTTCTTTTACATTCAATCAAAGACCTCTTAGAAATAAAATATTAAATTATAACCAACAATAGATGTATTATGTTGGTCTCTCAACTTCAAAATATTTTAACTTTATTTAAATATAAAAGCTCTATTTTACTTTAAAAAGTTGTCTGCCATCTGGTAATTAAGTAATTATTTTAAAAAATAAAGAAATAAAATATAATCACACCCAGTTTAAAAGAAAATTACTAGTGCATGTTTGTTTTATTATTATGGCTGGATTTGTAGACTTTTCACAAAATAAAATTCTTCACCATCTTGTACTAATTCTATAATAAAAAATAAAATTTAAAATTAAGTTCAAGATCAATGTAAAGATCTATGTATACAGAGTTACCACAAAATCAAACGAGGATTTATGTCACATTATCTTTATAAGACTTATAAACTCAATAACAACCTTACACTTAAGTTGTCTTTCCATCCATTCAGGAATGGAAGGCATTTCAAACAGGGGATCTTAGAATCCAAGCGAATGTGTTGATGATGAATTTTTATGCTTCCTAGCCATCATTTTGCAGCAAGAATAAATTGCAAGTTTTAGAAAAGTTACTTTACTTTCTAAAAACATTGACTACTGTTCAAGAGGAGAGAACAAAATAAGACTACTGAGAGTCTGTCTATGAAAATTCATGATTCGTAATCTGTTCTGTGCACATAAATGACTAATTTGCAGCAACAATTATTTTGAACACACCGTTTTCTGTAAGCTACTTAAGGCCCTTCAATTCAGTGGAAGAATTAGCTCAGATAAACTTTGATTGAAGTAGATCAACCACCCTCTCCTCCGAGGTCTGCATTGCCACTACTGCTCTAATCGAATAAATCCTCCGAATTCATTTACAAATAATCTTGTGAAGCTTATATTACAAAAATGGGTGCCAGGTGATTGAAGCCCATACCAGACAAACATCACCAACACTTGAACCGAGCCAGAATTCATTGCTCATGACTATTGCAGAACGGAAAATTAATCCGCAACTTGGAGCATGTAAATCCTCTCATTTTCTCATAACGCAAATGACCTCCCTATACCAAAAATAAAACAAGGTCAGAAATCGCTGATCGATGAATTTGTAAATGTCATTACTTGTCACCGTCTTTGACGACCAGCTGTTGATGATCCTCTTCTTCGTGTGTTGTAGTAGGCTCCTCTCTTCTTGACTGGTGCTCTTCGATTTGCTTCAGGACCTCAGCAAGCTGATGGTCTCTTTTCTGCACCTCTCTTTGCAGATTGTACACCTACATAGAAAATAAGTAGATAAAGGTGGGAATGCTTGTTAATTCTCAAATATGCATATCCAGGAGTCCAATTGATCCAGACATCCTAATACTGCATTTGAATTTGTGATACTGTTCATGATACAACTTCACAAGGTTTGAATTCCATGAGCCAGGCGGTGTGAGAGATGTGTCATGCCGAGTGACATTGCATCCTCAAGATAGAAACAAGGGCATGGAAAGACATACAAAATTGGATATGTACAGTAGTCTACAAAGGATCTGAAGCAAAAAGTTGCCTCGAGTAGAAAACTAACTGACTGTCATACGGAAATAATACGATACTCACCATTTGTTGCGATCGTTCTAAGTCGTAATTCACATCTTCAACAGTATCATACAATTCTGTAACAGCCCCCATCAGAGTTTAAAATACTAATACATAACGAAATTTGAAGTCTATATGATCCTCTTCGCACAAAAAACTCAGGCAATCTTTCCTCTAAACACAATTGAATGAATCAGATTAACTCGGTGTGTGAAAGTGTCGCTTGGTAACATAAGCAATGCATTGCACAGCTACAAAGTTTGCTTTCGGAATAAAAAAACACACGCCAGGGATATGATCTTCATTGAACCTTGATAACACCGTCTAAGTTTTGAATTGAGAGACTTCTGCACTGCCAGCCGGGTCCCTAATTCGTGAACCTGCCCCAACCATACAACTTACAAGTCAAGTTTTCAATAGGAAACTAACAGCACCAACAGAGGCTATCAATGATAGAGGGGGACAGTGTTAATCTAGCGTGTGTTTCACATTTGTCTCCATGTTTCATAGGTGATGTTCCTGTAACTAACCTTGCCTTCTGAAGCCTCACGGCCAATTTCCGAATTTTCTTCCTGGAGCGTGCGACATTTTGCCATCAAAAGCTTGCCATGCTTGCTATGAGGAGTGAATTGCACAGCTGCAAGGTCATCTTGCAGCTCCTTCACCCTTTTTTCAGCAGCTTCGAGCTCTTTCTGTGCATAGATGAGAATATTAACAAGTACTCAAGATGGAGACTACAGAGCGTCATTGTACAGTAATAATCACTTGGCAACGGAAAAATAATCTCACGTCGAGAAAAGAAGTGATTGTTACACAATACCTTCATGCGTGAGAATTCGGCATGGATAGCAGGATCTAGAAACAATCGCCGAGTCTGAATGGATCAAAGGATAATGCTGGTCATATTAGGAGGTTTGGTACAATTATGAAAGAGTACTTATAGTTCATTAATTCCTAGTTGAATGATTTAATCACAATCAGAACTAGTTCATTCATGAAGAGAAATTGCGTTGTGACGCATATATGAAACAGAAATTAACAAATTAACAACTCACCTGCTGCATTGATGGTTTTGACATCAACTTCAAATCATGGACCGTACTCTGAACATGCCACCGACAAACCCACACATAATACAATTATATACTATGGCAACTCAGGAGAAGAATTTACTAAAAAGTACCTTCAGCAAGCTCAAAATCCAAGCAGTAGATGCAGAAACCTTTTGAAGTCTCACCTTCAAGTCCACAACCTCCTGCTCTGTGTTGGCAAGTTTCACAACCAACACGCTTTCCCTCCTTTTTGCAGTCAAGAGCTACACAAAGCATACATGATTATCAAAACATTGGCAACTAGCGGTGATTGACAGAATCTTGGGAATCCTGAATACATATTACCGCCAATATACTAAACTGCACGAGAGAAAACACACTTAAAAGTAAGAAAGCCAAATCATATCAACACGTAGAAGATACTGAAGAAAAATGTGACGCACACAAGATAATAAGCTGACCTGCTCTTTTAATTGACTCTCTGTGGTCTGAAGAATTTGCATTGCCTGAGTAACCACTGCAGGATCTAGAAACATAGTAACTTTCAAGTAAGTCATCAAGTCTGGCTTACCTAAGGTACACGGCAAGCAATGAAACCAACGAAATCAAATCTAGGACATGTTGTGAGAGGAGAGTTTTACCAACTGGAAGGAGAAACATTTAAGTAAAATTTCATTGAACAAAAAGACGTCAGAAAGTATGTGTGGCACCAAGAAAAGCGTCTCCACATCTCCAACAAGGCTAAGAAACAGGATAGTGTTTATTTTTTATCAAGTTCCAGGAAACTTGACATTCCATAGTTTTATATAAGTGTCACGTCTCAGTCCTTGCGAATCTCTTTCCTTTCGAAAGTTCATGATTCCATTTCTATAACCAGACAGCTAGGCGGATACCATATTGGAATATAAATCTTTCACACAGAATGCTCCTATCAGGTTGCCGTAGAGGAAAGGAAAGGCAAAAAGGAAAAAGGAAAAAAACAGAAAACCAGAGATCCAGTTTTAGCAAAGCTCTACACCAAGTGAGGAATAATACCAGCAGTGGTTCCAGCGGGGAAAAGTGAGTCATTTATGAAACTGTTCTTCCATTTGTCCAGCTCCCCATTGGCAACATCAAGAGATGCCTGTGAAATTATTTCAAATTGACATGCAATAGGATCAAATCATAAGATTGTAAATGTATCCTTGATGTAAATAAATTGTGGGCCTGAAAACCATGAATTCTCAGTTGGGTAAATACGTAACTTATATAAAAAATTGAAGGGGATTCAAACCTTCAAGGCAGCAATTGTGCTGTCACGATCTTCCAAGCTGGAAAACCCAATGAGGCGTAGTTAGCAAGGGTTGTGCTCTCTGCTTCAAGTAGACACATCGTGATACACTAGACGATGAAATCTCGCCCAATAAACCACTCTCACAGCAGCACAAATGGTCCAGAAGAAAAGGAAAACCAAGTGCAAGAGAATGTGCAGCATAATAATGTCAACTGGAAGGTTGAGATTAATATCTCATGATCAGGTAGAAGTTCTAAAGAAAAAAGCTATTCAGACGTTGAAGCATGTTACACATCGACCAAAGAAGTACTAAGATCCCCTACGTGGATCGTAGATTGAGTATGGTTGTCGTGGCATGGTCACTGCTGGGTCCATGAGAAGCATAAATCTGTTCACAACAAAAAGAAATCAACTATTATTATTTTTAAAAACAATTTTTTGGATAGTGAATCTAAGCATGTTGGTGAAGGGTAGCTTCAGCGACTCCCGAACATAGTTTCTATACATATTGGATGAAACGTAATTGAACACTGAGCGCGGCTATCTGTCGACTGTTGGTGAACAATGAAAATCAAATAAACCTCAATGCATAGTATTTCTGATAAATCAACTACAGGGGGAGAATAGGAAAGAGTGTCTGACCTTCTTTGAAGGATACAATTCTTCCTCATCATCATCGAGGTCGGCAAACTCTCGCTTCACTCCTGCATCTCAAAGACCAGGTTTTCACTACCGTAACAATAAGTAACGTCTAATCAAACTCTCTCAAACATTCTAGCGTCTCCTATCAATTTCATATGCCAAGATCTATCGTAAGCTTACAGACAAAAACCTTATTCACTATGCTCCCTGTTCCAACACCCTCATACTCAGCTTAATTTAGAGGGTAAGAAGTCAGTTGTTGATTGCAAAAATGGGCGCCAAGAAAACAACTCTACAAGTCTGAAACCACGACTTCTCACTACCAATGATTAGTTTCTAGTTTAAGTTACTCATGAAAAAAACTTATTAATCTCATTCGTCATGACTTTAAAAAACATAGAATAGGTGACACTACAAGTAGCTCACCTGTCATGCAATTCTCATTGCATGTTTCCCCATCAAAATCAAACATCTCCTGCAAACAAAAAGACCTGTCAGGTACTAATCATACATGGACATGTCATCAGGCCAATCAATACCCTGGAGTCTGCAATCCGGAAAGAGCAATAGAAAGAGCTGTACTGGAACACAAAGCCCTAAACCACGGCATCCTTCTCAGTTCAGCGTAGAAGCTCATGATAATTGAATAAAAACTCTGGCGGCCCTGTTAATGAAAAATTCGAATAATTATCATCAATTTTCAGTTAATTTTTTTGTCTCGATTATATCAACCCACCAACTCAAGCTCACAAAAGTTTCAGACACAAATCAAAATGTTGTTTTTTTTCTTTTTCCCTCCCCCCCCCCGGTTTTCCTGTACAGAAACAATTTGAATTAGCAGTCTAAATGCAGTCTTTCCTTTAGAAAACCCTAAACTGAACATTAAAGACGTCCCTCTTTAAACCCGCAATGTACCCTAAACTAGAACGCACTAAAATTCTACGCTGGTTGCCACTCGATATCGAATGCACTAATTTTAATCAATCTCTTTCAAAACCGCATCGTATCCTCCACTCATATGAACCCATGTCAGGCATTGCAGTTACAAAGCAGCACGAGATCCAGAAATCGAAAAAAACATTGTTCTGAAACACCAAGAGAGTGGAGGGGAAAAAAACGATCGCGAAATTACGTCGTCGGCGAAGGGAGGAGCCGTCTTGGGGGATGCCATGAGCAGCAACAACCTCCACCTTGCAGAGACGTGAAATTTGCAGAGCTTCTTCTTCTTATTCGTTCCAGTGGAGATCACAACTGGTGCTCGGATGCATGAGATCAACTTTTGCGCAAACATTATAAGTCTGGAGCTCGGAGCAACGTGCAAGGCATCGATGTCATCCTCTCCCGCACGTCTGCGTCAGCTTCCGGCTGCGTCTGACAGCGTCCCACACTGTCCACCGTGGACGAACCTCCAGAGACTTTGCCTTTTAATAATACTTTGCATGGCTGATACAATTTTTTTTTAAAAAAAAACCCTCACAGCCTTTTCTCTCTCTCAGCAATTCCAATGCCTGCAATGCCCCCCCCCCCCTTCATTATTTGCTAATTGCGTGTATGTGACATTGTTCCTGCATACACCAGCATTCATTTTTTTCAAGAAGGCCATGCCTTCTCAACATTCTAAGCCAACTTTGTATTCACATTATTTTTTGGTATACATTTAAAACATTTCAATTTTTTGAAAATTTTTGCGTAAATTTTACGTGTAAAGCAGAAGATTTTGAATCCATATTCTACAACTATTTTTTGGAAGTAAGATAAGAAACTTGATGGACACTTCCCACCTTTATAAATAAAGTTAAATTTTACTTTTATAAAACTAAGAATGTTTATTTTATTGTCACACAACCTTTTTTTCATTGTAAGTTGTTTGTTTATGAAACCTGTTTTTGAATATCTGCTTATTGTTTAGTGGAGGCAGACATCTTCATGGAATGAGTTAGTGGTAAATTTACAAAGACCTTCAGCACCCATTTTTTCCACCTTGCACGTGTGGCAGCTTTAGAATAGTGAAATTCACTGGGACTCATAGGTTCATTCTGAACAACCAAACAAATGCTACATTGTATACAAGCTTGAAGTTGCTAAATGATGTAGTGTGTACAAATGGATGGAATAAAAAGATCCAAGGTGCACATAGGGAGCATGGCTTGAGTGCTTGCACAGTAGAATTGTTACTGACAAGCATGCTTTTGTAATACTATAAACAGAAGTTTCCACAATGACTTCTGCAAAACATCCTTAATTGCTGTCTGCTATTAAATCCATCTCAATATCCAAGGAGCTATAAGGAAGCTCAATTCATGGCCAAAGTGGGCAAGTCATCACCAAAACTGGAGGCATGAGTACTAACAAGAACAGCTTGTGTGTTGTATGTAGAAGGCAAGATTGTTTTGAAGTTATGCACATGCCATTGGGGGCAATGCAACCATCCATGTAAGTATTGTTACTAGGACATTTGTACAACCAAGTGCAAAAATTGTGAAGTACAATAGAACATGCTTGAAACGTATTAGTCTTATGTTCATTTACTTCTGAAACAAGTGTGCATTTGTGCATTTGAATAATGATCAAATCTCTCATTTCTGATACATTCAATACTTCATAACCACTTTAATAAAAATTAAAGTGTATTCCTTGGTGAAATTAGGATTTTAATAATGGAAACCACACTGATTTGTCTAAAGAATCAAAACAGTGCAGGAAGTGGTTGGAACTCCTTATTTCATGTGTGATTGCTTGCTATGTTAACGTGCCACAAAATCTAAAGAATTTGACATGGCCTTCATAAGAAATTGAATACATTAGCCACTATCATTGAAATGAGTTCAGACTACTGAATCATTCTTACCTTGACATAGAAAAGTAAGTATGTAAACAAATGGCCCTTAGCAACCAAATGTTGCTCTTTGGAATGCAGTCCTTCTTTAAAAGTTTCAATTTACAAACGGAGCACAGTTTACAACGTCAAGCAGTAGAATGCCAAAATAAGGGTTGAAGATGTGGCCTTCTTCAATAACACAATCTTCAATGTTGTAATTAGCCAAAAACCACAACCATTGATTTTTGCTTCAAGACTCTTGCGTAGAAATAGGGAAACAAGCATTAGACATTTCAAAACCTAAAGTGGAGAATCCTTGAATGAATTTGATGAAGTTGCATCTTTGAGAATCCTTCAACAAAGATAGGATCACTGAGTGTGATAACTTACCAATTAACATTACTCAATATTCTTGTCTTGGTTGAGTGAGGAATGGGAGCACTAAGTAGCTCACTTTTTTTATTTTATTTTATTTATTTTATTTAAATAATATAATGATCAGAAGTACTGTTAGTGTACAACTTAAAATATGCTTAAATTATTTATATGATAAAAATAAGCCTTCCTATATCAATGTAAAAACAAGAAGAGATGTAGTAACTTTCTAAATGAAAGTAAGGTTGAAAACCTAGTCAAAGTTTAAAATATCATCGAACCAGAAGTCATGAAGTGCTTTGATAAAATATGTATAGGAAAGATAACAAAAATTAAGATCTAGAAATCTAATTCGTGTGGAATGACACCAGATTTTAGGCAAGCAATGCACATGAAGAGGCTGTATTGTTTTGTACATTCAGATCAGGAGATGTTTCAAGATACAGTTCCACCATCCCAAAAGATATGAGACATAAAAATGGAAAATGAGGGAAAGAGGGGCAATTCCATTTTTGACCAATAAATGTAATAGTGTCACATTGCAACAAGTTTCATCCATTCAATCCATTCTTGTTTTTCTTATTTCCAATATCAACCTCTTTATAATCTATTTGTTTTATCTTTTCAATAACTTTTCCTTGAAATATTGTTACAAATCAAATTAAAGAACTTATGCAAGACAATAATAAGATAATAGGATACATGAGTCTTATTACAAAGCAATATAATACAAGAACAAAAACAATTTGAAAGGTCCAAACTAGACCACAAGATATATATTGTCAAGATTGAAGAATTCTTTAGCTTTGACACATATATATATATTAGGAACTAGGATGCTTCTAAATAACTTCTTATAGAAGGCTTCACCTCCAAGTCATCTTATGATACTTCTTGAGTACCTTTTTTGTTGCTTTAATGTAAAGAAACCTTAAGAACCTTCTCTTTTGACTTCCTACATTGCTTGGGAGTTAAGCAACTTAAAGAATCTCCTCTAATAATCTCTTGGAATCTTCTAAAACCATCTATAATCATTTAGATTTTTTTAGGACCTTCTAAGATCTTCTCTAGATGGATGTCTGTAACATCACCTCTTCTTGTAATTTCAAGTTTTTTGAGAAGTGGTGAAGCGAAAATTACTTAAAGTTGTAGAAAATCAAAGGTATATTTCATGGTTTGTGTAACATACATTAATTATCTTTCACAAGTCAAAAAATTTTATTCATCCTTGTAACCAATAATAATGACCAACATTCTTTGTTTGAAATGAAGCTTGTATTTTTATATGTTTATTATAAAAACATCTTTTAAACACTACTTTTGAACAATCTTTATGAATAGATTCTACTTCAATGATGATTACTATTAATTAGCTATTAGGTATTTTTTAACATCTTTGTAATTTAGACAATTATTTCTATTGAAGTGAATGATGTGAACTACTTGGTTGAAATAGGTATCATCCTCTTGACTATCCGTAGTTGAATTATTAAATTAAAATAAAGATAAATTATTAAATTTAAGATAAATTAGAATGGATTTGAATTTTCTATTTATATTATAATTTAAAACTTCTATAACTCCTTGTTTCTTTTCTATAAAAAAATCTAAAATACTTTGAAAGCATTGTATTCATTCTTCTGGATTAGATGTCAAAGCAAATATTACTTGACAATAATTATACATGTTGTTACTTGTGATCCTTGATCTTATATAATATCATTTGACAATCTATAATACCAATAGAAATCATCAATAAAAAATTTGGCTATTTTTTCACCTATAGCTATCTTCTTACAAGAAATAAAATGTGCCATCTTAATAAATCAATTCACAATTACAAATATGGTATCAAAAGAATTAGATAGTAGAAGATTTGTAATAAAATCTATAGAAATAGAAGACCAAGGTTGCCTTAGAACAAATAGTGGTTGAAGAAGTCCATATGAGCAATGTTAAGGATTCTTTGATTTGAAACATATATCACTTGAAAATACAAATTTTTTGATAGTCTTCTACATCTTAGGCCATCAAAAATCTTGAGAAAGAAGTTCCAAGGTCTTGTTGAATCTAAAATATCCAATAGTAAGAAAGTCATGATGTACTTATAAAACATAAAGGCACATTGGTCTCTTAAGAATATATAGATATTCTTAAAAATAAAGAAAGTTGACTTCAAACTTAAATTTGTTATAATTATTTTAAATATTACTAGCATATTATTTAATATTAAAGATAAGAAGATCCATAGTCAATGTTATACAAGTTTAATCAAAAAGTAAAAAATCTATTAGAATTGATATAATAGTTACTTGAAAATATAATTGCTCAAATTTTAAGAATTTTATTTGCTATTAGTTATATATTTTTTCTCTCTCTTTTACCACAAGATATGATGTGAAGATAAAATTTATCTTTCAATTTAAATTATAAAATGGTTTCAATTAAGATTTGCTTATAATTTGTGGCATAAAGTATATGGAGCAATAAATAACAATAAAAGAAAATAACAATACAAAACAAGTGAAATATGTGTAATTAAGCAATTGCACACTACAAAACTAGTCATAGTTTATTCATTGGATTTTTATCTAATAAAAAAATAAAAATAAAAATAAAAGTTATATTTTTGAATAGATAATTTTTTATCTTTCTAATGATGTAGAAAATATATAAATCTAGATTACCATGAATAAATTATGATAGTTTAAAGATAGAAGATAAATAATAAAAAATTAAGTAAATAATTTTTACATCAAGAATAACTTGCTTAAGAGATCAAGAGTTCAAATCTCACTAAGGCTCAAAATTAGTATATAAGGGTGTCCTAGAGAGGCCATAAGGCCTTAGTTTTATCCTTCTATCTATATCTAAGGTGCTACAATCCATATGGAACCTATACACCTTCTTTCTTACAAAGACTACACTAGCTATTGGTCCTCCTATTTTCCACTAATAGAAATAATATTTTTATATTTTTGACTTCATTATGGTGTTTAAAAACATCCAATCAGTCTATGAACCTTGTGTGGCCTTCAAATTGTGCTCCATTTCTTCATAATGGCTCCAAAGGTGATAAAATTTATTTTTATCAAAGCCTCAAAAATTGTTCTAAAAATTCCTAAAAAATTCTAATTAAATTTTAAATAAATTTTAAATTTTTTTATAATATTTTAAAAATAATAATATCAATTCAAAATTATTTAATTCTACCTTGGTGATTTTTTATAATAATAAAATCAATTTTAATCAATTAAATTTTTTATTTTTTATATAAATAGCTAAAAAGATATGAGGTTTTTTTTCATGCTTCTTCTACCTATTAAGTAACATTTATAGGTTTTTAATGAATAATACATGTAAATAAAAGAAAAATATAGACATTGGTGTCAATAATTAAATATAAATTCTTACAATTAAGAAAAAAATACTAAACCAACTAAGATAATTGCCTTCAAGACTTATTAAGATTCTATTTTTATGACTTTTCTTTAATAAGACTCTTATAATTTATAAACTCTTCTAAATTCTAATGAATACTTAAATGATCAAATAAAATCTTTAATCTTAATATTTTGATATTTAAATAATTTAAAACTATAATTTTAACTAATCCACTAATTAAGATTTATTGGTAGGACTTACATATGGTGACCATTTGAAACTATTCATAAGGATAGAGAAAATTCTACTCTTGCCTTTGATATGGTTTATAAAAATATTGATAGAAGAAATTATAACTTAGATACTAGAATCTATCAAAAGAAGTAGAGTTAAAAAAAAAAGAAATACTAAGAATTTAACCTAGAACAAAAAAAAAAAAAAAATTATTTCTAACTTAACATGGTTTTATATATAGCAATATCATGCTTAGTTACTAACTCAATATCTATATTCTATTAAGACTTGACTTGAAATTACTATATAAATGACAAGATATATTGGTGATTTAACTAATGTTCACATCTTATATTCTTTATGACAACTTTGATTAGTTTATGTAGAAAAGTCTTCTCCATCTAACATTTTAAGTTAGATTGGGTTATTATCAAAGACCTCTTTGATGATATATGGTCCTATCTAAAGTGCATCAAAATTAGTTGGAAAGTCTAGTTTTTTAGCATTTTAAACCATCATCCACATCTTTAGAATAAACAATTATTTTTTAAATTTTTAATCAAATATATATATATATATATATATATATATATATATATATTTGAGTAGTTTCTATGTGTTGGACTACAAATCCTTAAGTTTCACATAGTCATTCTAAATGCTCTAATTATTCTTCCAAAGATTGAAAATTATTCAATCTTTTGTCAATGTCAATGTTTAAGGATGGAACTTCAAGCTCTATAAATCAAATGTAGATGTTTTCTTCTTCATAGGGATTATTTGCTAACCATTTGGAAAAATCACCGTAATCTTTGTATTTATATTATCCAAGACTAATATATTTTATTGGAGCAATGGTTAGAGTTGAATTATATTTAATAAAATTGATTTGATTGGATTCTATATTTAATGGTATTTTTTTTAATGGAATTAAGATTTTAAATCTAATATGGCTAAACATTATTATTATTATTGCATAATTATTCAAAGGTCCAAAAGTAAAGTAAGGCTTAGAAGCACTCCAATTTGTTATTCCTTTAAATTGCCTCAACCATCTTCTTTCTAATTAAAAAAAATAGCTATTAGATTTTTCATATAATTGCATTACATAAAATGATATCATATAATCTACATCTTTTGCTTGCATGCGCAAATCACAAATTTAACTCAAAGATTGAGAAGGTCTTTGATTAGCTAATTTAACTTTCATAATTGCCTTGTAAGTAATATTCAATCCTAACTTGTTTATTGTGGATTTAGATATGCTATTAATACTACTTCCATCATCTATTATGACCTTAGAAATAATTTTATTTACAATTTCTACATCTATCTCAATAGGTCTATATTTTTTATTCTCTTTTTTTTCTTCTTTTATAATACCCCAATCTAAATCTTTAACTTCAATTTTAGCTATTCTTTCTATATTTTTGAATTTTCTTTATATAATTATTCTTTCTTTTATTTTTTTTTTTATGATTAGTGTTATTTGAATTAATTGATTAAAAAAAATGTTGATTTTAGCTTTACAAAGATCTTGCCATAAATCATAGGATTATGTAGGGTTGGAGATTTTGATAGCTATTGGATGTTTTAAAAAGTACTTGAAGTCCAAGACCCTTCTTTGCCTATAAATTGATACTCTTCTTTATCAAATTTAATTAAAGAAGATAATTGATTGTCTTCTAGTTCTTTAGCTATTTTTTGGATAGTTTTTTTTTTTTTTAATTCTATAAAATTGAATGATTCTTTTGAAGTATCTATAGATATTTTATCTTCTTTAAGTTGTCTTAAATCTATTGATTTTTTAGCACTCATACTTCTTGTCACAATTAAAAAAGATAAATATTCATTGTTCAAAAAGATCTTCTTACTCTCTAATTGTATCAAGTTAGATTGAAAAAGTAATAAATTTAATGTAAAAAGTATATTAGATTGAACCATTGTATATTTAATATTTCAAAAAAGAATCTAAAGAAATAATCTTATTTGATCTTTTGTAACAATTTGTAGGATGAGATTTTTTATAATTAAAGCATATTATTATATTTTTAATCCAACATTGACATACTTGATGTGATTTTCTACAAGTATGACAAGGTACCATATTATTCCTTTGATTTGAAAGGATATTTGGACCTACTTGTCTCACCTAATGAGAAGGCTTATACAATGTAGTATTACATTGTCATATGGTGTTGTTGTGGTAGAGAAAATTTGCCTCAAAAAAGCGTTGGGCTTCTGGCTGCCACTAATTATTCAACCAAGATCTAAGTATAACAAAACCCCCAAATTTATATAAAAGTCTCCTTTATAGGGCTATTATATCTAATACATAAGTCTTATTTCCTCAAAATACTCAAAGTATAATAAAATATTTTAAAATCTTCATTCCTCCGTACAAAGGAAATTTTTTTTACATTTCAATAATCTATAATTTTTAATCCAACTATCCAAACCTACTCAAAATTTATGTGAAGTACTGATGTATAATTTTTTTTTAAATATATTTTTAAATAAATAAATAAATTTATTTATTTATTTTTTAAGTTCCAAACTCATACTTATGGAAGATCGCAAGAGAAGGATCTTATATTAAGCCCTTGCGATCTTCAAGGGAAGAACACATAGTCCATTGATGACCTTCTATCATTTGCATCTCTTGCCCAATCTACATCACAATAACCATGCAAAGTAATATTTTTACTTCCAAGGTACAATTTGAAGTCCAATGTGCCTTTTAAGTACCTCATGATTATCTTGATGGTTGCCTAATGGATTGGTCCAGCTTTTGACATGTATTGACTTATAACACTCACCGCATAAGTAAGATCCACCCTTGTACCAACCATTGCATACATGAGTGAATCAAGTGCTGCCTTGTATGGAACACCTTGCATTTGGCCTTCAACTTGAGCAAACTCCTCATCCTTGACCTTTATTAACTTCAAATTGGACTCCAAAGGTGTTCCAATAGGCTTGCAATCTTTCATGTTGATTCATTTTAACATTCCTTCAATATACTTCGTGTGGCTCATTGTGATGGTCTTTTTAGCATGATCTCTTGCAAATTCCACTCCTAAATAATAGTGAAGCTCTTCCAAATCACTCATCTCATATTCTTTTTCTAACTTTGCCTTCAACCAATCTATCATCTTTAAAGTATTAGTTAAGATGATTATATCATCAACATAAAGGATAACAATCATCAAAAACTCTTTTGATTGCATCACATATGTAGAATGATCAAGCTCACTCCTTTGAAATCCTTCATTAACAAAGAATGTATCAATTCTTTGATACCATGCCCTTGGAGATTATTTGAGTCCATACAAATATTTCTTCAACTTACAAACAAGATGTTGCTTGCCTTCTTCAACAAATCCTTGAAGTTGATCTATATAGATGTCTTCTTCTAACTTTCTATTCAAGAAAGCCGTCTTCACATCTATTTGATGTATTTTCAAGTCCATTGCTGCCCCAATTGCCACAATGGTTCTAATAGTTGTGAATTTGGCCACGGAAGCATATGTCTCATTGAAATCAACACCAACAACTTATGAGTATCCTTTAGCAACTAATCTTGCTTTATATCTCACAACATTGCCCATTGCATACCTCTTGGTTCAAAATACCCACTTACAACTAATTGAAGACCGATTTGGTGGAAGTTGAATCAATTCCCATGTTCCATTGTCCATGAGAGATTTGTATTTTTCTTCCATAGCCTTCTCCCACTTCATAGGATCCATGGATTTCATTGCATCACATAAACTCAATAGATCAACAAGGAGTGCAATATTAGCATATTCTTCACTTATTTGAAGAAAGATGTGATTCTTCCACCATTCACTAAATGGTCTTCTTTCTCTCAATGGATATCTCCTTTCATTTGAAAAAGAAGACTCACCTTGTTAAATTCCATGCTCTCTTCTAATCTTCTTCTCTTTTAAAACTTGTCTTTTTTCATTCAAAGGTTTATTCTCCTCATCATTATCATCATAATCTTCAACATCTTTATTTCCTTCATTGCTGGTTTTACCAATTATAGAAGCCTTCATCTTATCCTTCTTTTTAAGCTCTTTTTCTTGATTCACATCTCCACCATCATCATTGTCACATCTTCTTTTTTTTTAGCTAAATTTAAAGATGTGTCCTCAAATACACCATTACTTCCACTTAGATACATCTCTAAGTGCTTACAAGCACTCTTATATTCTAAAAATTCAACATCACGATTTTTAATGATTTTCTTGGTTTTCAAACACATTAGTCTATATGCCTTGGTATCTTCATAATATCCTAATAATATACACTTTGTATCTTTTGTATTAAGCTTGGACCTCATACAATCTGATATTTTTGCATATGCAATACATCCAAAGGTCCTCATATGTGAAATACAAGGTTGTCTTCTACTCCAAGCCTCTTGTGGTGTCATTGATGCAAAAGCACTTGTTGAACACCTGTTCCTTGTATATACGGCATTCACTATAGCTTTCTCCCAAAACTCATAACGAAGATTTTGAATATGAAGTATACTTCTAGCCATTGCAATAATGGTTTTATTTGCCCTTTCAGCAACACCATTTTGTTATAGAATGTATAGAGTTGTGATTTGTCTAGCAATTCATTCATTCTTCAAATAAACATCAAATTATTTAGATATATAATCACTTCAATTGTCCGTATGCAGTACTTTGATCTTCCATTCACTTTATTTTTCAAGAAGTGTTTTAAACTCCTTAAACTTCCAAAAGCAAGTCTTGACATTACCTCCTTGGTTTGAATAGTTGCCTTTACCTTGACGTGAGTAGAGTGCTGAATCTTCACCTTGAGGCTGTTTTTCTTTCTTCTTGGTCACTTTAAGGACAAGTCTTATTATGACATAGTCCATAATAAGTTGTTTTAAATGAATGGATTCCAAAGCCAAAATAAGATAGTTGTAGGATATCGGCAAGCTCATAAGTAGAGTCATAACAACATCAGCCTTTTCTAAAGGCTTGTCTATAATTGCAAGTTGATTTGTAAGTATCTTCACCTTATTAATGTGTGCCATGAGGTCTTCACCTTCTTCCATCTTGCAAGTAAAGAACTTCCTCCTTGTATAAATGATGTTGGATAAATTTTTACTCTCATAGATATTTGAAAGAGTCTTCCATGCTTTTGCTGGTCCTTTGCAAGAAATAATGTGGGAGAAGTTGGCTTCATCAATATTGATTGCAATGAATCCAAAAGCCTTCTTTTTACAACATTTGTATTCCTTCTTTTCCTTCATATCAGCATCTATACTTGGAGGCTCTTCACTTTCATCTATAATATCTCAAAGATCTAAAGAAACCAACAAAAGTTCCATTTTCACCTTCCAATGGTAGAAATTTTCACCTCTAAACTTTTCAATTGCTCTCAAGCCTTCATCTTCACTTGAAGCCATGTCTAAAGAAGAGATTTGTCAAAGAAGATCAAGAGAAGTAGTCCTAAAGCTCTCAAAATCAGCAAAAAGGTGTTGCTGCTTTACAAATCCAGAATGATTTCTTTGTGAATAAACTAGTGTTTTTATTCTCAAAACACTCTTAACTTCACTTGTAAGGCATATAAACGTCTCAAATCTGATTTTCTACTCTCATATCACTTTAATGCTCACAAATCACTTCTAAGCACCATAAGAGGTCTTTTAAGCACCTTAAACTTCTTTAACACATGAAACTACAAAGTTAGTCCACTAAAGATCTAACTTCAGCAACAAAATATAATATTAGTGTTCTATAACATCACTTTAAGATGTAAATGAATTCCCAAATCCAGAAATGCATTTAATAACAAGTAAGAGCAAAACAACATCTAAATCTAGATCTGAATCTCAAAATTGGAAGTTTCTAAACCTCAACATCAGCAATAAGAACATGATCAATTCCACACAACAACAAAGACTTCAAAGCACTTCAAAACTCACAAATAAAGATGAGTGGGCCCATAACCTATTGAAGAAAGCAAAGCTTGAAATCACAATTCTTAGCATCAATAAGATTGTACATAAAGAAAAGTGTGGAATAAGATATCTCTCATTTCCAACATCCATCACTTATAGGTGGAGGTTGCTGCCCTTAACAACAACATCCATCTTTTGACTTTTACATTCATCAAAAGATATACCAAGTATATCCTTTGGCATCTTATCTTCTATGTAGATATGCCTTTAGGATTTTTCACATCTCACCTATCTCAAGTATATCCTATGGTTTATACTTTATATTCTTATCTAATCTCTGGATATTTTCTAGGATATCCTTTATCTCTTTGACCTTGTCTCTTGGCTCTTGGCTTCGTTTTTTATTCATAGGATGGCCTTTCTATTTACCAAAAGACAATCCTTTGACGATTAGCAACTTATTTAAGATAATATCCATTATTTGATAATTTATTCTATTATTATCTATTTATCTCAATAAATTATATTTTCTTAAAGCAACAATCATTCTCTATTCCAAAAATTGCCAAAAATCCAATTTTGATTTAATATTTTTGAATTTTAAACCACTGCAATTTCAATTTTGATGTGCTTATATTTAAAAATTTCTACTATTAAATAATCACCACATACTAAGAAATGCCTTCTCAAACATAGAGTATATGAAACTATCAAGGCAGTGAATGCCTTTCTAGTCTAAAATTCACTACAAATTCAAATCAAGTCTAAATTGAACATATAATAGTTTTTTAAAAAACTAATATCAGGATACACCACCTTAAAATGTGTCAACTTTAAAAATATAATATATAAAAATTAATTGATGAAAATCTAAGAGCAAATCAACATTCAATTCAATAATGAAATTTTTGACTATCTTATAAATTGAAAATTTGAAATACTTTGTATATACCAATAAGACAGAGGTATAAAAAATCTACCAATAATAAAGACTAATTTTGAATTATTTATTCAAAAAGACAAAATAAAATTTAAATTACAACATACTAACTCCACATTCACACACACAATTTAAATCACCACCTCTCAGCAAATGCATCATTTATATGAGGGTAAAATTTATCCCTCAATCCAAATTATAAGATGGCCTGAATTAAGATTTGCTTATAATTTGTGATGTAAAATATATAAAGCAATAAATAACAATAAAGAGAAAGAACAATATAAAATAAGTAAAATATGTGCAATTAAGCAATTGTACATCATAAAACTATTTACAATCTATTTATTAGATTTTTATCTAATAAAATATAAAAATAAAAAATAAAAGTTATATTTTTAAATAAATATTTTTTTATCTTTCTAATGATATAAAAAATATATAAATCCAAGTTATTATGAATAAGTTCTAATAGTTTAAAGATAAAAAGTAAATAATTAAAAAATTAAGTGGATAATTTTTATTTCAAAGGTAACTTGCTTAAAAGATTAAGAATTTGAATCTCACCAAGGCTCACAAATAGTATATAAGGGTGTCCTAGAGAGGCCACAAGGCCTTAGTCTTATCCTTCTACCTATATCTAAGGTGCTACAATATATATAGGACTTATGCATCTCTTTTCTAACAAAGACTATATTAGCTACTGGTCTTATTTTCTATTAGTAGAATTAAATAATTTTTATATTTTTGACTTCATCATGGTGTTTAAAAACATCCAATTAATCTATGAACCTTGTATGGCCTTCAAATCTTACTCCATTTCTTCATAATAGCTCCAAAGGTGATAAAATTTATTTTTATCAAAATATTATAGACATGAGATTTATTCTAATAATTATCTAATTAAAATAGATAGATAGAAATAGATGAAAGTAGATTAATTTGATAATATCTTATAAAAAAGCTTCTTAGAAGCTTCATAGACATAATTTCATCTTTATACATGTCTATAGGTGATTGATAGCTTAGAAATTTGGCCAACAAGTTAGCCACATATTGCTCATATTAGTAGCTTGTAGAACAAGCTAAGTACGTGGCACACATATAGGAAATTTGTTTTATAAGTTTGAAATGTGTCTTACAAATTAGTTACATGTTGGAGGTCCTATAGAATACTGCCACGTAGCTTTTAGATAGATAGTATATATAGAAACAAGAGTGAAGCCTTTTTCACTCTTGTCAATTCTTTTCTTGCTTTTAATCTAATTCAAGAGTCCTTATATTTTTTAGTCTTTGGTAATAGCTATTTCAATTTTTTTTTCAATATATATATATATTTTTAATTCTATTATGTCATTTTCTTTTAATATAGATTTTATTGATTTTTGTATCTTTTTTAGTTCGTGTCCTTGACAAACTGACAAGAGTGTATATATAGTATTAGAGTTTTATCTTTTTTTTTTAATTAAGAGTAGATTATTTCTTTTTCTTGATAAGACATAAGTATATTAGAAGTTGTGGATTATCCACTTTTAAACTGATATTATTCCTAATTTTTTTTATTTTTTATTTTTAAATATTTTATTTTGTAATGAGAATAGACATTTTTTTTTTTTTTTTTTTTTCTATTGTATTATCATGGCTGAGCTTGCTAAAATGAAGACAGCAACGACACAAATGCAAGAGCAATTAAGAGAATTAATACTTATAATGCATTAACTTAATGTACTACCACAAGAAGCAACAAGATTAGTAAGAAGTGAAGATATAAAGATGATTAGAGCTGCTTCAATATCTATACTAAGCCATATTACTTCACCTATGATGGAATACCATTTGAGCATTAAGGAACCAAAAATTAGTTTGCTTGAGAAGTTTAATGGCTTAAGATCTAAATTTCAAGGATTCATTAATCAAGTACAATTGGTGATTGAACTTCAACCTCAAAGTTATCCAACTCAAGGATTATAAGTCAAGTTTATTAGAATACTACTTTTAGATTCTACTTCATCATGATTTTTATCTTTTCTTGAATAATGTGATCTAATATTAAATAATTTGGAGATATTTTTAATAGAATTTTAATCTATATATAGAAAATATGATATAATTTATATTATAATTAATAAGATCCGTATCTTTCAACAAGATAATCGATCAGTGATATTATATGCTTCATAATTTTGACAATTAGCAACTAATACCAAGTAGGATGATGCTACATTTATTAGCCAAATTTTTTATAGATTACAATATAAGGTAAAAAAATTGATATTCAACTTATTTGATCTTAAAACATTGAACTAAGTAACTAACTTTACTATGATATGTGATAATTGATTTTTTGAATTTTGATCTAAAAGTTGTTGTGAGTCATAAAACTGATTCATTAGTTGTTTTAGGATAAAAGAATGCATTTAGAGTGCCAAAATTACAATTATAAAGTGAAGATGTATTTAGATGATGCTAAATGAAGGAGAATAATATTAATGAGAAAGAAATAGGATCTTAGTAAGTCTTGGAGGTAATTATCTTAGTTAATTTAATATTTTTTTTAATTATAAAAATTAGTATTTAATTATTGAGACCAATGTCTATATTGGCCTTCTATCTTTATATACCACTTATTAAATATATATAAATACTAATTAATAAGTAGAAGAAGCATGAAAAAGAAATCTCATGTTTTTTTAGTTATTTATGTAAAAAATAGGATTTTTAGTATATTTAAATTAATTTTATTATTATAAAAAATCTCCAAGGTAGAATAAAATAGTCTTAAACTGATGTTAATATTTTAAAAATATTATAGAGATTTTTAGAATTTATTTAAAATTTATTTAGAAATTTTTAGGAATTTTTAGAAGAATTTTTAAGACTTTGATAAAAATGAGTTTTATCACCTTGGGAGCCATTATGAAGAATTGGAGTAAGATTTGAAGGCCATACAAGGTTCTTAGGCTAATTGGATGTTTTTAAATACCATGGTGAAGTCAAAATTACAAAATAAAGAGTTTTACTAGTAGAAAATAGGAGGATCAGTAGCTAGTGTAGTCCTTATAGAAAGGGAGGTGCACAAGTCCCATATGGATTGTGGCACCTTAGATGTAGGTAGGAGGATAAGGCTAAGGCCTCGTGGCCCCTCTGAGACACCCTTTTACACTACTTGTGAGCCTTGGTGAGGTTCAAACTCATGATCTCTTAAGCAAGTTATCTTTGAGGTAAAAAGTTTTTATTTAAATTTTCTATTTTTTACCTTCTATCTTTGGAGTATTATAACTTACTCATAATAATTCAAATTTATATATTTTTTTATACCATTAGAAAGATAAAAAAAAATTATCTATTTAAAAATATATTTTTTATTTTTTATTTTTATTTTTTTTTAGATAAAAATATAGTGAACAAATTGTGACTTAGTTTTAAATTATGTACTTGCTTGATATTCTTTACTTCTTTTGTTTTTGTGGTTGTTATTCTTGTTGTATTTGTTATTTGCTCCTTCACTTTACACCACCAATTATAAGTAACTTTTAAGTGAGGCCACCTTATAACTTAGGTTGAAGGATGAAAATTTACCCTCATATTTTGATGTATTTGCCGAGAGGTGGTGCTTCTAATTGTGTGGGTGATTGTGAAGTGAGTTAATGGTGGTTGATCCCTTTTGTGGACTTTTTAAGTGAGTATTTCAATCTTATCCTTTATCATTGATAAGTTTTCCACCTTTCTTTATTATTATTATAAACGAAGCTTTTATCATCTATAATAAAAACAAAAAAAAAAAAAAAAAAAAAAAATTTAATAGAGGGTGATTTGCTCTTGGATTTTTATCAATCAATTTTTATGTAATTATTATTTGCATTCTAAATTTTATAAGATTGTGTATCTTGATGTTAGTTTTCTAAAAACTATCACATATTTGATTTGGATCAAATTTGAATTTTTGGTGAAATTTTGAGTAGAAGTGGGTCCACTACATTGAATAGTTGCTCCCAAAAGTGATTGGCTCTTGAGTTTCCAACAATCCGTTTTTTGTATTTATTAATTGACCTTGAAACTTTGTATAGTTGTGCATCTAATTTTTAACTTTCTAAAGAATTATCACAAATTTTTTTTGGTTCAAAATTAGATTTTTGGTGAATTTTTGATTAGAAGAGGTTTGACTACCTTGAATGTTTGCCCCTAAGAGTGACTTGCTCTCAAGTTTTTATCAATCAGTTTTTATATGTTAATTATTTGATTTTGAGATTTTATGAGGTTGTATATCTTGTTATTAGTCTTCCAATTTTTTTTTTTAATAATTGATTTGGATTGAAATTGAGTTTTTGATGAATTTTTGATTAGAAGAGGGTTCATCGTTTTAGGAGTTTGTTCCTAAAAGTGATTTGCTCTTGGATTTTCATCAATTTATTTTATTATGTTTGTTATTTTATTTTGAATTTTAATGGGGTTGTGTATCTTATTTTTAGCTTTCTAAAGAGTTATTACACGTTTTATTTGGATAAAAATTGAATTTTTAGTGAAGTTTTTTATTAGAAGGGGATTCACTACCTTAGCAGTTTTGTGTATTCCTTGTTTGAAAAGGCATTTTTTAGTGCCTATTGATTATTTTCAATTGAATTTTTTTGAATAAAAATACTTAAAGAATAAGCTCAAAGTAGTATAATTTTTATTGATCTTTCATTAATATTTAAATTGGAGCAATTTTTGGAATAGAGTTCATCTTCAAGGATTTTATCACTTTCTTCCTTGTGAGTTTCTTGTTGAGGGCCCATCTCTAGTGGTTGAGGGATTTAATCACCCTCTCTATCTCTTGTATTCTATCTTTTTAAAGGGGACAAAGGATTGGTTATTTGAATAATCAATCGTTTATTTTATCCTTATAAATCTTCTTGTGGACAACCTTTCTCTAGTGGTAGAGGGATTTAATCACCCTCTCCATCCACCATACTCCATCTCTTCACATGTATAGGATAGAAAAAGTTCTCCAATAGTAGATTAGAGAAGTTATTTTACTCACAATTCAAAAAAAAAAAAAAAAAGAGAAGAAGAATCACTGAAAACACCATACTTCTAAGATAAGTCTTCAATTAAGTAATTTGGTTGAATTTTCATTTCAGTAAACTAATACAAGTTGTGGATTGAAGAGTGAAGAACACAATATAAGAAGTAGCACTAAGAAGCTAGATTTCAAGTAAGTTCCCTAGCTCTTATCAATTTATTTCAATTCTTTTAAGTTTAGCAGATATACGTAAAAGCAAGGAACAGGAGCTAGAAGTTGGAGGTAGAATCTGGAAGGAAGACATGAGAGAGGTAAGTCTTCAATCTCTCTTGTAGATATGGGTATAGGGGGTAGATAGAACCATTAATCTATTAGTTTTATATCCTAATCTTTATTGGAATATTTAACTTGGATCAAGTAAGGGAACATTAAATATTTATTGACATTCATTAACAAATATGAAGTTGGTTGGAGATGCAACAAGGTGAATTTTTTTCAAGGTGGTATAAATTCATTGTAAAGAATTTTTTTGTAAGGTAATCTTTATTGTTAACCATTATAGTGGATAATTTCTAATAACTTTCGTATGAAGAAATTAAAAAAAAGAATGCCCAGGCTCCTTGCGATCATAGTATGGAATTTTTCTTTATATTATTGTTGGTTAAGATCACTCCTACACAGGGTTGTATTATATAATAAGTAAAATTGGCAAAAGTATTGCTTGAGGTCATATTCAAGCAATCATTCTCTCTTTACTTGCTTTTGTTTTATTTCCCTTCTATGTTGGAAGATGTATTAAGTAGGTTGCAAGTAGAGGGCAAAAATATTTTTTAAATTAATTTTTTTTTGAGATTGGTATGTTAAAATTATGAGTCTAGGTGAACATTATATCCATAGTCATACTAGATGTATTATTTTATTAGATCTAGACAACCTAAATTAATTCCACCTATAGAAAATTTAAGAAAATTTCTTAAAAATTCCACTCCAAAATTTAGAAGAATTGAAGTCCAATGGTTGGACAACCAAGACACTTCTACAATGTCACAAGACATATTTGTACTCAATCCATTGGAACTAAATCCTAACCAAGTAGTAGAAGAAGATAGAGTAGACTTAGAATCCTTTAATCTTGTTAGAGATGTAAATCAAAAAGGAAAAGAATCAAGACTTAATTCTCCTTCAATAAATCGTGACAAGAAAGCTTCTACCAATCCTATATCCATAAATCCTTTGGTCCAACCAAGCAATTTTCCTATTGTAATTCCAGAGGGATTACAAACATCTCCTATATTTCACAATCTTTCAATCTTTAAAGGAATTAGGAATGACAACCTAACAGCATATATAAAAAGATTTATGAAACTTTTCACAATATGTTTGATCACCAATCCTGGATATTATCTTGTGTGGTTTTTAAGCACATTGCAAGATGGAGCTTATAAATGGTATACAAACCATCTCCTTCAAATCTTTAAAAATTGAAACATGTTCATAAGAGCATTCCTAGAGAAGTTTAGGCTAGAAGTGCGGCAAAATAATGTCCTCACAATCCTTTTTTCCTTGAGACAAGGAAAAGGGGAGAAGATTGAAAAATACATTTAGAAATTTGAATCAATAATAATCCAATTTGTAGGAATTCTTCTCATAAGTCACACTCTTATCCACTTTTTTATCCAAGGATTCAATAAAGAGGGTATGATTAGAAAAATCTTCAAAGGAGGCTAAAAAACTTAGAAGATGCTAAAAGAATAGTATAGGTGATTGAAGACATTGACAAAAAATAAGAGATGATGTAGAAGAAGGAAGACCATATAATTTCAAGTTTTGTACCAATCTATATTGAAAATGGATAAGTCTTAAGGACATCCTTATGGAATTATGGAAAATCAATTCCAACCTATAAACTATTATCCTACACCGTTAAAGGTTAGATTATCATTTAGCCTCCTAGAATTAATATATCCAGAGGATAAAAATAGATAGAAGGAAGAATTTAAAAATGAAGTCTTTTAAAGCCAAAAAAGATTATAGAACAAGCAGGCACAACAAATAAAAATCATATAAAAACAAATGACCTTGTTAATCAAGGGCCAAAATCCAAACCAAGTTCCACCTTCCATAGAATCTGGTAGACATATTTCAGAGTTGTCGTATACTCAATGCAATCAATTGGAGCACATTAGTCAATTTTTTTCAAATCCAAAAAATTACCAACATAATCTTAGATGGCAATCATCTTACATCCTCTTTTATAAAAACCAAGACAATTTAGGATCTAATTCTCATTCACAAAGCCATGATTATTGTAATTAAGGTTTTAAAAACCAACCAAGACTAAGGAAGGAAGTACATCACCTTTATGGCAAAAGACATCCACTTGATAGTTGTTGGATAGAAAATAGAATTATTTGTAGAAATTGTGGGAGAAACCACTTTGCAAGCATATATAGGCAAATGGATAAGGTAGTTCTTTTAAATTTTCTACAAGCGAATTATCACCAACAACCTCAAGCTCATTTGAGGGGGCAAGAAATCAAAACTTTAAAAATATCTTAAAACCCCCAAATCTATTTTATGACCATAGTAATAACCATCAAAATCAACATCCTCCCTCAAGTTTAAATAATAATCAAGGATTTATTCCCCTACATAGTGATCACTTTCAACATGGCTAACAATATGAGGGTCAAGGCTCTTAAGATGTAAGGTTTATAAACCAAATCAATGGTGGAATGATTGGAGAACAAGCTTCTACCTCCTCTATAATAATCTAGCCTATATTTCAATGCATAAATCAAACTTAATTATGCATGAATTGCTCCAATCTAAGATGTAGACACCACCAATGATGCCAACTTTGGTGGTGTCTAGGTACTCTAGTCCTCCCTCTCTTACTTCAATTGATAGAAAAAATAGTTCAAAAGATTTTCTTCACTTTTTAGATTTAAACAAAGCCATAAAAAAGACAAAAGCTATTATTAGAAATTCTAAGGAATTATCTCAAATCCTCAAATTCAACTTGAATAGATTACCAGGGATCTTAAAAGAAAATATTGAGATAGAAGAATTTTCTTCTAAGGAAGAATGGGAAGGACTTAAAATTCCTGATCTTAAATTCAATCCTTTAATTCAACTTAAAAATAAGGATCAAATCAAGTTATATGATTTATAGAAGGATTTAAAGCAAAATAAAGGCAGATATCACAATTACTCATATATTGGAGGTTTTTCTTCTAATAAGAAGGAGCTTTAAAACAAGCCTTCTTATTGAAAGACGGCAATGATCTAAAACAAAAATCCTAGCTCATATTAGAACAATTTAAGTAGCATAAGAGGTGAAGATAATTGAATTAGAGATATTTATAATAAATAAAATCATATCCTATACAATTGTAGATGGGGGTAGTGATTTGAACATTATGCCAATGAAAACTATAGAGAAATTAGGACTTAGTATCACTAGTCCCTCTCCATTTGTGATTAATATGACTAATCAAAGCCAAGATATACCTTTGGGATAAATTAGTGGTTATAAGATGATGACGGGAGGTAAAGAATATTTTCTTATTTTTCATGTGATTCATATATATCCTAACAAAAATTCATATCTATTATTTCTAGGTAGATCTTGATTAAGGGCAGCTAATGTAAAAATTGATTAAGGAGGTAAAAAGCCCTATATCATCTATAGGCCACCAAAAAACCTGACTAAAATCCTTATTCAATTTCAATGATTGTCTTCAGTCTACATCTCATTTCATTCTTTATAGATGAGATTTTGAATCCCCACCCTTAAAGAAATTCAAAAAAAAGGTTAGATTTGCTAATTTAATAACAAGTAAGGGAATTCACTTAAATATGATCCAATCAATTTTATTAGGATGTATGGGCCTTAGACTATATGATTGGAAATATGATGGAGAATTCACTCAATGGTTGAAAAAACATCCTAATTCAAGTGGAGATGAGGTTGTAAGTGTTAACTTCATAGATGGTTTTGCCACTTGAAAAAATCATGAAGAAAAAATAGATTTAGCAACCATGATAGATGATATTAAGTATGAAGATGCTTTTGGAGTGAACTTTGATGGCACTCAAGTTCATGAGTTAGAATTAATAGAAGAAGACAACCTTACTTTACTTTTATAATTTAAACAAACTTCCAATGGTCTTATAGCCGAAATTGATGTGATCAACTACTTGCAAATATCAAATGATTGGTATAGAGGATCCATAGAGCAATCTCATATACATAACCTTGACTATAAGTTGATAGATGTCTCTTTAGAGAATGAAGATCCAAAACTAATCAAAGTTGGAGTTCAATTGATAAAGGATGAATTGTTAAGTTATAAGTCATTAATTATGGAATATAAAGATGTATTTATTTGGTCTTACAAAAACCTCAAGGGCATACCTCTGGAAGTAGTCCAACATCGTATTCCACTCCTTTCTAATTCAATTCATGTGAGACAAGAAGAAAGAAGAATAAATTCCAACTTACAATTATTTATCAAAGCTAAATTAGAAAAATTCCTCCAAGCTGGATTTATTCAACCTGTGGAGATTATGGATTGGGTCTCATCAATGGTATTAGTTAAGAAAAAAAATGGAAAACTTTGAGTATACATAGATTATAAAAAGATTAATAAGTGTACCTAAAAGGATCACTTTTTCCTCTCTTTTATAAACACCATCTTAGAAGAAGTGGCTAGGCATAAATTATATACATTTATAGATGGATATTCAGATTACAATCAAATTTCTATAGCTCCAAAGGATCACCATAAAACAGCCTTTATTATACCTTGAAGCACCTTCATCTATGTGATTATATCTTTTGGACTTTGCAATCCTCCTTCGGCATTTTAAAGAGCAATGTTATATGCCTTCTCAGACTTGCTATATAAATCAATGACAATATTTATTGATGATTTTAGCACCCACTCCTCTAATAAAACACATCATGATTGTCTAAAGTTTTATCGTCAAATGTATAAAAGGGTTAGGATTGCTTTAAACCTTGAAAAAATATTCTTAGCAGTTAAAAGAGGAATCCTACTTGGATATGTAGTCTCAAAAAATGGTAGAGAACTAAATCTAGAGAAGATCAAGGTCATTATAGAATTAAAACCTCCTTCAATAGTTAAGGAGGTACAAAGAACCTTGGGGCATATTAGATGGTATCGGAAAGTGATACATAACTATGCGACCATCTCCATGCCTATTACTAGGCTTCAGCAAAAAGATGTGAAGTTTAAGTGGAGTAAAAAATGCAAAGAAATATTTGACATTCTTAAAGCAAAGTTGAACACATAACCTATTTTAAGACCATCAAATTGATCATTATCTTTCTATGTACTTTGTAATGCTTCATCCATGGCGAAAAGAAGTATCTTGTATCAAGCAAGTAGAGAAGGAAGCAAGAACTATTCTATAGCCTTTGCAAATAGACAATTAAATCCTACAAAGAGGAATTACACTACCACGGAATGAGAATATCTTGCCATGATTTTTTCTATCAAAAAATTTAAATACTACCTCCTTTTGAATCCAATAGTATTTTTTGTAGACTACATGGCAATCAACTAACTTGTGAATAAGGCAGAATTGAGTGATAGACTAGCAAGATGGATGCTTCTATTAGAAGAATTTGATTATATGGTAGAATACAAGCCAAGAAGGATGTATATGTAAGTCAATCACTTATTGACGTTGTCAGAACACATAGGCAAAGATCCAATCAATGATACCTTAATAGAAAAAAGTCTATTTATTGTTTTAACCACCCCCACTTGATATGAAATGATTATTAAGTTTTTAACCATCCAAATCTTATCTTTTTATTTATCTAAATTGAAATGTTGGAAGGTCCAAATTAATAATAGATATTTTGCTATAGTTGGGGGCAAATTATATCAACATGAAATAGATGGAATGTTAAGAAGATGTGTGATGGAAAAATAAATTCCTACCATTTTATCAGCATTTTATGATAGTGCATATGGGGATCATTTTTTAGGAACATTGACAGGATAGAAAATCCTTAGAACTGGCTATTATTGACCTACTTTATTCCAAGATATCCATAATTATACTAAAACATGTGATGCATATCAAAGATATGCTAGAAATGACCTCCGAATGAGCTTACCTCTCCATATGTCCTTATCATTGTTGTATTGTGATTCGGGTATCATGTAAAAAAAATTGTACATATACGTTTAACATATAATTTATTATATAATTAAATAAAAGCTATAATAGTAGATTTTATTGATTATAGGATGTAGTTAGGTTACTAATTTGGAAGGGATCCATTAAAAGGATTATTATCAAGGTTTATATAACCTTATTTTTTTCTTTTTGATAGTAATTTTGAGGTTGATTTTATATTAATAGTAACTGTTATATATCTTAAGTCACCTTTGTTAGACATTGGTGATCCTTAAGCTCTTATTTATCTCTTTTATTTGGTATTTAGAACACATATTATGTAAATCTTATAATAAAAAGAATTGAAAAGAGATTTTCAGTATAAAAAGGGATAGTTAGGCCATCTATGTGGATGAATGGAGATGGATGATAGAAGTCTTTATTCCTATTGGCCAAAAATCATATCCAATGGGCTTCAAGGAGGCTATCCAAGGATTTATTAGAGATTAGGATTTATTTTTCAGAGCACTGGAATATTAGAGGCTAGAATCAGCAAGTTTGGATTTTTGGATATGGTTTTGGTGCAAATCTTGCATGATTTGGACTTTTTATGAAGGAGATATAGGTGCTCAAAGTTAAGGTGTTGAAGTTGTATCTATTATCACTCTTTTGGATATAACTTGTGCGTACACAAAGCAATAAAGGATCAACAATTCAAGTTAGAAAGAACTTTTTTTTTACTACACTTTTTATATATGGCTTGATGAAATCCAACCTGGAATGAAGGAGATTTTGGGAGTTGAAGTCAATACTTGTAAGCTAAGGGTAGTAAATGATCCTATTTAACTAGTGGTTGTATTTTGAGCTATATCTTAAGCAATTTGATAGATTTTTGGCTTAAAATTTTTAGAGCTATATATTTTTATGTCACAAGACTATGTGTAAAAATTTTATGGTATTAAGATTTTAGATTTGTGAGATATAAGGAAAATAGTGCTCAGGTGTCTCTGAGCTAAGGTTTTAAGCACTTGCTTGAATTTTTGAGATATCAAACGATTAAAAATAAATTTATAGTTGATTCTTTTTTGAGGTGAAACTTAAGAATATTATCTACACTTTGAAGAAATTTTTATAGAAATCAAATGATTGAATCAAGAGTTATTGGACTCTAAAGATCACAAAGAAATAAGTTCTTATAGGTGAATAAAGTTTTGAAGGGATTTTGTGGCAATTTGAACCTTTTTATACAAATCTATTTAAAAATAGAAAGGTTTATCATTGAAAATTATCTTTTCTGATATCAATGTATTATATATCTTTTTTAATAAGAACAAATCACTTTCTAGACTCTTGCCAATATTTTTCAAATAAATTCTCCACAACTAAGTATCTAGTGTATTCTCAGATAAAGAATCACGCCACATGGCACCGTTAGTTTCATTTGAAAAATGAGAAATAGATTATATTAGAGAAGTTTATCCTAATTCTACTAGTAGAATGAAGTGCATAATTGTAGCAACCAAATACCTTACCAAGTAAATTGAGATAAAGATAATAAAGGCCAATAATGCTAAGCAAGCAGTTAAGTTTCTTTATGCACAGATTATCACTAGGTTTGGATGTCCAAAAGTCCTAATTAGTGATAGGAGTAAATATTTTTTAAATGAAGTGATAGAAGACTTGACTTTACGGTTTAAAATTGATCATAGGAAGCTATTCCTTATCACCTTCAAACCAATGGACATATAGAGAGGATGAATCAAACTTTAATTAATATCCTTAAAAAAACCATAACAACTTCTAAATGAGATTAGAACACCAAGCTTCCTATAGCTTTATGGACTTATAAGACCACGTTTGAGGTGACTACTTAAGCCACTCTATTTTCCTTGGTTTATGGCATAGCAGCCATTTTACCAATTAAATTTGAAATCCCTTCTTTTTGAATTGCCTTGATAGAAAGATTGTCAACTAAACAATCTTTGATGGATAGATTGGAATGTCTAGAAAGTCTATATGAGGCTAGAAGATGGAATGTTCAATATATAAAGGCTATACAAAGAAGAAGAAAAATTACCTTTGATAAATGACACAAGATTAGAACTCTTAGGGCTAGCATATTGGTTCTTTTATAAGATGCTAGGAGATTAGATTTTCCAAGAAAATTTGATATCTTATGGTTGGGCCCTTATGTAGTTAAAGAAGTTTTTCAAAACAATTCAATTTGATTATAAATGCTGAATAGAGAAGATTTTCCTACTAGAACTTCTAGAAATAGATGTAAGGAATATAGAGTGTGATTTATATCATACATCAAAAAAAAAAAAAAAAAAAAAAAAAAAAAAAATTAGAGTATTAAAATTTGTAATTTTGTATCTAGTAAATATTCAAGAGGAGTTGTAGTGTTGGTCATAAGAGAGGTTATTATTGAAGCATCTTGGATTTGAATCCAGTTGAAAAAATGAGCTATTCCAATGAACTAGTGTTAATATAGGAAACGACCAACCTCGAGATTCAATGGATATATAGATCTTAAAAGGCTAATATCACAATCTTTTCATATTGAAGAGGAATTTGAAACTATTATTTTTTATTTTTTATTTTTATTTTTAGCTTTTATTTATTTTTCTATAATTATTAGTTCTTATCTTCAATTTAATTTTTTTCTCTTATTTTTTTGATTCTATTGAACAAATCTGCTTTAGTTCCTTTAGATTAATAACAACTCACTCATTCTTCTCTTGGATAGTCATTAAAACTTTTGTAGATAATTCTTCTATTTATTCAATAGTATTTTGAGAGATCAAATTTTGGATTCTTCTCCTTTGCAAGTCATCCCAGATCATCGCCATGTGTGAGTCATCAAATTGATTCATTAGTTGTTTTAGAATAAAAGAATGCATTTAGAGTGCCAAAATTACAATTATAAAGTGAAGATGTATTTATATGATGCTAAATGAAGGAGAATAATATTAATGAGAAAGAAATAGGATCTTAGTAAGTCTTGGAGGTAATTATCTTAGTTAATTTAATATTTTTTTTAATTATAAAAATTAGTATTTAGTTATTGAGACCAATGTCTATATTGGCCTTCTATCTTTATATACCACTTATTAAATATATATAAATACTACTTAATAAGTAGAAGAAGCATGAAAAAGAAATCTCATGTCTTTTTAGTTATTTATGTAAAAAATAGGATTTTTAGTATATTTAAATTAATTTTATTATTATAAAAAATCTCCAAGGTAGAATAAAATAGTCTTAAACTGATGTTAATATTTTAAAAATATTATAGAGATTTTTAGAATTTATTTAAAATTTATTTAGAAATTTTTAGGAATTTTTAGAAGAATTTTTAAGACTTTGGTAAAAATGAGTTTTATCACCTTGGGAGCCATTATGAAGAATTGGAGTAAGATTTGAAGGCCATACAAGGTTCTTAGGCTAATTGGATGTTTTTAAATACCATGGTGAAGTCAAAATTACAAAATAAAGAGTTTTACTAGTAGAAAATAGGAGGATCAGTAGCTAGTGTAGTCCTTATAGGAAGGGAGGTGCACAAGTCCCATATGGATTGTGGCACCTTAGATGTAGGTAGGAGGATAAGGCTAAGGCCTCGTGGCCCCTCTGAGACACCCTTTTACACTACTTGTGAGCCTTGGTGAGGTTCAAATTCATGATCTCTTAAGCAAGTTATCTTTGAGGTAAAAAGTTTTTATTTAAATTTTCTATTTTTTACCTTCTATCTTTGGAGTATTATAACTTACTCATAATAATTCAAATTTATATATTTTTTTATTCCATTAGAAAGATAAAAAAAATTATCTATTTAAAAATATATTTTTTATTTTTTATTTTTATTTTTTTTTAGATAAAAATATAGTGAACAAATTGTGACTTAGTTTTAAATTATGTACTTGCTTGATATTCTTTACTTCTTTTATTTTTGCGGTTGTTATTCTTGTTGTATTTGTTATTTGCTCCTTCACTTCACACCACCAATTATAAGTAACTTTTAAGTGAGGCCACTTTATAATTTAGATTGAAGGATGAAAATTTATCCTCATAGTTGTATAAGAGAGCCTCAATATTATTATAATATAAAAGTAGTATCATTCTCTTTTCAATATATATATATTTAGAAAATAAAAGACATGCAAATTGATACAGTATATTTTAAATCTCTTGTTGAAAAAAAAAAGATTCATCATTGTTAAGAAAAATTGTACTTATATTGTGGAGAATCTAAAAATATTATTCAATATTTTCAAAAGAAATGATATAATTACAAAATGAGGAGTATGACTATCAAAAAAGACAATATGTTGAGAAACAAATTTATTCAGCTACAAAAGGGACCATGCAATTGAAATCTTATACAACTCCTAATAAAGGTTCTATTCTTTTCACAAAATCCTCTCTTTGTTTTATAATAAATATGTGTTGGGGATCTAAAAATCACAAAGCCTTTACCTTATTAGATTTAGAAGCCTCAACATATTTTTTAGATGAAAAATTTGTTAAAATTCATAGAATATTTTTACTACAAAAAATTAAACCCATACATATAGAAGTAATAGAAGGTCATTTGTTGTATTTTGAAGATATTATTTATAAAATATTTTATATAAATGTAACAATAGATGGTCATAATAATTACATAATCTTTAGTATAATTAAATTTGCCTCTAATCTAGTCATTTTAGATTTATCATGGCTTAAAAAGTACAATCCTTAAATATGTTGGATTTCTTGTAGACTTAACTTTTTTCAAAGGATTAATAAGAGTCTTGTTAACCAAGTAAAAAGTCATAAGTTTAATATAATAAAACTCATACTTATAGGTGTAAAAGCTTTTATGAATGCAACAAAAGAAGAATCACCTTTTGTTATTTATATTGTATCTATTTTTGATGGTAGAAAGACTTCAAGTGCCATTCTAAGCCAATATTAAGATTATTAAGACGTTTTTGAGAAGAAGAATGCAAATATTCTTCTAAAATATCATCTATATAATTGCTCAATCAATCTTAAAGAGGGAATTCAACCTCTATTTGGACCAATCTATAGTTTATCACAAAATGAGTTGATTGAATTCAAAAAATACATTGATAAAAACTTAGCCAAGAATTTTATACGCCATTTTAAATCTCTAGCAAGAGCTCCTACCTTATTTGTGAAGAAAAAAGATGGATCACTATAAATGTGTATAAATTATCAAAGATTCAATAAGATTACTATCAAAGATAGATACCTTCTACTTTTGATATTTGAACTTTTTGATCAATTAAATCAAGCTTAGATCTAAACAAAAATAGATCTATGAGGAGTATACAAGCTAGTCCATATCAAAGAAGGAGATAAATAAAAAATTATATTTTGAATAAGGTATGGAAACTTTGAATATAATATTATGTCCTTTAGACTTACAAATACACCAACTGCTTTTCAACATTTCATTAATGATATTTTTTGTGAGTTTCTAGATAATTTTTTTGTTTGTTATCTAGACAATATTTTAATCTATTTTAAAAACATAAAAGAATATAAATTACATATTTGTCATATATTATAAAAACTTAGAGATTCAAGATTGTATGCTAAGATGAAAAAGTGTATATTTCATATTATTCAAGTTGACTTTTTAGGATACATCATTTTGAATGATGGTTTCATGATAGATCTTAAAAAAGCCCAAATCTTTGGAATATATTAGAAGATTCCAAGAACAATAAGAGATGTATAATGCTTTTTGAGATTTACTAATTATTATCAAATCTTCATAAAGAATTTTTTTCAAATTATAGCTCCACTTTCATGCTTAATTTAAAAGGACAAATTTGAGTAGAATAAAGAAATAAAAGCATTGTTTAAAACTTTGAAGATAGCTTTTATTTTTGCACCAATCTTATATCATGTAAACTTTTCTAAGATATTTTTTTATAGAAAAAATACATCATACTTTGCTTTGAATATAATATTATTATAAATAGGAATAAATGACAAATTCCACCTAATAGCTTTTCATTTTAAAAAAATTTTAGTAGCAAAGATTAACTATAAAATCTATGATAAAAAACTTCTTGCAATTATAGATTTTTTTTAAGAATGGTGTCATTATTTAAAAGGCACTTCTAGTCCAATCACCATGTATACAAATTACAAGAATCTTGAGTACTTCATATTAATATGCATTGTCAAATTATAGTTTGGTTATCATGTAAAAAAATTATATATGTATATTTAATATATAATTTATTACATAGCTAAATAAGAGCCATATCAGTGGACTTTTATTGATTATAAGATGTGGTTAGGTTGTTAATTTAGAAGAGATGCATTAAAAGGACTATTATTGAGATTTATACAATCATTTTTTTTTTGGTAGTGACTTTTGATGTTGATTTTATATTGATAATAACTTTTATATAACTTAAGTCACCTTTGTTAGACATTGGTGACTCTTACAATCTTTTTTTTATTTTTTTTATTTGGTGTTTAAAATACATATTATGTAAATCTTATAAAAAAAAAGATTAGAAAGGAATTTATAGTATAAAAGGAGGTAGTTAGGCCATCTATGTGAATGAATGGAGATGGATAATAGAAGTCTCTATTCCTATTGGCCAAAAATCATGCCCAATGGGCTTCAAGGAGGTTGCTAGATGGCTTATTAGGAATTAGAGTTTGTTTTTTGAGAAGAGTCAAATATCAGAGGCTAAGGTTTGCAATTTTGGTTTTTTGGATATGATTTTGGTAAATTTTTTGGATGATTTGGACTTTTTATGAAGGAAATATAGGCATTCAAAGTTAAGATATCAAAGTTGTATCTATTGTCATTCTTTTAGACATAACTTGTGCATATACAAAGTAATAAAGAATCAACAACCAGAGTTAGAAAGAACACTTTTTTGGCTATACTTTTCATGTATGACTTGATTAAATCCAAGCTAGGATGAAGGAAATATTAGAAGTTGAAATTAGTACTTGTAAACAAAGAATAGTAAGTAATCCTGCTTAACTAGTGATTATGTAGAAATCTTACCAATGATGAAGATTATCTTTGAACTTCTCACTCAAAAAGATCAAGCAAAATGTGAATTATAACATACTAACTCCACATTCACACACACAATTAGAAGCATCACCTCCCAGCAAATGCACCATTTATGAGAGGATAAAATTCACTCCTCAACCCAAGTTATAAGGTGGCTTCAATTAAGAGTTGCTTATAAATTGTAGTGTAAAGTATAAGGAGCAATAAACAACAATGAAGGAGAAGAACAATACAAAACAAGTAAAATATGTACAATTAAGTAATTGCACACTACAAAACTAATCATAGTCTGTTCACTAAATTTTCACCTAATAAAAAAATATAAATAAAAATTAAAAATTATATTTTTAAATAGATAATTTTTTTTTTTATCTTTCCAATGATATAAAAAACATATAAATCTAAATTATTATGAGTAAGTTATGATAATTCAAAGTTAGAAGGTAAATAAAAAAAAAAATTAAGTAGAAATTTTTATCTCAAGGATAACTTGTTAAAAGATCATGGATTTGAATCTCACCAAGGCTCACAAGTAGTATATATGGATGTCCTAGAGAGGCCACGAGGCCTTAGTCTTATTCTCCTACCTACATCCAAGGTGCCACAACCCATATGGGACTTGTGCACCTCCCTTCTTATAAGGACTACACTAGCTGCTGGTCCTCCTATTTTATATTAGTAGAACTAATAATTTTGTATTTTGGACTTCACAATGGTATTAAAAAACATCCTATTAGCCTAGGAACCTTGTATTGCCTTCAAATCTTGCTCCATTTCTTCATAATGGCTCCCAAGGTGGTAAAACTCATTTTTACCAAAGTCTTCAAAATTACTCTAAAAATTCTTAATAAATTTTAAATAAATTCTAAAAAAATACTAAAAATATCTATAATATTTCTAAGATGATAATATCAATTTTATTGAAGAACTAGAAGTTAGAAGCCACAACACTTAGCATCAGCAAGGTTGCGCACAAAAAAAAGTATGAAATGAGATAATTCTCACTTCCAACACCCTCTACTTATAAGTGGAGTTCACATCCAATGTGCATAGACTTCATCTACATTCATCTAAAACCAGCCGTCACTCAAGATCCTAAACCTAGCCACCTATCGAGCCTCTAAATCCAATGGCTTGTCGAGACCGTAAACCTAGCCGCTTGTCGAGACCCTAGCCGCCACTTAATCCCTAATTGCCTTTTGACTATTAGAAACTTACTATGATTAAACTCTATATTGTAATAAACCAAGGAACTGCTTGTTGAACTTTAATACTCCCACTTTTTTAATTGTCAAAAGGCTTTTAAGCCTAATGCCTTTATCAACTCGTGGTGTCTATCCTTCACTAATGCCTTTGTAAGCACATCAGCAAGCATCTCTTTTGTAGCACAATACTTCATACCTAATTTACCATCTTCAATCTTCTCTTGTATGAAATGATGTTGAATATCAATATGCTTTGTCCTTGAATGGTGCTTTGGATTCTTGGCAAATGTAAGACATCCTTGATTGTCACACATTATTGGAGTTGCTTCTATTTGTACTAATCCAATGTCTTCTAAGAGTTGCCTTATCCAACAAGCCTCCATTGCATAATGACTTGCTGCCATATACTTAGCCTCCATGGTTGATCTTGCAATAGTAGGTTGTCTCTTGCAATTCCATGAAATAACTCCCATTCCAATAAAGAACACATATCCCGTTGTAGATCTTCTATCATTTGCATGTCCAATCCAATCCGCATCACAATAACCTTACAAATCAATGTTCTTACCACCAAGGCATAATTTGAAGTCTTTAGTACCTTTTAAGTACCTCAATATCCTCTTTACCGTTGCCCAATGCAAAGGTCCAGCCTTAGACATGTGTTGGCTCACAACACTCACCGCATATGCAAGATCCACTCTTGTGGCCACCATTGCATACATAAGTGAGCCTATTGCTGCCTTGTATGGAATACTTTGCATCTCACCTTCAACTTGGGCAAACTCCTCATCCGTGAGCTTCATCAACTTCAAATTTGCCTTCAAAGATGTTCCAATGGGCTTACACTTGTCTATGTTGAATCGTTTCAACACTTCTTCAATGTACTTACTTTGGCTCATTGTAATAGTCTTGTTACCATGATCTCTTATAAACTCTACTCTTAAGCAATAGTGGAGCTCTCTCAAATCACTCATTTCAAATTCTTTTTCTAATATGGCCTTCATCCAATTCAACTTTTTTACACTGTTAGCCAAGATAATTAAATCATCAACATAAAGGATTACAATCAATAAGAATTCTTGAGATTGCATCACATACATGCAATGATCTGCCTCACTCCTTACAAACCCTTCATTCACAAAGAATGTATCAATCCATTGGTACCATGCCTTTGGTGATTGCTTGAGTCCATACAAGGATTTTTTCAACTTACAAACAAGGTGTTGTTTGCCTTCTTCAGCATATCCTTGAGGTTGATCCATGTAAATGTCTTCTTCTAACTCTCCATTCAAGAAAGCCATCTTCACATCCATTTGATGCATCTCCAAGTCCATTGCTGCCCCAATTGCCACAATGGTTCTAATAGTGGTGAATTTAGCCACAGGAACATATGTCTCATTGAAATCAACACGAGTAACTTGTGAGTATCCTTTGGCAACTAATCTTGCTTTATATCTCACAACATTGCATATTGCATCCCTCTTAGTTCTAAACACCCACTTACAACCAATGGAAGATCGATTTGGTGGAAGTTGAGTCAATTCCCATGTTCTATTGTCCATGAGAAATTTGTACTCTTTTTCTATAGCCTTCTCATACTTCATAGCATCTGTGGACTTCATTGCATCACATAAAGACAATGGATCAGCAAGAAATGCAACATTGGCATGTTCTTCACTTACTTGAGGAAAAATATGGTTCTTCCACCATTCACCAAGTGGTCTTCTTTCCCTCATAGGATATCTCTTTTCATTTGAAGAAGATTCACCTTCATGTACTCCAATCACTCTTCCAAGCTTCTTCCTTCTTAAACCTTGTCTTTTCTCACTCAAAGGTTGATACTCCTCATCATCATCATCTTCAACATCTTCATTTCCTTCATTGTTGGTCTTAGGAATCAAAGAGACTTTCTTCTCTATCTTCTTTAGCTCTTCACCTTCATTAATGTCTCCACCATCTTCATTGTCTTCATCTTCTTCTTCTTTCTTTGCTAAGTTTAAAGATAAGTCCACAAATACACCATTATTCCCACTTGGACACATCTCCAATTGCTCATAAGCATTCTTATGCTCGATAAACTCAACATTACAACTTTTGATGATCTTCTTGGTATCCAAACACATTAGCCTATATGCCTTTGTATCTTCATAATATTCAACAAATACTCATTTTGTACCTTTTGCCTCAAGCTTGGACCTCATACAATCTGGTACCTTTGTATAAGCAATGCATCCAAATGTCCTCATATATGAAACACAAGGTTTCTTCCTATTCCAAGCTTCTTGTGGAGTCATTGATGTGAGTGCACTTGTAAGGCACCTATTCCTTGTGTATACTGCATTCACCACAACTTCCGCCCAAAACTCATACCCAAGGTTTTGAGCATGAAGCATACTCCTTGCCATCTCTACAATGGTGCGATTTGCTCTTTTAGTAATTCCATTTTGTTGTGGAGTGTAAGGAGTAGACGTTTGTCTTGCAATACCTTGAATCTTCAAATACTCATCAAAGTGTTTTGACAAATACTCACCACCATTGTCCCTGCATAATACCTTGATCTTGCATTCACATTGCTTCTTCATATGTGCCTTAAATTCCTTAAACCTTAAAAAACACTCACTCTTGGCTTTAAGGATGAAAATCCACACCTTCCTTGAAAAGTCATCAATAAATGTGACAAAGTACCTTGCTCCTCCAATTGATCGTGTCTTCATAGGTCTACAAACATCCGAATGTACAATCTCTAACAACTTGCTTGCTCATGTTGCTATTCCACTTGGAAATGAGGCCTTTTGTTGCTTGCCTTGAATACAACCTTTACAAGCTAGAGTCGTGGCATTGTTGTATAATTGTCCAAGATCTAAGCCAATTACTGTAGATTGGAGCTCCTTCATGCTTTTGGCATTCAAATGATCAAGGTGTCGATGCCAAATTCCAAACTTGTCTTCATCTTTTGGAAATTCAGCAAATCCCACTATTTCAACTCTATTCACCTTCTTACAATTAAGAATGTAAAGGTTGCCATCTCTAAAGCCCTTTAAAACATTATCTCCATCCAATGTCTTCACAAAGCATCCATTCATATCAAATTGAATCTTACAACCATTTGACACAAGTTTGCTCACCGAAAGAAGATTCTTCTTCATCTTTGGTACATGTAGGACTTCTTTCAATTTGATCCTCTTGGTTTCAAATTTCACAACAATCTCCACTACAATGGAATCAATTCCAATAACTTGTATCATGCCATTGTCTCCTAACTAAACATTTGTTGCTGGAATTGCTTCCTAAGTGTTAAAAGAATACTTGTATAGAGTCATGTGCTTGGTAGCATCCGAATCAACAATCCACTTAGACATGGCAGCCATAGAAGTGCCTTCACTTGCCATGAATGTAAAGTCATCTCCTCCAAATTCATCACAAGCATTGTTAGCATTCTCTCTATTTCTTTTCTTGGCCTTGTAGCAATTTCTTGCAAAGTGATCTAATTTTCCACAAATGAAGCAAGTTCTTGCATTACTTTTTCTATTGTCATGTTGGTTGGAATAGCTACCTTTTCCTTGTCTTGAGAAGAGAGCCGAGTCTTCACTTTGATGCTCCTTTTCTTTCCTTTTGGTCACTTCATCAGCAAGTCTTGCCGTCACATAGTCCATTGTAAGCTCTTTTAACTTGATGGATTTCAATGCTACTATAAGATAGTTGTAGGACTCGGGAAGGCTCATGAGGAAGGTCATGACAATATCACCATCTTCTAAAGGTAAGTCAAAAATAGCTAGTTGATTTGCAAGAACCTTTACCTTGTTGACATGAACGATGAGGTCTTCACCTTCTTCCATCTTACAAGTGAAGAATTTCCTCCTTGTAAAGAGGATGTTGGACAAGTTCTTGCTATCATAAATGTTGCAAAGAATCTTCCATGTTTCCGCTAGTCCTTTGCAATGGATAATGTGTGAAAAGTTGGCTTCATCCACATTGGTGGTAATCATGCCAAAAGCCTTCTTTTCACGTCTTTTGAAATCCTTCTTCTCCTTAATACTTGCATCTATGCATGGAGGGTCTTCACTTTCATCTACAATGTCTCAAAGGTCCAAAGATGCCAACAAAAGCTCCATTTTTACCTTCCAATGATAGAAATTGTCACCTCTAAACTTCTCAATCACTCTCAAACCTTCACCCTCATTAGAAGCCATTTCTAAGGAATAATGTATCAAAGAATATTGAGAAAAGGAGTTTCTATGTCATCAAAATCATCAAAAACAAATTTGCACTAATAGAAACTCAGAATGCCCTCTTGTGAACAAAAGAGTGATTTCTCGCTCAAAGCACTCTCAAGTGATCTTTTAAAGCTTCTAATCAATATATGCACTCTTATGAACCTCTCAATCAAGTTTTTCCACTCTTTCAACTCACTATCTAGTGAAATGCACAAGGTTAATGAAACAACTTCAATAATACATAAAGACACTATCAAGGTCTTTCACAATGGTCTTAAACTCACTATCCAAGGAGATAAGAACCCACAAAGCAATGTTAGAGATCTCTAAGCTTATAAATCAGAACCTCTTTTTGCCATAACATAAGCTAAGATCATACAAACTCTAACATCAGCAAACACCATAAGATCTATTCCACACAACAACAAAGACTTCATAAAATTTCAAAAAATTCACAAGTAAATGTGAGTGGATCCATAACCTATTGAAAAACTAGAAGTTAAAAGCGACAATACTTAGCATCAGCAAGGTTGCACACAAAGAGAAGTGTGGAATGAGATAACCCTCACTTCCAACACCCTTTACTTATAAGTGGAATTCACATCCAATGTGCATAGACTTCATCTACATTCATCTAAAATCAGTCGCGACTTGAGATCCTAAACCTAATTGCCTATGGAGACCCTAAATCCAATTGCCTGTTGAGACCCTAAACCTAGCCGCTTGTCGAGACCCTAGCCGCCACTTAATCCCTAGTTGCCTTTTGACTATTAGAAATTTACTATGGTTAAATTCTATATTGTAATAAATCAAGGAACTGCTTGTTGAACTTTAATAAATTTAAGACCATTTTATTCTACTTTGGAAATTTTTTATAATAATAAAATCAATTTAATTCAATTCAAAATCCTATTTTTGATAAAAATAATTAAAAAGACATGAGATTTCTTTCTTATGCTTCTTCTACCTACTAAGTAACATTTATAGGTTTTTAATGAGTAATATATGTAGTTAGAAGGCCAATGTAGACATTGGTCTCAATAACTAACTCTCAATATTTAATAATAAGTAAAAATACTAAATCAATTAAAATAATTGCCTCTAAGACTTACTAAGACTCCATTTTTGTAACTTTTCTTCTAATAAGACTTCCATATTTATAAATACTTCTAAATTCTAATAAATACTTAAATAGTCAAAAAAATCTCTCTAACCATAGTATTTGTATAACTAAATGACTTAAGACTATATTTTTAACCAATCCACCAATTAGAATCCATTGATAGGACTCACATATGGCGACCACCTGGAACTATTTGTAAGAATAGAAAGAATCCAACTCTTGCTTTTGATACGGTCTATAAAGAAAATGATAGAAGACTTATAACTTTGATATTATAATCTATCAAAAGAAGTAGAATTAAGAAGAAAAAAATACTAAGACTTTGACTTAGAACAGAAAGACAATTGGTTGTTTCCAACTTGACATGGTTCTACATATAGCAGTGTCTTTTTTAGTTACTAATTCCATATCTTTATTCTATTAAGATTGAACTTAAAATCACTATCTAAATGACAAGGTACATTGATATTTTAACTAATATTCACACCTTGTATTCTTTACAATGACTTCCATTAGTTTGTGTAGGAAAGTCTTTTCCATCTAACGTTTTAAGTTTAATTGAATTATTATCAAAGATCTTTTTGATAATATATGGTCCTATCCAAAATGCATCAACTTAGCTAAAAAGTCTAGTTTTCTAGCATCTTGAACCATCACCCACATCCCTAGAATAAATTTTTTTTATTTTTTTATTTTTTTATTTTTTTAATCAAATATGAATGTCTTCTTCTTTGTAAGGATTTTCTTTTAACCATTTGGCAAAATCACCTTCATCTTCATATTCATATAACCTAGGGCCAACATATTTTATTGGTGCTATAGTTGATATTGAATTGGATTGAGTAAAACTACTTTTCTTGGCTTCTTTAGATGTTGGTGTTTTTTCTAATGGAACCACAACTTGAAGTCTAAAGTGACTAGATACTATGGTTGTTGTACAATTATCTAAAGGTCCAAAAGTAAAATAAGACTTAGAAGCCCCCCAGTTTGTTACTCCTTTAGATTGCCTCAACCATCTCCTTCCTAACAAGAGAGGGTAACTGTCCGCTTCTTCATATAACCGTATCACATAAAATGATATCACATAATTTATACCTCTTGCTTACATACGGAGGTCACGGATTTGACTTAGAGGTTGAAAAGATCTTTGATCATCTAATCTGACCTTCATAACTACCTTGTGAGTGATTTTTAATCCCAATTTGTTCATAGTAGATTCAAGCATAATATTGATGCTACTTCCATCATCTACTATGACCTTAAAAATTATTTTATCTATAATTTCTACATCTATCTCAATAGGTCTATATTCTCTATTGTTATTCTCTTCTCCCAAGGTGATAATTTCTTCTAAATCATCAACTTCAATTTGAGCTATTCCTTCTATGTTCTTAATTTTTCTTTGTACTATTACTCCTTCTTTGAGGTCTTTTTTGATATTTGGTGCTACCTAAATTAATTTTCTAAAAGAAATGTTGGCTCTAACTCTACAAAGATCTTGCCATATGTCGTAAGATTCTGTAAGATTGAATGTTCTATTAGTTGTTGGTTGTTTCAAAAAGGTATTGGAAGTCCAAGGTCCTTCATTGCCTACAAATTGGTATTCTTTTTTATTAGGTTCAATTACAGAAGAAGGTTGGTTGTCTTATAATTCTTTAGCTATTTCTTGAGTAATTTTTGACAATTCTACAAATTTGGATGATTCTTAAAGATGCCTATATTATTTATTTATCTAATCTATTTTTTTGTCTTTTTTATGGCTATACAAAGTAAATAGAAGCCTCTTCTATAAAAGGTAGTATTAATATTTTTTAAATTTTACTACTTTCTTATCTATTATCTATATTTTTAAGATAATTTATTAAAATATTTTTATTTGAGCTCTTCTATAATATAATTATTTCTTTCTTCTTTTATCTAATTGCTATATTACTATACAACAACAGACTTATCTAACTATTATCTATATTAGAACAACCTTAGTCTTTTGTTTCTATAGATTTTATCATGGATCTTCTAAATTCAAGTTCATATCATTCTATATTTATGATTGTAGATCATTTTATCAAGATGGCATATTTTATACTATATATAAAATTTATCATAGATAAAAAAATCACAAAATTCTTTTTTGATAATATTTATCATAGATTATCAAGGGATATTATATCAGATAGAAGGACGCAATTTGTATCAAGATTTTGAAGAATCCTTTTCAAAATATTGAAGGTGGATATAAAATTATCTTTAGCTTTTCACCTTCAAACTAATAGACAAATAGAATGAATAAATCAAATTTTGGAGCAATATTTGAGGTATACCATTAATTATTATTAAGATGATTGAACAACTTTTTTACTATTGGTAGAATTTATTTATAATAATTCAATACTTTCTTTTATTTTATAAAATCCATTCTTTTCTAACTATGGTTATCATCCACAAGTTGATACTTTTGACTTTTTAAAAGCTAATAATCCTACAATGAAAGATTTAACAAAACAGTTATTAGAACTATATGCAACAATAAAGGCACAATTAAAAAAAACTCAAAAATGGCAAAAGATCAATACAAATATCTATTATAAGAAACAACCTCAATTCCATATGGATGATAAAATATGGTTACTTTGTCATAATATCAAGACTATTTGTCCTTATGACAAGCTGAATTATTGTAGGCTTCGATCATTTTTGATTTGTGAATAAATCAATCCAATTGCTTATCAATTACATCTACCAAAATCTATGAAGATCCACCCTATATTCCATATGTCACTACTCAAGTCATACAAGATAGTGGATATATAAAGAAGGAGACAAATAACGTTGTCTTCTATATAAATAGATAATAATAAAGAATTTGAAGTAGGAGAGGTCTTGGATTCAAGACAATATTGAAATTGGTTGAAATATCTTGTATATTAGAGTAAATATGATATTAATAAATACACATAGGAGCCATCCACAAATCTAACAAATTCATTAGCAACAATCAATGCATTTCATTGATGATATCTATTAAAATCAAGATGAAAAGTCAAAAAAATCTTTGCTATAAAATAAAGCAAGTTCAATAAAGATTTCATTCTATCTTATATCATTATTTATGATAGATAAAAAATCAACAACCAGCAAACTTAATTCAAGAGCTATTGTTTGTTGACTTGTTGGATGAGATATTATAATTATCAAATCTTCAAGGCAACGGAATACAGATGAACATCCTCAAAAATAAAATATTCTTTTTTGAATTAATGGCAAGATATAATGTGTAGTATCACAGTCTTAAAAAAAAATATTAGTGTTTGGTGATACTTTTAGAGGTACGAACTACTCCCAATAGTATTCTAAATATTTTTTTAAAGAAAGTTATAAAAGCCTCAATAATGATTAAATATCAGGGTGGTCCTTTCGCATTGGTATATAATACTATCAATGGCTGAGAGAACCTATCAACTACCTTCAAAGGGAACAAAGATTAAAATATGTGGCAAATACAATTCAACACATCTTGGACTTCTTCAATATATAATTACCACTCCTTGTAGAATTTGTTCCTAAAAGAGAGGATAATATCACAAATATAAGATTTATTCCAATAATTATTTAATTAATATGGATAGATAGAAGTAGATAAATTTGATAATATCTTATAGAGAAGCTTCCTAGCAGCTTTATTGTCATGGACACAGAATATAGACTTGAAGTCTAAACAAGAAGTTCAAGAAGAATTGGCAGGAACTGGATTAATATCATGGACACAGAATATAGACTTGAAGTCTAAACAAGAAATTCAAGAAGAACTCGCAGGAACTGGATTAATCAAATGAGTACAAAAATAATACCAGAGAGGTGAGCTAGAACTCCAAGAGATGTATTGTCGAGATTGAAGAACTCTTCAGCCTCGACTCCAATATATACTCCTACCTAGGAAGCTTCTCAAGCAGCTTCCTCCAACTAGGGAGCTTCTCAAGCAACTTCTACTAACTAGGAAGATATTAGAAGGCTCTAGAAGGTTCTAGAGAGTTTTAGGAAATTTCTAGAATATTCTAGAAGGTTCTAATAAGTATGTCCTTGACATCACCTCCTCCTCTAGCTTCGAGGTCTCCGAGAAGTCATTTGAGATGTATACTCACAAACGTAGAAAATCAAAAATTTGTCGCATAGTCTCTGTAATATACTCCAGCTGTTGTTCACGAAGCAGATGATTCATGGATCCTTGTAGCCACCGATAATGACCAATATCTTCTACTTGAGACCATGTTTGAACTTTTGTATCTTCATTGTAGAAATGACCTGAAAATATCGCTTCGCCACTACTTGCATGAGCTGGTTCAACTTCAAAGACAATAACAAGTGACTTGCTGCTTGATATTCTTTGACATCTTCTTGGCTCTTCTAATTCTTTGTCTCGAGATCGACGTCGTGAGCTACTCAGTTGAGATGGTACCACTAGTACAGTATCTATATTTTTACTAGCCATATCTAAATACACCTTGATATTAGATATCTTGATACTATGAAATACAATGAGTTATGTTTTGATGAGACCTGGATCCCTTTTCTATTCATTTCTCCAGAGAAGGCTTCATCTTCACGCTTTATTAATGACCAACTTTTGGTTTATTACGATATCGTTGATGGAATTCTCGTACCTTTTGAGATGCATTGATAAGATTTTCGGCCGGTTCCCATGTTCTTTCATTAATATCGTAGCTGCTCCAATGCACAAAGTACTCTAATTTATTCCATCTTTGCCATGAATTTAGTATCCTTTCCGCCTCATATTCTTTATTGTTTTCAATTTCTATACTATGTGGCGGACATTGCACTCTTCCAAGAAAAGATGATTCTCGATAAGGCTCTAACAGAGAAACATGAAAGACAGGGTGTACTTTCATAGCAGCTGGTAGCTCTAAGCGGTATGCCACAAGATTGATTTGCTTCTGGATAACAAATGGTTTCAATCTCCGGTAGTCCAACTTATCACATGGCCGCTTGGTCTTGATATTCCGTTGAAGCAGCCATATTTTATCTCCAATCTTGAAATTAGGTGCCTGATTCCAAAATTTATCCGCGGATGCTTTGTAAGACTCTTGGGCAATTTGAAATTGAAGATTCAATGTGGTTTGAAGCTCTGATAGCTGTTGCACCAATCCTTCAGCTGCTGGGTTGTTAATCGCTGACGGACTCAATAGATCAAGCTTCAAATGGTACCCATAGTTGGAAAAGAATGGTGTTTTTTAAGTCGACGCATGTAGGGTGTTGTTATATGCAAATTCGGCTAGCGATAGATATGCAGTCCAATGATCTTGCTGATAGTTGATGCTGCATCGTAAATATTCTTCCAAAACTTGATTCACCCGTTCTGTTTGGCCGTCAGTTTGAAGATGGAATGCCGAAAAAAGCTTGATGTCCACCTTCAATATTTTAAAAAAAGATCTCCAAAACTTTGATACAAATTGGATTCCTCGATCTGACATGATATCATCTAGTAGACCATGATATCGATACACATTATCAAAGAAGAGCCTTGTTGTATCTTTGCTTGACGATGTCTTTTTGCAAGGGATAAAATGTGCCATCTTTGTAAGTCGATCCACCACAACAAAGATGTTGTCAAATGAATTTAATAGTGGCAGATCTGTAATAAAGTCCATGGAAACTAAAGACCATGGACGACACTGAATGGACAATGGCTGTAGAAGTCCATAAAGGCGATGTCGAGGATTCTTGGATCTTGAACAAATGTCACAAGAGAGGATGAAATCCTTCCACATTTGAGGCCACCAAAAATCTCGAGAAATGAGTTCCAAGGTCTTGTTGAATCCGAAATGTCCCGTAGCTAGAAAATCATGACGAGATTGAAGGACTCAAAGTCGTGCTGGCCCTTTTGGGATATACAGCCGCTCCTCAAAGTATAAGAGATTTCCTTCAACCTTAAACTTGTCATCATTGATACGCTACTTAATATCAAGGACTATTGAATCTTCAATGGTCGCAACACGTACCTGGTTGAGGAAGTCAGCATCAATTGGCACCACAGCAATACAAATCCTGAATTGCTCTGGCTTTAATAATGTCATACACTGTTGATCAAGCGCTGCTTCTCCAATCTTTGGCGCAAGATATGATCTTTTTGATAAGGCATCGGATAATCCTTGCTGCTTTTCAGGCCAATAAGTAATAACAAAGTCAAATCTAGATAGTGACATATTCCATCGAGCTTGACGACGGTTTAGAGCCCGAGCAAACATGAAATATTTTAGATTCTTGTGATCCGTATATATGGTCACCGGATGCGCAGCTCTTTCAAGGAAGTGACACCACTCTTGCAAAGAATCTGTTATAGTAAGGAGTTCTTTATCATGAATCTCGTAGTTGATCTCAGCTGCAGAAAACTTTTGTGAATAAAATGCAACCGGATGAAGCTTATTGTCGATGCCCATCTGTGAAAGTACGACTCTTAAAGCAAAATTTGAAGCATCGGTTTCCAAATAGAAAGCCTTTGTAAAGTTTAGGTGTACCAAGATTGGAGTCGTAATAAATGCCGTTTTAAGATTTTGAAATGCTTTTTCTGCTAGAGATCCCCATTCTAGCTTATCTTTACAAGTTAATTGAGTGAGTGGAGCAGCAAATTTAGAATAATTCTTGATGAAGATCCAATAGAAGTTAGCAAAGCGGAAAAAACATTGTACGTCTCTAACCGTCTTTGGAACTTCTCACGACACAATTGCTTCCACCTTCTTGGGATCCATCTTCAAGCCTTCTGTAGTCGCAACAAATCCTAAAAACTCCATCTCAGTTTGGTGAAATAAACACTTCTCCAATTTGGCGTAGAGTCCTCGCTCGCGTAATTTTTCGAGTACCAAACAAATGTGCTTCTTATGCTTTGCTTCATTCTCAGAAAACATCAAGATATCATCCAGATAAATGACAACAAAATCGTCTAGATATTCTCAAAAAATATTGTTTATCATGTATTGAAAAATCGCCGGAGCATTGATAAGACCAAATGGCATGACATTATATTCAAAATGACCATACCTTATACAAAAAGCTGTCTTCCATTCGTTTCCTTCTTTGATTTGTACAAGGTTGTAAGCTCTCCTTAGATCAATCTTTGTAAAGATCTTTGCACGTCCAAGTTGTTCTAGAAGACTAGAGATCAAAGGTAATGGATAGCGATTCTTCTTTGTCACCTTGTTGAGACCTCGATAGTCCATGCACATCCGTAGTGAGCCATCCTTCTTCTTCATAAATAAGATTGGTGCCCCAGCTGGCGATTTTGAATGACAAATGAAGTTCTTGGCTAGGTTCTCATCAATATATTTCCGCAATTCAGCCAACTCCGTCTGCGATAAGTTGTAGATTGGGCCAAAAGGTGGTTGTGCTCCTTCTTGCAATTCTATGGCACAATCATATGGTCGATGTTCTGCTAGCATGTCAGCATTCTTCTTTTGGAACACGTCTTGAAAATCCTTGTATTGTTCCGGTATTCCTGCTGTTGAAATCTGCTCTCCACTAATTGGAGCCGCATAAATGACCAATGGTGTGCCTTCTTTGTACGATCTTACAAACGTTCTTGCTCCAATGAACAAGGATTTTTTTGGTTTGGGGTCTTCTTCCAAGCTTATCCTTAGGTTGTTCTATGAGAAATGTTATCCTCCGCAACCTCCAATCTATGGATGGATTATATTTTTCCAACCAAGAAAGACCAAGAATAATAGGATTTGACGGGGTGCTAATAATGTTGAAAATAATATAACTACTGTGGTCTTTAAACGTCACTTCTATAGGTTTTGATTCATGGGTGACACTACTAGATAATAAAGGTCGTCCATCTATTACTTCTACGTGAACAGGTTTGAATTTTTGTACTAGGAGAATTTTGTGACGCTTAGCAAATTCTTGGTCTAAGAAACAAGCAGATGCTCCTGAATCTAATAAAGCTAAGGTTTTTAGTTTTTGAGGACCAAAAGATAAAGGAATTATAAAACAATGGGCAGATTGAGTAGAAAGAAAGGAATCTGGTTTTGATTTGTCGAGCCGCACGGTTCTTATTGTGGTTGGGCATCCTCGTTTTTCTGAACAAATGCACCTCTATTCTTGATGTTGCGTCCATTTTGCTTCTTCGGACAGTTTGCAGCTCTATGGCCTTCTCTACCGCAATAAAAGCACAAACCTTTCTCCATACGCTGCTTCTTTTCTTCTAAAGTAAGGGATTTGACACATACCACATCAATCTGCATGTCTTCTGTCTTCACTTGTGAATTTAGGCTACTTGCCGATATAATTGCGTCATGATGACTTGTATATTGTCTAGAGCGTTGGTCTTGGCAACATTGAAATAGGCGGTTATCGCACTTTACAGCTTGGCTAATGGCTTCGTTGAGCGTTCGTGGATCAGGAAGAGATAATAACAAATCCTTCACATCGTCCCTTAGACCCCAATAGAATTGGCTCATCAATGCTTCTTCATCCCAATTGATGTCGCATGCCAATTGCCTGAAATCCGATGCATAGACTGATGCAGAGCGAGTCCTTTGTTGTAGTGATCGAATTTTTGTTGTAGCCCACCGAGCCTTGTCATGTTCGCCAAATGCTTCTGCAAATACCTCCAAAAAAGTCTCAAAGTTGTTCAAAATTGGTGATCCTTTTTCAAATAGAGGAGCAAACCACGATAAAGCTTGTCCCGTAAGCAAAGTTCCAACCAATCCAACGCGTAATTCCTCTGTCAGATAATGTTCAAATTATAGAGCTGTTATTAACTTGATTTGATTGATGAAACCTCAAAACTTGGAGCGTGTGCCATCAAACTTGTCTGGAAGGCTAATACGAGGTTCCTTTCGTTGTGAAAGTAATGGTTCTTCTTGAACCACAAGTAAAACTGCTTCTTCTGGTGCAGAAACTCGAGGCTGATGAAGCCCAGATTGTGCTATTCTAGATGCTCCATTATTATGAAGTCTTGCAAAGACTCCTTCCATCACTGTAGTTCTCTGTGATAACGTAGCAAGAACATTCATAATGGCGTCCATCTTGGACTTCAAACTTTCATTCATATTAATGTCTTGACTTCCAACCATTCGAAGAGAAAAGAAGTAATTTTTTCTACAAAGAGGAAATATTGGTTTAGAAGAGGGTACTCCGCAACCTCTAAAACGCCTTAAGACCTTCAAGAAGAGGGATAATCCACTCTCTCCAAGAAGAATAAGACTCCAATATTATGACAAAAAGATATCAGTTTAGAGGAGGGTAATCCGCAACCTCTAAAATACTAGTGTACCTTCAAGAAGAGGGATAATCCATACTCCAACAAGTAGGAACTAACTCTGATATCCAAGGTGAGAATAGTCTAGACAAATTGTCACGGACACAGAATATAGACTTAAAGTCTAAACAAGAAGTTCAAGAAGAATTGGCAGGAACTGGATTAATATCATGGACACAGAATATAGACTTGAAGTCTAAACAAGAAGTTCAAGAAGAACTGGCAGGAACTGGATTAATCAAATGAGTACAAAAATAACACCTTAGAGGTGAGCTAGAGCTCTAAGAAATGTGTTGTCGAGACTGAAGAACTCTTCAGCCTCAACTCCAATATATACTCCTACCTAGGAAGCTTCTCAAGCAGCTTCCTCCAACTAGGGAGCTTCTCAAGCAACTTCTACTAACTAGGAAGATATTAGAAGGCTCTGGAAGGTTCTAGAGAGTTCTAAGAAACTTTTAGAATATTCTAGAAGGTTCTAACAAGTATGTCCTTGACATTTATAGACATGGTTTTATCTTTATACATGTCTATAGGTGATTGGTAGGTTAAAAACTTGGCCAACAAATTAGTCACATGTTGCAAATGTTGATAGCTTTTCGAACAAGCTAAATACATGGCACACATATAAGAAACTTATCTTATAAGTTTGATACATGTCTTACAAATTGGACATGTGTTGGAGGTCTTATAGAATGCCGCCACATAGCTTTTAGATAGATAGTATATATAGAGACAAGAATAAAATCTTCTTCATTCTTGTTAATTTTTTTCTTATTTTAGTCTAGTTCAAGAGTCCTTGTATTTTCTAATCTTTGGTAATAGCAATTCAAGTTTCTTCTTGAATATATATAATTTCTTATTTCTATTTTTTTAATTTTTTTTGACATAGATTTTATTGATTTATACATCTTCTTTTAGTTTGTGTTCTTGACACAAAGTCTCAAAAATTGCTTTAAAAATTCCTAAAAAATTCTAATTAAATTCTAAATAACTTCTAAAAATCTCTATAATATTTTAAAGATGATAATATCAATATAAGACTATTTTATTCTATCTTGGTGATTTACTATAATAATAAAATCAATTTAAATCAATTAAAGTTTTTATTTTTTGTATAAATAATTAAAAAGATATGAGATTTTTTTATTTTTTATTTTTTTTTTTTTTTTTTCATGCTTCTTCTACCTATTAAATAATATTTATAGATTTTTAATAAATAATATATATAGATAGAAGATCAATATAGATATTAGTCTCAATAATTAAATATTAATTTTTACAATTAAGAAAAAATACCAAACCAACTAAGATAATTACTTCTAAGACTTATTAAGACTCTATTTTCATGATTTTTTTCTAATAAGACTTTTGTAACTTATAAACTCTTCTAAATTCTAATGAATACTTAAATGATCAAATAGAATCTCTAATCTTAATATTTTGATATTTAAATAATTTAGAACTATAATTTTAACTAATTCACTAATTAAAATTCATTAGTAGGATTCATATATGATTGCTTAGACAAAGCATTTGACAACCTTTATTATTTTTTGGATCAATATCTAATATTAAAGTCAAAACAAGATAGAGATATATTCTATTAAGCTTGGTGACAATTTAAAATACAAGCCATTTTGAAATAATCAAGATTCTTGTGATTTTTGTATATACTCACTAGATATAAAGCACCTTTAAGCAAATGGCACCATTCTTCAAAAGAATCTACAATAGCAAGGAATTCTTTATTATAGATTTTATTATTAATCTTGGCAATTAAAAAATTTTCAAAATATAGTGCAACTTAGTGAAGTTCTTTGTCTTTTTACTTTTGTGATAGTACAACTCCTAGTCCAAAATCCAAGGTATCAATTTCTATAAAAAAAAGCTTTTATAAAATCTAGATATACTAAGATTGAATCTGTAATAAAAGCCATTTTAAAGTCTTCAGAAGCCTTTTCTACTTGAGGCCTTCATTCCAACTTATACTTATATGTCAACTGAATAAGTGGAACAATCATTTAAGAGTAATTTTTTATAAATATCTAATAAAAATTAGCTAATTCAAAAAAATATTATATATATTACACTATCTTGAAAGTTGCTCAAACTTTAATAGCTTGAATCTTCTTTGGATCTATTAATAAATTTTTATTTGATATAATATATGAAAAAAATTCTTATCTTTTATTGGTGGAATTTTTTTTTTTTTTAATTTGGCATATAAATCCACATATTTTAATTTTAGTAGTACCAATCTTACATAATTTTTATCTTTTTTAAAATTTTTTGAATAGATTAAAATATCATTGCAATAGCAAACAAAAAATTTATCTAAAAATTCTTGAAAGATATTATTTATTAAATAAATGTATCAATTATATTCTAGAATATAGTTTAATAAAGTGCTAGAATATAGTTGGTACATTTGTTAGTCCAAAAGGTATGACATTGTATTCAAAATGCCCATACCTTGTCCAAATTGTCTTCTTCCATTTGTCTCTTTTTTTTATGCGTACTGAATTATAAGCTCTACAAAGATCAATCATTGTATAGATCTTTGCTTGATCCAATTTTTCAAAGAGTCCTAATATTAATAGCAATAGATGATAATTTTTTATTATTATCTTATATAAATTCTAATAATCAATGCACATTTGTAAGGATCCATCCTTCTTCTTCACAAATGTATATGTAATCTAGTAGGTGATTTTGAATATCAAATAAAATTTTTAAAAAGATTTTCATCAATGTATTTCTATTATTGTGTTGAGATTTAGCTATCATGTGAAAATTATATATATATAATTTATTATATAATTGGATGAAAAGCATATTAGTAGATTTTAGTTGATTACAAAATATAATTAGATTATCATTTTGGAATTTTTTTGTTTAAAAGGGCTATTATTGAGGTTTGTACAATCTTTTTTTTTTTTTGATAGTAACTTTTGAAGTTGATTTTATGTTGATAATAACTTTTATATATTTTGAGCTATCTTTGCTAAACATTGGTGATCTTCAAAATCTTACTTTATTTTTTTTATTTGATATTTAAGGCACATATTATATAAATCTTATTTTAAAAAAGATAAAAAAGAAATTTTAATATCAAAAAGAATAATTAGGCCATCCATGCAGATGAATAGAGATGGATGATAGAAATTTCTATTCCTATTGGCCAAAAGTCATTTCCAATGGATTTTAAAGAGGCTATCTGAGGCCTTATTAGGAATTTGGATTATTCTTTTGAAATCATTTAAATTTTAGAGGTTAGAGTCAATGAATTAAGAGTTTTAGATATAGTTTTGATATAAAAATTAAATAATTTAGAATTTTTGAGAAAGAGATATAGATATTCAAAGTCAAGGTGTTGATTTTGTATCTATTGTCATTCTTTGGATCATAATGCACGAGTATAGAAAGCAATGAAAGATTAGTGATCAAAATTAGAGAGAGTATTTTTTTATTATACTTCATATATATAGCTTAATAAATTTTAAATTAGGATAAAAGAAACATTGAAGATTAAAATAGGTATTAGCAATTTAAGAGCAATAAGCAATCCAAATAATTAGTGGTTGTATTTTAAGCTATATTTTAAAAAATTTGATAAGATTTTAGCTCAAAAATTTTAAAAATGTATATTATTATGTTGCAAAGCTATATACAATATTTTTGTGGCATTTGAATTTTAGATTTTTGAGATACAAAGAAAATAGTGCTTAGATGTCTATAAATTAGGATTTTAAGCACTTGCTAGGATTTTTGAAATATCAAATAATAAAAAATAAATCTATAGCTGATTTTTCTTAAAGTGAGATTAAAAGTACAAACGATACTTACAAGAAATTTGATAGAATTAAAATGATTGGATTAAGAAATATTTGGTCCTAAATTTAAAAAGAAAATAGTCTTTTATGGAAAAATAAAGTATTGAAGGGTTTTATTATAATTCGAGCATTTTATACAAATTAAAGAAATTTTTTAAAAGCCAAGATTTTTTAGAGGTGAAAAAATGGATATATGGAGTTATGATAACATTTTGATACAAAGATGAATTTTTATAAGGAAATTATGGATTTTCTTTGAAGTTATTGAAAATATAACTTACTAGTAATTAATTAGTAATGATTTGGCATAGAAAAAGGTGTTAAGGGGATTCTAAATACCATATAAAATCTTATGTATGAACCTACTTAAATTTAAATAATTCTTATTAAAACAATATATATATATATATATATATATATATATATATTAATATTATTATATTTATTTGTCTTTTTTTATTAAAGATTATCATTTATTAGAGCTTAGCTAATAAATTAAAGATAAATTCTTTATAGTTAGATATCCAATATATTTTGAAATTAAAAATTATGTAATACAATATTATAAGACTGTTAATATTATTTATGAAAGATTATATATTGGTCCAAATAGTGGTTGAGCTTTTATTTGTAATTCTATGATACAATCATAAAATCAATGTTCTAGTAACATATTTGTATTTTTTTTTCAAAAACATTTTTGAAGTCTTAGTACTAAATTGAAATATTATATAAAATTGGTTTAGTTGAATTTTTTTTATCAAAGTAGTGTACATCACAAATGCAATACTATTCTTTACTTCTTGCATAAAAGTAGTAGCTCTAAGAAATAAAAATATAACATTTTATTTTTTTATTTTTTTTTTGATATTTTGGTCTTGAAAAAATTTTATACAAATTCCAATCAATATTATAATTATGTAATTTAAACTAAAGAAGTCTAATAACAATAGGACTTACAAGATATTAAATAATGTTGAAGACACTATGTGATACTTAGTCTTGTAATACCACTTGTAATGGTTGTATTTTTTTAATAACATCCTCCAATACAAGTGCTTATATATCAATAACTTCAACAAGTATAGGATGAATCTTCTTCATTAATACTAAGTCATTTTTAGTTATAAAATATTTATCCATAAAACATGTTGAGGCTCTAATATCCAAAAGGGCTTTAATAAAAATCTTACAACCTAGAATTTTTATTTATATAAGAAGTGTAAAATAAGATATAGGATTCAAAGATAAAAAGAGACCTTTTTGTAGTAGTTGAAATTTGGTGGTCTTTAATCACATGGTCCTTATTATAATTAGATTTTTTTATTTTTTAATTTAATCAATTTTAAAATTGATGGCATACTTTTTGCCTTGAATCTTTTAAACTTATTTAGACAATTTGTTGCTTTGTGATTAGATTTTCTATAATATAAATACAAATTTTCTTGCCAACATCCATCCTTTTTTTATTTGTGTTAGTGGCTTAAATTAAGTTACATCAATCTATATAGGTTTTGAGCCCATTGCATTTTTTTCTAATATTCTTGAAGAAATGGCAATTGCATTATAATAATTATTACTAAAAATCTAACATCTTTCTTGCCACAATTCAAATAGGTGATAGTTGCAAGTGATAGCTTGAGATATTAGTTCTTCTAAATTATCGACTTAGAGCATTGTAATCAATAAATTTTTTATATTTTCTTTTAAATCATATCAAAACCAAGTCATAAATAACTTATTATTCCAATTAAGATGACATGTAAGCTATTGAAATTTTACAACGTAAATTATAATTGAATGTTATTCTTATCACAAATTTTGTATCTTCTTTTTTGCCACCTTTTTTTATCACCATTTCTAAATGCAATAATAAATCTCTCTATAAAAATCTTTAGGTCTTATAATATTAGAAAATTATTTTTTTATATTAGAATAAACTATGAATCAACACTTCTTAATAAAAAGGTATCTTCAAAAATAACTTGAATGAATCTATCTAGATAATAAAAATAATATAAGTATAAGTAGAGCCATACTTATTAAACAAAGCCTCAAAAATTGGATCTTGTTCTATCAAACTTATTTGGCATGCTAGCCTTTGGTTCTTTTATAATAGTCCTTGAAACATGTATAGAGGTCATATGTAATACATATCTAATACTTGTTTCTTTCAATCAAACAACTTCTTATTGTAAACTATAAATTTCTTGTCTAGCTTCTTTAAATATTAAATTAATCTATAATTCTTTACTTGAATTATAAAAGAATGTAAATTTTTTTCTTAAAACTATCCAAAAGAGCTCAAAGATCTACAAGAGTTGCTATTCTATTTTTTTATTGAGGATCAATAAATCTTTGTTTAGTTATTACCACTTAGAGATATATCTCACTAAATTATTAATACTCAAAAATCAACAAAGATTAAGAATAAGTTATTAAGGTGGCAGCTAAGATTTTTGATAGCAGCTAAAATAAAAAAAATTTAGGATTTGATTGAATGAAACAAAGCAAGATGAAGATGATTGTAGATGAAGTTTATTTACATCAAAGAAAATCTTCTTCTCTATAAATAAAGGATGTTGGAAGTGAGAGTCATCTTACTCCATACTTTTTTTTAATGTATAACCTTGTTAATGCTAAGTATTAAGACTTTTTTTTTTATTTTTTTATTAGTAGCTTATGAGTCGACACATTTGCTTGTATTTTTTAAAATTATTTGAAGTCTTTTTTTGTTAAAAATAGATCATCATGTTATTATTGATGTTAGGATTTTGAATCTCCTAACTTTCAAATCAAGATCTAAACATGAATCTAATTTTATATTTATTTGTGATTAAATATATTTTAAATTAGGTATCTAATTTATACCTAAATGAGATGTTTTAAAATACTTGAGTTGTGTATTCTTGCTAAATTAGATCTTTAAAAGATTAACTTTGTATTTCAAATGGTAATAGAAGCTTAAGTTGATTAAAAGACCTCTTATGGTACTAGGAGCTGATATGTATGCATAGATGTGATCTATGAGTGATTGATTTGATTTGTGAGGTTTATATTGTTATTAAGACTTGTGAGAAATCTTAGAAGTAAAGTTGAGAGTATTTTGAGAGATAAAATATTAATTTGTTTATAAAGAAGGCATTCTAAAATTTTCTAATTGTAATATCTTCTTGTTGAGTTTGAGAGCTCTAACATTCCTTTTCTTGATTTTTTTTTTAAACATCTCTTTTTTAGACATGGCTTCAAGTGAAGGTGAGGACATAAAAATAATTAAGAAATTTAGATGTGATAATTTCTACTATAAAAAAGTAAAAATAGAACTTTTGTTGGCTTCTTTGGATCTTTGAAATATTATTGATGAAAGTAAAGAGCCTTCTAATATGCATGCTAAAAATATATATATATATATATATATATATAATATGAAAAGAAGGCTTTTAGATTAATTACATTGAATATTGATGAAGCTAATTTTTTTTACGTTATTACTTATAAAGAACCAATGGAAGCATAGAAGACTCTATGCAATATCTATGAGAACAAAAACTTATTTAATATCATCTACACAAAGAAGAAATTTTTTACTTACAAAATAGAAGAAGATGAAGACCTTATGATACACATCAATAAGGTGAAGGCACTTGCAAACCAGCTTATAATTGTAGACAAGCCTTTGGAAGATGTGGATGTTATCATGATTTTACTTATAAATTTGCCAAAATCCTACAACTACATCATTATAGCATTAGAGTCTATCAAGATAAAAGAACTCATAATGAATTACACGGCAATAAAATTTAGTCATGAAGTGACTAAGAAAAAAGAATAAAAATCTTAAAATAAGAATTTAATATTCTATTCATGTCAAGACAAAGGAAGCTACTCAAATCAATGAGATAATATCAAAACTTACTTCATTTGTGACAAATTAAGACATTTTGCTTGAAATTGCTACAAAGGCAAGAAAATTGAGAAAAAGAATGTAAATAATATCCAATATGAGTTTGGAGGATAAGATTATGCATTCATAGCTACAAATAGAATCTTTATAATTGCCATGTCAAGATGGATTATGGATTTAGTTTGTTTCAAATATATGACACTTTATAAGTATTTATTTGACACTTATGAGGCTATTCCAACATCAAATATGATTTTGACGGATAGTAGTATATGTAAAGTCATTAGAATTGGCTCTATCATGGTTGAGGTCGTTGTGAATGGACAATATAATAGAATCAGATTCAAAGACGTCTTCTATGTGCCTAAAATGAAACAAAATATATTGTATAATTAGATGAGAGTCATATTAGTGGATTTTAATTAATTATAAAATATAATTAGATTATTATTTTATATTAGAGATATACACTTTAGAAATTCACAAAATCTTCTAAAACATTCTAAAGATTTTCTAATTAGTGAAAGTTGATTGAAAGTTTCCTATTTGATGAAAGTAGCTCAAGAAGCTTCATAATTAGTAGAAGGAGCTCAAAAAACTTCCAAGTTGGTAAAAAGAGTTCAAGAAGCTTCCTAGTTTGATGGAAGCCATTCAAAAATCTTCCTACATAGGAATATATATTGGAGTCAAAACTAAAGAGTTTTTTAGTCTTAACAGTGTATCTTTTGGAATTCTAACTCACCTTTTTTGGTACTATTTGTATATTCATCTAAATAATTCAAGTCCTTGTTGGTTTTTTCTTGAAACTTCCTAGTAGTTTAAATTTTTTATTTTATATTTTCATGTCTTTAATAATTTTTTAAAATTGCCTTCATCTTAAATATCAAAGTTAAATACTTCTTATTAAAGAGTGAATTATTCATCTTTTTGAAGGCATATTAGCACTTTAAAGGTTGTAGATTACTCTCTTCTAAATTGATATTTTCTTTATAATAATATTAGAGCTTTATTCCTCTTGTGAGAGAGTAGATTATCTATCTTTTTGAAGATCTTAAAGTATTTAGAAGTTGTGGATTATTCTCCTCTAAATATTATTTTTTTATAAACTTATTTCTTTTTTTCTTAAAATGGTTGGAAATTAAGATATTAATATGACCAAATCTTTCAAGTCCAAGTTAAATGCCACTATAAGTGCTCTTATTATTTTATCTATTAGAAGTGTGGAGATTGAAGGGGTTATTGCAAAACTTTATAATGATATAATATCTGGAGTACCATAACCTAGATTGCATCCACTTCCAACTTCTGCATTTGAAAATATAGTACTACTTATATTCCACTAAAAAAATCCACCTATTCAGCAACATAAAGAGCTTCAAGTTAGTCTTTTGGAAAAATATGATAGTACGTATTCAAAGTTTTGAGGATTTTTCAACCAAATTTGATTGATAATAATTCTATAATTTGATACTTATCCAAAAAAAGAATCATGAGTTAGATTGGTTGGCATCTTGCTTACGGAGTAAGCATTATCATAGTTTGCTCCCTTATATGAAAAGAGATTATCAATTTTAAGCAACTTTGAAGTTTTTATGGAAGCATTTATAGAAGCATTTGTAGAAACATTTGGAGAACATGATAATGCTTATTGGACAACAATCAAGATCCAAGTATTATGACAAGGAACGTGCTCTGCATCAATTTATGCATATGATTTTAGGTAATTAGCATGTGACATCAATTAGGATGAAGAAGCCTTAATGAGTCGATTCTATTGAAGATTAAAAGACAATGTGAAAGATTTGCTATTATCACTTCTGAATCCTTAATCATTCATTGAAGCCATCAATTAAACCATAAAATATGATAATTGATAATTCCAAAGTTGTCAAGGTTAATGTTTATAGGCTTCAATAAGTCAACATGCAATCTAATACACTCTTGCTATATTAGCAAGCATTTTGAATTCATATTCAGAAGCAAAAAATATGCAACTTGATATAATACATTTTAAATTTTTTAATCTACAAAAAAAGAAGTGTCAGATAGAAGAAAGTCTACGCCTGAGTTGTGGCAAGGAAGGCCACAAAGTTGGCAAATTGTCTAAAGAAATAAAATCAACACATCACCAAAATCAGGAGTAGAATTATTCAAAAAAATAGAGATATTCAGCTATAGTAGGAATTGTGTGGCTAGACAATTTAACATTGCAAAATTATTTAAGTTCCTCTCTTTTTGCTCAATCTCCTTATTGTTTTATAATTTCTTTATGTTTTGGCCTTCAAAAGCTTCAAACAATTGTCTTGTTGGATTTAAGGGCATCTGCTTATTTCTTAAATGAGGTGTTTGCTAAGCTTTATAAAATTCCTCTAATACAAAATTCAAACCTATTTATGTAGAAATAATAGATAGACGACTTTTATCCTTTGATAGTGTCATCCATCAAATAACATCTATAGAACTATCATTTGAAGACCATAGCAACTAAATTATATTCAATGTTATTAATCTCTCCTTCAAATCTTCTTATTCTCAAACTTTCTTAATTGAAAAAGCATAATCCATCTATAGATTGAAAGTTGCAAAGAATAATATTTCCAATAGAAGACCCGATAAGGAAACTTTATAAAAAATCACAAATTGGTAAATCTTTATTTATTAAAATAAAAGCATTTATAAGATTGGCCAAAGAAGATATATCATTTGTTATTTGTGCAATTCCAACTAAAAAAGATATAACTTCATCAACAAGTATTCTAAAATAGTATAACAAATTTTAAGATGTTTTTCAAAAGAAGAATGTTAATATATTATCAAACCGTTAGCCATACAATTGTGCCATAGATCTTCAAAAAGAAATGCAATCACCTTTTGGCCCAATTTATAACCTTTTTCAAAATGAACTTTCAATATTGAAGGATTATATTAATAAAAATCTTGCAAAAAAAGTTCATCAAACATTCAAAGTCTCTAGCACGTGCATCTATACTCTTTTTAAAGAAAAACAATGGTTCTTTACATATATGTGTTGATTATTGGAAATTGAATAAGATAACAATGAAAAATCATAATTATAATAGAATGAATCAAATCAAATGAAGCAAAATTTGACAGATGTATGTAATAATTATCACACAAGATTTTTTGAAAAAATAAAATTAACAAGAATTTTAAATAGCAATTATTGAAATAAATACAATTATAATATGAATAAAAGTTGAATTTTATTAGTGGCTAACAAGTGCTATGGACATTTGGTGGAACTTTTAACATCAATTCTGTAATATTCTATTAATTATAATGGTCAACAACCACAATACCCAAGTATTGATGCCAACAAGCAGTCTTTAGACCGCAGCTGCCCCTCGCACCAGCAGAATTCTCTTGTATTGCAACAACCAGCACCAAAATAAAATAAACAAATTAACAAAATAAAACTGCCAAGTACCAATCGCCAACCGAACAGCAAACGGTCCACGCACCAATAGTGTTACATAATTCCGTCGTTTGCCAGCAAGAATCAGAAATTAAGAGGTAAGTAACACTTTACCACACTCACTTTAAGACACCAACCGCATCTCCTAGCAGCAACAAAGGAAGAACTTCACTGCACCAAAAAAATTTGCAATATCATAAAAATTTGCCAAAGCATCGATGCATACATAGCCTCACATCAACTCTACCTATACAACACTGCACCAACACAACCTTCGGAGTCGAAGCAGACTGTCGTCCTTCACGCTTACAGCAGCGCCTTCTTGCCCTCTTTTCAATACTGTTGCCACACTTCAGTAGCACTTATACCTCGCTTATGGTCCTTATCGACACTTCATCTATGAGCAATCATAAAAAATTTGCCAATCTAAAGGCTCTCAATACTGATATGACTCCAGTCTTTAACACCAACTCCAAATCCACAATACGTTGTCCTCCTCCGAACCTCGCAACTAGCACCTTCGAACGGTCCTCGCACTCAGTAGGCCAACTTTTGCAACCAACCTTGCTCAAAGCCGTCGATCAAAGACTCTCACATTTGAGTGAATTCTAGCCATTTGACGGCAGCCGTGAATACTCTGCCACCTTCACTTCAGCTGACGTCGCATACCTTGATCGCAGCTGCAAACACTCTGCCACCTTCACTTCAACCAACGTCGCATATCTCGATTGCAGCCGTGAACACCCTGCCATCTTCACTTCAGCCAACGTCATATACCTCGATCGCAGTCATGAACATTCCACCACCTTTAATTCAGTCGATGTTGCATATCTTGATCGCAATCGCAACATCTTTACTTCAACTGACGTCGCACACCTTGATCGCAGCTGCAAACACTCCGCCATCTTCACTTCAGCCAACGTTGCACCCTTGATCGCAGCCACAAACACTCTCGTCATGTTGGATACAAAATGATAAACTTCTATTCTTTAAATCTACATGACATTACATGACTATCTTTTATCTGCACCTAGCAAGTACACTAACTCAAATATTGTTATACAAGCATGTCACTTTCATAATTCCTGCTACAACCACAAATATAAGGAACTGCCTAGCTTTACTTCATAAACTCACATCACATACCAGGCCCTCGATCTTGCTTCCAACTCTCTCTCCCAACAGCACAGCCATGCCCTTTCAATTGGCCTAGGTGGCTGCTCAACGAATATATTCGCATGGAAGAAGAAGAAGAAAAAAAAAAAAAAAAAAAAAAAACCTAAACAGCCAGGCGGAAAAACTGGCCTCCAAATTCAAAAATGGCCGAATCTCCCCTTGTAGGCTCAGGAGGGAGGAGAAAATATATATATATATATATATAATAAGAAAGATGCACCACCGTTTGGAACTAAATTCCAAGGGCTCTGTGTTAAAAGTGGATTTATTGAAATAAAAAGAGAATCCAGCAAATGTCTTTCCTTCCTTTAATAAAGACTACTTGATTAATTTTAAAAAAATTAATCAATAGCTTATACTTAATAATTGTTCTAAGAAATAATCTACAATATCTTAAGAAAGAACTTAGCATTGTAAACATCCTCAACTACTAAACTCATCCTATGATAAATCTATGAGAGTTTAGTGATTAATTTCGGCATCTCAATATAATGATTAAAATCACTAAATGGCATAGGAAATTATGTTCATATAGTAAAGCTTTGAAAAATCTCTAGGAATTCATTCATTGCAATTTAGAATACTAAATTTTATTTTCAATGGATCCACATGAGTTCCGAAATAGGCATTGTTCTCTATAAATTTTTCAAGTAATTAAAAGGAAGAAATAAACTATAGTCCAACAATTTTCAAAACTATGTTATTACAAAAAATTTAAAATAATAAAAAATATTAAAATAAAATAAAAATAAAATAAAAGTGAGAAAATCTATCAATGTGACCATTTCAAGCACTCACATCTACTTACATTAAATATTACTACTCTATTATATTCCTTAATTGCTACATCTAAAAAAATAATCTCATGGATAACATCTCCAAAAGACAACAAACAATCATCTATGACTTCTATGTGCACGGATTTAGTTTTCTTAATTAGAGATATTTTTTATTTTTTGACAAAGTCTTTGTCAATGAAATAAGCTGAGGCTCCTGAATCTAATAAGACAAAGACTTTGTGATTTCTAGGTCCTAAAAATATATCTATTGTAAAACAAGATGAGGGATTTGAGGAGAGTATAAGAACTTTATAAGGTGTTATATATGATTCCAACTGCACGGTGTCATGTTGTGATTCGGCTACTATGTGAAAAAAATTGTACATGTATATTTAATGTACAATTTACTATATAGCTAAATGAAAGCCATTTCAATGGACTTTTATTGATTATAGGATGTGGTTAGGTTGTTAGTTTAGAAAGGATCTATTAAAAGGATTATTATTAAGATTTATACAATCTTATTTTCTTTTTAGTAGTGACTTTTGAAGTTAATTTTATATTGATAGTAACTTGTATATATCTTAAGCCACCTATGTTAGACATTGATGATCCTTAAGATCTTATTTACTTCTTTTATTTGGTGCTTAAAGCACCAAGTATGTAAATCTTACAAGAAGAAGGGTTAGAAAAGGATTTTTAGTGTAAAAAGAGTAGTTTGGCTATCCATGTGGATGAATAGAGGTGGATGATAGAAATCTCTATTCTAATTGGCCAAAAATCATGCCCAATGAGCTTCAAGGAGGCTGCCCGAGGGTTTATTAGGAGTTAGGGTTTGTTTTTGGAGAGGAGTCAAACATCAAAGGCTAGGATCATACAGTTTAGGTTTTTGGATCTGGTTTAGGTGCAAATTTTGTGTGATTTGCACTTTTTATAAAGAAGTTATAGGCGCCCAAAGTTAAGGTGTTGATTTTGGACCTACTGTCACTCTTTTGAGTATAACTTGCGCATACAAAAAGCAATTGAGGATCGGCAAGTGGGATTGGAGAGAGCACTTTCACGGCTACACTTTTTATGTATAATTTGATAAAATTCCAGCTAGGGTGAAGGAGATATTGGGAGTTGAAGTCAATGCTTACAAACTTAAGGGCAGTAAGTAATCCGCTTACATAGTGGTTACATTTTGAGCTATATCTTAAGTAATTTGATAGATTTTTGGCTCAAAATTTTCAGGAGTGTATATGTTTATGCCACAAGACTATGTGCAAAAATTTTGTGGCATTAGAATTTTGGGTTTGTGAGATTTAAGGAAAATAGTGCTCGGGTGTCTCTGAGCTAGGATTTTAAGCACTTACTAGGGATTTTAAGATATCAGACGATTGGAAATGAATTTACAATTGATTCTTTCTTGTGGTGAAACTTAAGAGGATAATCTATACTTTGAATTAAAGTTTATAGAAACTGAATAGTTGGATCAAGAATTATTAAACTCTAAAGTTTAGCAAGAAATAAGTCCTTGCGGGTGAATAAAGTTTTGAAGGGTTTTTGTGGAAATTTGAACCCTTTTTGTACAAACTTACTTGAATACAAGAGGGTTTATATATATAACTTTTCTTTTGTGAGATTGTTGTATTATTTGTCCTTTTTATTAAGGACAAATTATTTGCTAGATTTTTGCCATCAAGTTTCAAATAAATTCTCCACAGCCAGGTACCCAATGTATTCCCAGATAGAAGGCCAGGTCATACGACAATGGTATCATGTGGCATGATCTTTAATCTGAAAATATATTGGGTACCTAGTTGTAGAGAATTTATCTTTAACTTATTGATAAGACTCCAATAAGTGATTTGTCCTTAATAAAAAGGATAAATAACACAATAATAATACAAAAGAAAAATTATTTTGATAAAACTTCTTATGTTTAAGTAGGTTTGTTCAAAAATCTCTAATTATAGTAAAAACCTATAATAGTTATTTATTTATAAGGATTTATTTCTTTTCAAATTTTAAAGTTCAATCACACTTGATCTAACTATTTAATTTCTATAAATTTTTTTTTAAAGTATAGGTAATATTCTTAAGCTTCACTTCAAAAAAAATCAATCAAAGATTTGCTTCTAATTGTCCAATATCTTAAAAATCCTAGCAAGTGCTTAAAATCCTAATTTAGAGACACTTGAGCACTATTTTCTTCATATCTCACAAATCCAAAATCCTAATACCACAAAATTTTTGTACATAATCTTGTGGCATAAATATATATACTTTAAAAAAATTTAAGCTAAAAACTTATAAAATTACCTAAGATATAACTCAAAACATAACTTAAATTTTATCAAGCCATATGTAAAAAATATAGCCAAAAAAGCTTTTTTTTTAATCTTAATTTCCAATCTTCTATTGTTTTCTATGCATGCAAGTTATGCCCAAAAGAGCGACAATAGATATAATTTCAACACTTTAACTTTGAATGCCTATATCTCTTTTATATAAAGTCCAAATTACACAAATTTTGTATTAAAACTATAGCCAAAAATCCAAACTTGGTGATTTTAGCCTTTGATGTTTGAATTTTTTCAAAAAAATAAATCCTAATCTCTAATAAGTCCTCAGAAAGCCCATTGGGTATGACTTTTGGCCAATAGCAATAGAGACTTCTATCATCCATCTCCATTCATGTACATGGATGGCCTAATTATTCCTTTTCACACTAAAAACTTCTTTCTAATTCTTTTTTTAATAAGATTTATATAATATGTATTCTAAATATCAAATAAAAGAAGTAAACAAGATCTCAAGGGTCACCAATGTCTAACAAAGGTGATTCAAAAAAACATATAAAGTTAATATCAATAAAAAATCAACCTCAAAAGTCACTATCAAAAACAATGAAAAATAAAAAATAAGGTTGTATAAACCTCAATAATAACTTTTTTAAATAGATTCCTTCTAAATTAATAATCTAACTACATCTTGTAACTAATAAAATTTCAATGATATGGCTTTCACTTAGTTGTATAATAAATTATATATTAAATTTATATGTATAATATTTTTATATGGTAGCTGAACCACAACACAACAATGGTCTCTATTCTAACTGAAAAAACTCATTTTCCAACATATTATCAATTTTAGTGACCAGACTCCTCATTTTGTAATTGTGTTACTTCTTTGAATAATATTGAATAGTGTACTTAGCTTTTCCACAATATAAGTACCAATCCTTTTGATGACGTTGAGTCTTTTCTTGTTTGGTGAATGTAGAATGGATAGGATTTTTCTATTTTATGATACATAGTTGTAGAATTAAGAATAGCCAGTAAACCGATGAATGGATAATTTAGAAGGCAAAATGGATGAAGTAGTTAGAAAAAGTAATTATCATTGGTTGTGTAGCAATTAACATTGTTAGGATAAGTATAAATTGATTAGATATAGAGGAATCAGGGCAAGACTGTGATAGTCTTGAGTTGGGATAAATTTAATCCTATCTCTTGTTTTTATTTTCTTTTGTGTTAGACTATAGTGGAGAATCCAGATTACATTCTAATTGATTGAACTATGTCAATTATGGAGTACAGTAATAAAATAAAAAATTCAATTCAATATATACAAATGAATAAGAAATTATAATTGATTGATGCTTAAATTTGGTGTGGCAAATTGACAATCGAAGACTGGATGTGTCGATACAGTTTGATTGTGAGTCAGAATGTTATGTCGTATTGACTATGAGAGTTGAGCGGTGAAAGAGAATTTTAAAGAGATGATTTAATTTGGAAGAAGTTCTTAGTGAGAAGTTATTTCTAGTGATTGTAGAGTGAAGTGGGTGTAAGCAGTCTATTGAGACAGTATAACATTGTTGGTTATTGTTATGAAATTGAAAAAAGATAGCATATTATAGTAGGAGAATTTGTGGAAGATTGGATCACAAAGTTTATTCTTAGTTGAGAAATATTAGAATCAATAAAGTGAACGACATTGTTTTAAAGTATTTACGTTGTCGTATTGTAATTATTTATAATATGTAAAAATTAGTTAAAATATATTATATGTTTACGAATTTAGATATATATTAGAATGATTAGTAAATTAAATTAAAAATGGTTGATAGAAGAAATTTTATTTTATTTTATTTTTACTTGTTTTGATTATAATATTTTAAAAATATAATATCTAAATGATTAGTATGAAGCCTTGAAAGAAGGTGGGAGCCTAAGGATGAAAATTTAAGCTAATAGGAGGCTAGTTGAGAAGGATGAAAGCAAGGCATGGTTGGATGAAGGCAAGAAATGAGAAACTTCATCCCTATTGGTCAAATATCATATCCAATGGGCTTTGAGGAGGCTGCCTGCGACCTTAATAAGGATTTTGGCAACTTCGAGGAGGGCATTTGGAGATTAGAAGCTAGGGTTGTAAATTTTAGAATTTTGACTACAATTCGTGTACAAAAATTAGAGGATTTGGAATTAGAATGAAGAAGCTATTGCCATTTGAAGTTTAGGTATCAATTTGAGATATACTGTTACTCTTTTGAATATAGGAGGAATTTTATGGTAGTTTTTGGAAATCAAAAGATGCGGCTAGAAGAACAATTCTAAGATCTACATCTTTTGTAAAGGAATTATTATATTTGGAGTTTAAATGAAGAAGCTATAGTATATTGAAGACAGCACTTCTAAATCAAAAGTAGTAAGTGAGTGGTTTTATTCATAGTAATGGTTGGAGCCATAACTTGAGTTTTTGGAAAAAATTTTGGCTCAAATTTCTTAGAAAATATGACATTTTGTGTTAAAAAGCTATTTATATAAATTTCGTGGCATTTGAGCTTATAATTTGTGAGATATGAAGAAATTTGTATGTAGGTGTATAAAGACAAGGGTTTGAAGTGATTGTTAGTATTTTCAAGATATCTCAAGATTCGCAATGAATTTGTAGTTGAAATTTGTTGTAGAGGTTGATATAAATATTTTAATACCTCATATAAAATTTTACTATGTTTGGATAGTCGAATCAGGAAATATGAGGTGTTGAAGTTTGGAAAAATTTCCTCATAAGGATATATAAGGTTTTAGAAGATTTTACCATATTTTGGATGTTGTTGGTTATTTGAGGCTTATGTATTTGGTGTAATTGCTCCAAAAGAGAAATATATATATATATATAAACTTAGAGCTTTCTTCATTTTGAAGCTTGATTAAGAAATTAGTGACAGCTAAAAGCCTAGCGCTTTCTTGAGACAAACTTTCTCTACCCCGACAATGTGTGCATTGGACTTTGATATTTGAAAGCAATTAATTGTGTGATCCTAGCAATGTATCTGATGCGTTTAGTCTTTTCCTTTTTTTGAATCTCCCTTTATAGGTTTATTCTAGACAATATTGGTAGAATAAGTAAAATGATAAATCACATTTTTAGTGCTACTACTAGGGATTGATAATAGTATTGAGTGTTAGGAATTAACTCCCGAACGTGTAGTTGGAGATGTCGCATAAAGAGGTTACAAAATTAATTTTGGTTGGAAAGTGAAATTAAATATGTAATTAAATTAGAAATGGAAAGCAATGTCAATAATAGATGATGAAAGATTATAGTTAATAAGAATGAGAACGTTACTCTGAGAAAAATATGTTTGTTGAAAGGAAGACAAGAGAGAGCGTAAGCAAAAAATTAGTTGTAGGATGAGTAAGAACAAAAGCTAAAAAAGAAGCATGAATAGAGTTGGATTAAACCATGGTTGCATGCCTGTCGGCACATCCAAGCATATCAAGAATATGAAAGATCTTTAATATTTCAGACATATATACCATTAAAAAAATTGCCAAGAGCACTTGTAAATAATTCAGTGAATAGCCTAGCATATCTCTTGAGCCCATTAACAGAAAGAGAACAGAGCACAGAAGAATTGGATACTCCATTGGATACTTTTCTAATAGTGGATACAGCCAATTCTAGTAAGAGTAGTTCTTCAGAATGGCATGAATTGCTTGTCAGAAAGGGCCAATTTAGTGTATTTCAAAATCCGTTGTTTTCACCTCAACTTCAATCAATAAAATTATTTGTAGATAATAATAGCAAATTATGGAGGCCTGGAAGTCCAAAAAAGACAATTGGGAGAAGCAACATTTATTTTAATAAGGAATTGAGTGGAACATTATCACCTTCAATGGCGGCAGGGAGTCTAACAGTTCCAATTGCGGTCCAAATGGGTATAGTGGGTGATTGCACAACTAGCATAGTTCCATTATCTATCTTTAGAGGTCTACCAAAAGTAGATCTAGATCAACACTTGTCTCAATTATTGAATGCATGTGTAGCCAATAATGGTAGAACTGAAGATATTTGGTTAAGATGGCTGCCAGCGACCTTGAAAGACACAACGTTTGAATGATATAATCGCCAACACATGGGACAATTTTCTAATTGGGAGGCATTGAAAAATATATTTTTGATTCATTTTCGACCAATAGGATTTAAAAAATATCTTAGGGAAAGATTAATGAATAGCAGAATGATACCAGGAGAAGCGGTGCAATCATATTATGGCCGAGTAGCAGATATCCTTTGTAAATAACCAAATGTCTATATTGGTTAATGGACTATATCCACCAAAATTGAAAATGTTTGTAAAGGAGGCTCAACCTGCGACTGTGGCTACCTCACTTGATCAAGCTAAGGTATGGAAAAAATGTCATTATGACCAATTTTTAACTACAAGAGCCACGATGATTCCATCTCAAGGAAGGTATCAAATGCCAATCTAGAATGAAATAGTGGACAATTATCTAAGAATGATTGATTACGGCACAAATCTTAGTGCTAATCCGTAGGAGATAGTGAATGCTGTCCCATTGCAGGCTGTACCACCAACAACTATAGTTCTGTATTCTCCATACTCTCCATACCAAAAACCAATATCTATAAAAGAGTTATCTAATGAACTAGTATCAAAGGATCCAAATGAGACTTTGTTGTTAACTTTGACAAAGAAAATAGACAAATTGGCTGTTAATCTAGCAAAGGATAAGAAAAAGAAGCATAAATCGACTAATATGTGTCTCAATATTTGGTACAGTAATTGTAAGGAATAAAGCCATTTAATAACAAAATATTCTTCACCACCCCAAATGACTATATAATATATATTTTGTGGAAGTAAGCATATAACCATCAATTGTTGAAATTTAAAAAAACAACAACAGCTTGGTAATCAAACCATGATTCAAGCAACTTTGTGGGATGTTAATCAATTTCAGATAGGAAATAGGTTTGGCTAGAATAAGAATCATCCAAAAAAATAAAATAGAACTTTCTTTAATTTTTAAAATTCTGAATATAACCAAGAAGGTGATCCTAATTCTCAAGGTTTTGTAAAAAATCAGCAAGGATACTCCCAATATCCATCCATTCAGAATCCAATTTTAGATCCTATAATACCAACTGATCGACTGGGATCTTTTATCCATTCAACCTAGAACAAGCCTAGCTGGTATATACTAGTTGAAATGTCCAATATTCTTGATGGAGGTGGAAGAAGACCACTTTGATATTATCGTTGCAGGCAGATATGACATTATGCTAGTGAATGTCCCAATCTAAGAGCCAGTGATGATTATGCTCTAATATGTGGAAATTATAAGCAATCTGGACACACTTATCTACAGTGCAATGCTCCGTTTAATATTAATAATTGAGATCAACATATCCAGCTGCAAAGTAAGATGGAGGATGATATTCAAGTTCCACAAGATTCTCTGATAAATCGGGTGGAATGCATCCATGTAGTACTTATCCAAGTCTAACAAAAAGAAAAAGATCTAATTCAACAATTGAGAGCACCAATTGCGATGGACCAATTTAATTCATTGGATGGTATTCCAAATCCAATACCAGTATCAAAGATATTACCAACATTGGGATCTAATTTGTCTGTGCAACTTGAGAATTTCCCTAGCCCTAAGATATTGATTCAACGTAAACCAGTACTAATATCTGCAAAGTTTGAGGAGCCATCTCATTTATTAAAATATCTTCTCATGGACAAGAATTTCGGCAAAGTCCATTCAACAATTCTAATTCCAAACTTTGTAAGAAAATTATCTCAAGGAACTAAATTGAAATCTATAAAAAAAAAGAAGGCCTTTAGAATCACTGCCAATATGAAACCATATGATATTATGAAAGATTTGGATGAAATTAAACCTTCAATTATAATGAAGCAATTGTTAACAGTCATGCCAGAATGCCGTTCTATATTGAGTTCCTCATTAATATAATGTAGAATTCATAATAAAAAAAATTCATGAGGTTAGTTTAAATCTCGATCTGAGAGCACCAACTATTGATGTATCAATTAATGGTATTCTCACTCTTAAAGTTCAAGTAGATGGTGGCTCTAATAAGAACTTAATGAAGGCCAATATAATGGAGGAGTTGGATTTAAAACAATTATTATACATGACATTGGTATTGAGAATGACAGATCATAGTAAGATGAAACCAATGGATATCTTATGCAGTATTGACATTGTAATTGCTGGAATCACGTATGAAATTGATTATATTATTTTCCAATTATAAAGTTCCACTTTATCATATCTAATTTTATTGGATCAATCGTGGCTATATCAAGCCAAAGCTAGGAATGATTAGGATCGAGGAACGTTAACTATTAGAAAGGATAGAGATAAGATTATTTTGTAAATGTAGCTAGTTCAATATCATGGAGAATCTCAAATTCAGAATTCAGAAGCAATATTTGACTATGAAGGTCAATCTGATGTAGAGTATGACGAAGTTAACAATACAATGCAAGTTGATGACAACCTAATTTACATACAGAAACAAGACATGTTATACCAATATGGAGGACCTGGAAAATATTTAGTATACTCGTAGGACATAGCGAATTCTGATCATACTATTGCCAATTAGATGAATAATTCCGCAATTAATGTAGTTAGTACATTGGAACTAGAAATAGATAGTTCCAATTTTTCGAATTATATAAAGGATTCAGAGTAGGAAAGGAAAATCAAATAAGAGGTTATTGCAGATCCTGTGTGCCTATCTGTTAATCTGGGCACCAATGAAACATCCCAAATTATCAAAATATACATTAGTATTACGGATATAAAGTTGAGAAATTGAAAAGAATTCTTTCTCAATTATAAATCTGCAAAGACAACATCGCCTTAATCCAAAATATTTTCTCATGGTCAAAGTCAAAGTAGATAAATTTTTAGACGTGGGCTTCATATATCCAATCCCGTATAATGAATGGATTTCATCAATTGTGATAGTATTGAAGAAGAATGGAAAAATCCAAATCTGTCAAGATTTTTGTAAATTAAATACAGCTACTAAGAAAGATTTTTTTTTTTACCTTTTATAGATAATATACTAAACGCAATAGTTGGGCATGAATGTTATTCTTTTTTGGACGGATTTTTGGATTACAATCAAACTAAAATTGCAGAAGAGAACCAGTTGAAGACTATTTTTACTACGGATTGGGACACATTTGCTTATAAAGTAATATCATTTGGATTATATAATATCCTAGTAATTATTTAAAGGATGATGATACAAGCATTTTAGAATTATTTATGATTGTCAATAGAAATATTTTTAGATGATTTTTATACATTTAGTATGACAGCTGATCATTTAGAATATTTTGGTCAATGTTTGGATCAATGTGATAAATATGGAATATCTTTGAATTTTGAGAAGTGTCAATTTGGCGTACCATCGAGAAAGTTTTTGGGACACATTATTTTTGTGGCTAATATTGCTACTAATTCAGATAAAGTTACTCATATATTGGCTTTATCAAAGCTAGAAACAATGTTGGGTGTTCATGGTTTCGTAAGCCATGTCAGCTATTATCGGCACTTCATTCATTTATTTGCAGTAATATGTCAACCGTTAACAAATCTCTCAAAAAAACCACCATCAGATGGATTTAATCTAATTTGGAGTGAGAAATGTACAATTGCATTTGAAGAATTAAAACAAAAATTGGTGTCAACACTAGTACTTATTGTATCTTATTGGATGAAACCATTTCATGTTTATGCTGATGCCTTGAATATTGATATTGGATCCGTATTAAGTCAAAAAGATGAAAAGAATTTGGATCATCTCATCTATTATGCTAGTCGACAATTTGTTGCTAGGAAACAAAATTATACTACAACTGAACGAGAAGCCTTGGACATGATCTATTCTATCTAGAAATTTTGATATTATTTGCTTGATTATCTATTTTTGTTTCATGTCGATTATGATGCTCTTAAGTATTTGATTAATAAACTTCAATTGAGTGGACGTATTGCTTGATGGATGTTACTCCTTTAAAAATTTAATTTTATTATTAATATTTGACTAGAAAAGAAACATGCCAATCCAGATCATTTATCCTGCTTGTCCAATATATTAGATAAAAAACCTATCAATGATGCAGTTCCTAATATGGAATTATTTTTCATCGACGTGATTGTCCCAAAATATAGTGAATTGATCCAGTATCTGACATTTTAGATATTTCTACCTATATATAATAAAAAACTTAAGAAATGCCTGATTTTAAAAAGTGCGTCATATACAATGATTGGAGACGCCTTGTATAAGCAAGGGCAAGATGGAATTTTATACTGTTGTATTTTTCAAAGTGAAGTATGTATCATACTGGAAGGATGCCATTTCGATAGTTGTAGAAGACATTTTTCCGGTGACAACACTACTTGCAAAGCTTTAATGGATGGATATTGGTGGCCAACAATATTTTCAGATGCACACCAATATGTTCCACATTGTAATCCTTGTCAACGTATTAGTAGACCTACTGGAACATTTGCCATATCATTGATACTAATTTTGGCAAAAGTATCATTTAAAAAATAGAATATTGATTTTATAGGACCAATCGCACAAGCCTCATGAAATGGCCATAAAAGATATATTTTGGTAGCGATAGATTATGTAACAAAATAGGTTGAAGTGGTGGCAATGAAAAATGATAATACTAATACAGTAGTCACATTTTTATATGAGAACATTATCACTCACTTTGGATGTCTCAAAGAATTGGTTACTGATCAAGAAACCTATTTTATTAATTCTACAATTGCAGCTTTGACAGCTAAATATGAGATCAAACATCGAAAGACAATCCTATATCACCCTCGAACCAATGGGCAGATTGAAAAGACCAACAATGTTTTGTGCAAAATTTTAACTAAGACGATGTCTAGTATAGAAACGGACTAGGATATAAAATTGTTTGTAGCTTTGTAAGCATATTGTACTGTGTATAAAGTGACTACCAGTTCCACACCATTCTAATTGGTGTATAGGTAAGAGGCAATATTACCAATTGAATTGGAAGTTTAGAGTTGTAAACCAAGTTCATCCACCCTTAATTGCGTTCAGTAGTCAGGTGGATTTACTTCACTTACATATAAATAAGGTAGTTCTTAATAGTTATATTCACATATTTATTTGTATTAATAATTTTATTTTATTTTTTTTATTTTTTTATTTTTATTATTATGCAAATCATCACATCTAAGTCATCTCACTAAACTCCAAGCAATGGACTTTTACTTTGTATTAATTGTCAAAATGTTTGATTATTAGGTCAGCCCTTATTAAAGGTTAAAACAGCACCTTTAGACCCTTTAATTCTAACTTTACCATGTATATTCCATTACTACATCTTAAGAGCTTTCCATAGACATAAAATTCATGTAAAATGGTTAATTATTACAAAAGTTATGAGACCTCAAAGTTTGGTGATATTCATTCATCCATTTCTTTTCCTCCAATTCATTAATTTTCATTCATCCTATAATATTCATTCATTTCAAGTTTGTTCATCCAGAACCTTCATCCAATATTTAATGACATTTATCTATTATTATCATCCTTCCATCATTCATCCAACCAACCATCATCCATTCATCTATTAGTATATTCTTTCAACTTCAACCGCACTTACAAATTATATCCAAGAAAAATTAGAATTATGTGTCTAGACTTTGAAAATTCCTAACTAATTCAATTCAATTTGGATTTGAATATGTCATACACCATTGGAAAGCTGATCCAATGTACTATAAGAAAAAAATATCAAACTTGTATAATAGACTCACCTCGCTCCATCGGCCTTGCTCTAGCCGCAACAATATCCAGCCTTCTGGCTTTTGGAACTCCTTGACACTGTTGCATCCAGAATGCAGAACCACCACATCGCCTTACTTCTCATGCATGTCGCTATCTCAGTATCTTAGTAGACTACTCGCTTCTCCATCACTGTCCCTCTCTATCAAGCTCTTGATCTCATCATCCCCTACTTGAAACGGCAACACTTTACAGATCCGCCACGTAAGGTTGAATTTGCATAATCCTTGTCGGCATTTTTAACAATGCCTTGTCTTCAATGCAATCTCTTACACCAACCTCATAGTGTATGATAGAGTGCACAACTGCACGGACTTCCTTCAATCATAATCGTCCTCTAACTCTTGATTTTTTACCACTTTGATAAGGTTATATTCTTCACGGCTTTTGAACTCTCCTTCTCACTGCTACTTCTCGCTTATGACAACCCATCTAACTTGTGTTGTGACTACCCAAATCACGTGTCGCACTTCAGGTTAACACTGATCTAATATTCATCCCCTAATTTATTAACTCGTACTCACGGATCTTCTGATCTTCTATACTTCCTAATTCCCTCTTTCTTCTCTCTTGCCTTCCCGCTAACTCTTTTCCTGTCTCCTACACACACACAGCTACCACATCTCTCCGCGCTCCGTCTTTCACCGCCTCACTCACACCCTCATCTACCAACTCTTGTCTCTAGTCTCCCGTTGCACTCAACTTAACCCCAATCTCCTCCACATGAGGGTCTCACCCCGCATACATTCTTTATCAGTGACACAGTCAACGGTCACCGGCACCTACTTCCTAGCACTTGTGGAATTTTTTTTTTTTTTTTTTTTTTTTTTTTAAGTCTCAAATTTATACTTATAGAGGATTGTACGGCCCTTCCCTATCCCATTTCCATACAAAAATATTAATTCTAAATAATTACTATTTTAAGTAAATTTCTTCTACTTCTATTTATTTTTGGGTCCCTATTTTTCTTCCCTACAACTATCTTTATTAATTATTCCTACTACTCTCTAATTTACCTATATAATTCTAAATTTTTTTAATTTTTCTAGTTTTTCTAAATTTTTTAAAGTAACTAATGTGAGGCAATGAATTTTTAACTCACAAGAGTTTAAGAATTGTATTAGATGAATATTTTGGTGACAAGAAATCCTTCCAATATCAGTTAGCACAATTGGAAAAATTAGATGAAATTAGGGCTATGGCTCTTTTAACTATGGAAGCTATACAATGCCGCCATAAGAATTATTATGATAGTAAATTATGTCCTAAATCATTTATGTCCAATGATCTAGTGCTTCTTTATGATAGCCGCTTTCAAAAAATTTCGAAGAAATTTCAAGTTCGTTGGCATAGATTGTATCAAGTAATTGAAGCCTTTCCTAATAGTTGAATTCAATTGGAAGATTTTATGAATATTCAATTTATCATACAAATCAACAAAAATTGATTACGACTTTATTATACATAAATCCGCAATAGATTTTAAAATTAAGAGGAAAGAGGGAGTACCTATTAATGATAGATTGTTTATACTGTAGGAGCATGATGGTTAGAAAAGATGGCTAATGGTCAGTTTTAGGTACTATTGCTGCCTTGCATAAAAATCAGATGTGATATTACAATACACTAGAATAGGGATTGATGATTCAAATCCGAGTAAAAGATTAAGAGCGGGATACTTAGTGGAAGTTTTTTCCATTATTTTGAGTGTTGTTGCTTGGATTTATCTTATTGGAATATATGACTTATTTCAATAAGTAACAGAGTAGCATTAGAACAAGCAAAGAGTGAGAAGAAATTAATTCACAATGTCAATGGAAAAATTGAGGGATTTGGGATTTTAATGAGGGAAGAGTAGGCGCTTGAAGTTAAGGTATATAAATTGTACCTACTATCACTCTTTTGAAGATTGGAGGAGTTGTATAGGAGATTTTGGAGATTAGGAGGTGCAACTGGAGAGGTGATTTCAAGCTCTACACTTAATGTAGAAGAATTATTATAATTGAAATTCTGAAGAAGGAGATATTGGAAGTCAAAGACAATAGATTGAATTCCAAGGCAGTTAGTAGACCATTTTGTTGATAGTGATGGGGTTTGCCATATCTTGAGTTTCTTAATGACTTTTTGCCTCAAACTTTCTAAGAAGCTGTATTATTATGCTAAAAAGCTATACATCAAAGTTTCATAGAATTTGGACTTTTAGATTATGAGATATGAAGAATTTAGTACATGAGTGTTTGTAAACAAGGGTTTGAAGCTACTACTAGGGTTTTGGCGATATCTAAAGATCAGTAATGAATCAATGGTTGAAATTTGTGATGGTAGTTTTAAAAAATATATTAATACTTCATGTAAATTTGAAGTGGATTTAGATAGTTGGATTAAAAGTTATGGATTATTGAAATTCAGAAAAAAGTCCCTTCCTACGAGAGAATGAGGGTTTTAGAGCATTTGTTATGTTTTGAGTGGTTTGATGAAATAAGACTTGTATGTTAGGTGTAATAGTCCTATGAAGATTTCTTTTATATAAACTTGGAAGTTTTTATTATACTTGGATCTTGCTTGAGTAATTAGTGGCAGCCAGAAGCCCAGCCCTTTCTTGAGGCAAATTCTCTCTACCCCGACATTATTGGTGCTTCCACTGAGAGAGCCTTGAGGCATTAATTACTCAACAAGCCAAGATGGAAGATGAAAATCTTGGATTTGGATTACTAGAGATAGTAGGTGCCTATGATTTATTTTAAGTATTTGCTTAATTTGTAGATGAGAGACAACGAACTCAAGAAGATGACAAGATCACCATAAAGGCCTTGCAAGTAGTAGTGGATAAGATTGGGAGGTTTGAAGGAAGAAATATCACCAAATTTTTGAAGATATACACATGTTAAATAGAGGTACATCAAATTTCAAAGGAGAGAATGATTACCACCTTTGATTTAGCAGTGATACCTTATATTAGAAAAAGGGCGCAAGGGCTACGTAAAGAAATTATATCATGGAATAAATTTGAAGAATTATTAAAAGATGAATTTATTGAAGAAGACTTAATGAGGATAACCAAAAGATCATTTTTAGAATAGATTGAACAAAGGCCACGGAATCAAATGGCTCCAAATGAATTAATCAAGGAATTTGAAACAAAGTTTGGTCAATTATCAAGGCATGAGAAAGAGTTGTTGGAAACCATGAAGAGTGAGCTATTCTTGCAAGCAGCTGATGAATACTTGGAGGACAAGCTACTCTTTCATCTGGCAGATAGGACATCTAAGAGTGGATTTATAAATAATTGGAGGTTGATAAAAGAAATAGTAGGACTTGTGGCTAAACAACAGAAGATCAAGACTCAAGGTTGTTTATCAAGGTTGGAATCAATACTTACATCTAAAAATCCAGTGCTACCTGAAAAGGTGATTAAGACTATCAAGGATGATATTCTTGAGGAGTTAATCAAGGACATATGAGATCTAAAGGTAGAAATAATTGAATTGAAGAGATCTCAAATGGTAAGCTCATCTAATACATCAGACGGCTTGAAGGGATTTGTGGAGACATGCATATGGTGTAATAGTTCAAACCACAAGCGAGGTGAATGTGATACTTATAAAATTACAATCAAAGAAGATATTATATATTTTAAAAGGGGTAGGATAAGGCTAACAGGTATTGATGAATCTTTGAGAACCAACTTTGAAAAGGAGGTATGAAGAAGTTGATAGAAGAGTAGAGAAGCAAAGGTGGTATTGTAGAATGGGTAGGAATTTTAGGATTTACAATACATAGTTTGTAGGATTAAGAGTAGGCAGGAAGCCGATGAATGGTCAATTTAGAAGGCAGCATGGGTAAGGGAGTTAGAAAAAGTGATTATCGTCAGATGTGTAGTGGTTAATACCGATTGGGATAAGTATAAATTGATTCGAACAGTAGCAGTAAGGGCCAGACTGTGATAGTCCTGAGCTGGGGTAAGCTTGGTGCTACCTCTCTCTCTTTTCTTTTGTTAGACTATAGCGGAGGATCCGGATTCTATTCCAAAGGGTTATACCATGTCAATGATGAAGTACAATAATAAAATAGAAAATTTATATATATGTGGATGAGTAAGAAATTATAATTGTTTGTTACGTGAAGTTCTTTGTAGTAAATTGGAGGTTGAAGATCGGCTATGTCAATGAAATTCAGTTGTGGATGTGAGTGTCATGCCATATTGATTGTGAGAGTTGAGCGGTGGAGAATATTGGAGTAACAATTTGTTTCGAGAGACGTTGTAGGTGAGGAATTATTTCCAGTGATCGGAGAAAGAAGCGGGTGTATGCAGTTTGTAGAAATGGTGTGACATTGTTAATTGTTGTTATGAATTCAGAAGAAGACAGAAGATTACATTAGGAATATTGGTGGACAATTGTGTCATGAAGTATCTTTAGTTGCGGAATAGCAAAATCAGTAGAGTGGACAGCAGTATTTTAGAGAAAAGCGTGTACGTGTGCATTGGACTCTAATGTTTAGTAGGCAGTTAGTTATGTGACCCTAATAGTTTAACTCAATGCAAATAGTCTTTCCTTGTGTTCGAATCCCCCCTTTACAGATTTACTCTGGGCAATATTGGTAGAGTAAGTGAGACGAATGACAACAATATTTTGGCGCCACTGCCGGAGATTGACAATAGTATTGAATGTTAGGAATTAATTGGTGAAAAAGTAGTTACAATAGTGATGGAAAGCAATGTCAATAATAGATGATGAAAGATTATGGTTAATAAGAATGAGAACATTGCTCTGAGAAAAATACGTCAGTCGAAAGGAAGACAAAAAAGAGCACAAGTAAGAAATTTGTTGCGGGACGAGCAAGAACGGAAGCTAAAAAGGAAGCGTCAACAGAGTTGGATTAAACCGTGGTTGCATGCCTGTCGGCATATCCGAGCATACCAAGAACATGAAAGATCTTTAATATTTTAGACATATATATCGTTAAAGAAGTTGCCAAAAGCACTCATGGATAACTCCGCGAATAGCCTAGTATATCTTTTGAGCCCATTAGCGGAAAGAGAACGGAGCACAGAAGAATTGGGTACTCCATTGGGTACTTTCCCAATAGTGTATATTCCCGATTTTTATAAGCTTCAACGAAATAGGAATGATCGGTCCAATACCTAAACATAAGTGAGATGAAACCACCAGCGCGCATGGTTTTCTCCCCAAATAGATTATATACTATTTTATGGAATAATAGCTTAGGCGGAAACTCCGGAAAAGAAAACAGTTGAGGGCACATTTATTTTAACTGAAAGCAAATAGAACATTGGCGGCGAAGGGTCCAGTTGTACCAATTGCGGTACAAATGGTGCGGTGGGTGATCGCACAACTAACGTAGCCCCATTACCTACCTTTAGGGGTCTGCCAAGAGCCGACTCAAAACGACACTTGTCTCAATTCCTGACCGCATGTGTAGCCAATAATAGTAGAATTGAAGATATTTGGTTAAGATGGCTGCCAGCAACCTTGAAAGATACGGCATTTGAATGGTATAATCGCCAACCCGTGGGACAATTTTCTAATTGGGAGGCATTGAAAAATACATTTTTGACTCATTTTCGACCAATAGGATTTGAAGAACATCTTAGAGATAGATTAATGAATAGTAAAATGGTACCGGAAGAAGCGCTGCAGTCATATTATGGCCGAATAGCAGATATCCTTCAAAAATGGCCAAATAACCAAATGCCGGACTCATTTGTTATGTCCATATTGATTAACGGACTATACCCACCAGAATTGAAGTTGTTTGTAAATGAGGTCCAACCTGCAACTGTGGCTGCTTCACTTGACCGAGCTAAGGTATGGAAGGAATGTCATTATGACCAATACTTAATCACAGGAGCAACACTGATTTCATCTCAAGGAGGGTATCAAATACCAACCTGGGATGAAACAATGAACAGTTATCCAAGGACAATTGACTACGGTGCAAATCTTAGTGTTAATTTGCAAGGGATAGTGAATGTTGTTCCATTGCAGGTTGTACCACCAACAACTGCAGTCCCATACTCCCCATATCAAAAACCAATATCTATAAAAGAGTTCTCTAACAAACTAGTATCAAGGGATCCAAATGAGACTTTGTTGTTAACTTTGACAAAGAAGATGGACAAGTTGGCTGTTAATCTGGCAAAGGATAAGGAAAAGAGGCATAAACCGACTAATATACGCCCCAATATTTGGTGCAATAATTGTAAGGGGCAAGGCCATTTAGTAACGGAGTGCCTTTTACCACCCCAAATGACGATGCAATGTAACCACAAAAGATCCTTTTGATGAGTAAAGGATCCCGGACGATGCATATAACCACAAATTGCTGGAATTTAAGAAAGCAACATCAGTTAGAAAATCAAACTATGATTCAACCAACTTCGTGGGATGTTAATCAAGTTCAGATTGGAAATAGGTGTGGCTGGAACGAAAATCGTCCTATTAAACAAAATAGAAATTTCTATAATTTTCAAAATTCTGAGTATAACCAAGAAGGTGATCCCAATTCCCAAGGTTTTGTACAAAATCAGCAAGGACAATCCCAATATCCCCCTATTTGGAACCCAATTTCAGATCCTACAATACCAACTGGTCGACCGGGATCCTTTACTCATCAAATCTGGAACAAGCCTAGCCGATATATACTAGTCGAAACGCCCTATATACCAGATGGAGGAGGAAGAAGACTACTTCGATACTATCGATGCAGGCAGTTAGGACATTATGCTAGTGAATGTTCCAATCCTAGAGCCAGTGATGATTACGCTCCAATATGTAAAAATTGTAAGCAATCTGGACATACTTACCAGCAGTGCAACGCTCCGTTTAATGTTAATAACCGAAATTAGCGTATTCAGTTGCAAAGTAAGATGGAGGACAATATTCGAGTACCACAAGATTCTCCGATAAATCAGGTGGAATGCATTCGTTGTCATACTGCATTTACGTGCAGTGTATAAAAATATGAAAAATCTTGTATCTATTGTTAATATATGTGTGAGTGCTAGAGGTTATTTTAGAAGATATTATAAGGAGAGGATTTATTATAGCCACTTAGTTAGTGAATTAAGATGGCTATTTGTTTTGTTCCTACCTTATTTATATCCTAGAATAGACTCTTTTGTAATTAGAAGAAAGGTAAAGGTTGTTTTACCTTTCTTGTTGACTTTTGAGGTAGAATGGACCTTATGAAGGATAAGAAAGAAGAGCATGGGGTGAATAAAGCCCATCCAATAGGATTTGGCTGCCCATGTGGGCGTCTCATAGTCTAATATGGAAAGAAAGGGAGATATACTCCTCTTGCTAGACCGAGAGGAAAGGGAGTTTTGACTGGTGAACTTTGGAGAGAGATAGCTCCGTGGATATAGAAGCGTTTGTAATGAAAACTGGGGGGTGTGTTCTTCAAGTTGTGAGGATTCTAGAACCTACTCACTTGCTTATATTGGAGTTGTGAACAAAAGGTTATGCTTGTTTTAGTAGAGTGAGGTTTGCTGCCACCCGACGAAGAGGGGCAGAAACTTCGAGCTACCACTGCAAGTTTGATTTCGACTCTTTCTTAGTGAAATTTATAGAGAGTGTGGAAAATTATGCTAGCTTTCTATCAAGACATCTCTTGTAGCATTTGGAGTTGGAGAGCAAAAGTTGTGAGCTTGAGAGTGGGAAAGGGTTTGCTGCCACCTGACGAAGAGGGGCAGAGACTTTGTTCAACCACCCAAGTCGGACAGTCTCTTTAATCTTTTTGATATTTTAGGTGCTTATAGTAACTTGTGTAAGCTTTCCACAAAAACAAAAATCAATACATTTGGAGCTTTGATGAAAGTTTTATGAGCCATGAAGTGTCAAAGAGGGAAAATTGTTGCTAGGGTTTGAAGAGTAGAATCGACTAGCTACAAAAACTGGAGTTTGAGAGGCATGCATGCAAAATTTTAGGGCAAGCTAGATGATGGAGTGAGCTTTCTAAAAAGCTATTGCATGTCCAATTTGGAGAAGGAAAGTGATTACAACAAAGGCTGAAGTGAAGAGGAGCTTTGCTGCCTTTGCATTTACTTGGAAATTTTAGCGCCTACTTCTTTTAGCCATAACTTTTAAATGGTAAGTCATCTATTTGTGAAATTTTGATATGTTTTACAATGGATTATTGGCTTTTCATAGGCTATAAGCACGCTTGATTCGACCTTTGGATGAATTTTTAGTGATTTATTTAGTTTCAGCTTGTTGTATAACTTGTATTCCTCATATGCGGTTGTATTTTGAGGTATACTTGAATACATACATACTTTGCTTATACTTTTTATACAAGTATATATACTTGTATTTATACAAGTATTCTATAAGTATTCTACAAGTATTATACATAATATTTGTACAAGTATTTGTACAAATATTATACCAAGGATTTATACAAGTATTTGTACAAGTATTATACCAAGGATTTATACAAGTATTTGTACAAGTATTATACCAAGGATTTATACAAGTATTTATACAAGTATTTGTATATATATTATTCAAGTATTTATACTTTATATTTGTACAAGACTTGTACAAGTATAATACAAGTATAACTTGAAAGCTTGAAGAAATATCGTGCAAGTATAGAACATACTTGCACGGCTTTCTCTCATGTTCCCTGCTAGTTCTAGTAGCAGCTAGGAACCCGGCGTTTTCCCAAGGCGAATTCTCTCTACCCGACACCGTACAGTACTTACTCGGGCCCAGCAAAAGGGGAAAGACCCAATTCAACAATTGGAAGTACCAGTTGCAGCGGACCTAGGTCAATCATTGAATGATGCTTCAAATCTAACACCAATATCAAAAGAATTACCAACGCGGGAATCCAATTCGTCTGTGCAACTTGAGAATAATCTTAGCCCCAAGATAATGGTTCAATCAAAACCAGTACCAATATCTGCAAAGATCCGGGAGCCATCTTATCCATTAAAAGATCTTCTTGTCGACACAAACTACGACAAAGTCCACGCAGTAGTTCTAGTTCCGAATTCTATAAGAAAATTATCTCAAGGGGTCAAATTAAAACCCATGAAAAAAAAGAGGCCACTGGGAATCATTGCCAATATGAAACCATATGATATTATGAAAGATTTGGATGAAATTAAACCTTCTATTATCATGAAGCAATTGCTAGCAGTTATACCTGAATGCCGTTCTACATTGAATTCTTCATTAATACGACATAGAGTTCGTAATAAAGAAATTCATGAGATTAGTTTGAATCCCGATCCAAGAGCACCAACTATCGATGTAACAATTGATGGTGTTCTCATTCCTAGAGTTCAAATGGATGGTGGCTCTAGTGTGAACTTAATGAACGCCGATACAATGGAGAAGTTGGATTTAAAACAATTAGTATCCATGACATTGGTATTGAGAATGGCAGATCATAGTAGAGTAAAACCAATGGATATCTTACGTAGTATAAATATTGTAATCGCGGAAATTACATATGAAATTGATTATATTGTTTTTCAATCACAGAGTTCCACTCTATCATATCCAATATTATTGGGTCGACCGTGGCTATATCAGGCCAAAGCTAGAAATGATTGGGGCCGTAGTACATTAACTATTGGGGAGGGTAATGACAAGATTGTTTTACAGATGTATCCAGTTTAATATCATGGGGAGTCGTAAATTAGGGGCACAGAAGCAACATTTGAAGATGAGGGCCAATCTGAGGCAGAGTATGACGAAGTTAATAATGCGATGCAAGTTGATAAGGACCCAACTCACATGCAGAATCGAGGCTTGTTACACCAGTATGGAGGTCCAGGGGAATATTTTTTAGATCAAGAGGATGCAGTAAATTCCGACGATGTCATCGCAGACTGAATGAATAATTGTGCGATAAATGAAGTTGGTACATTGGAATCAGAATTAGATAAGTCCAATTTGCCAACCCATATGAAGGATTCAGAGCAGGAGGGGCAAATCAATCTGGGGGTTAATGAGGAACTTGTGTGCCAATCCATTAACTTGGATTCCAATGAAACATCCCAGATTATCAAAGTATACACCGGTATTACGGGTATAGAGCTAAGAAATTGGAAAGAATTCTTTCTAAATCATAAATCTTCTTTTGCTTCGTCGTATGCGGATTTAAAAGGTATTCCTGCCAAAGTTTGTGAGCATCGAATTACCTTAGAGGAAGATGCTACACCAGTTCGTCAAAGACAACACCGTCTTAATCCAAAATATTCTCTCATGGTCAAGGAAGAAGTAGATAAACTATTAGATGTGAGCTTCATATATCCAGTCTCGTATAGTGAATGGATTTCACCAAATGTGATAGTACCGAAGAAAAATGAAAAAATCTGTATTTGTCAAGACTTCCATAAATTAAAGGCGGCTTCCAAGAAAGATTATTTTCCTTTACCTTTTATAGATAGTATACTGGACGCAGTAGCTGGACATGAGTGATATTCCTTTTTGGACGGATTCTCGGATTATAATCAAATAAAAATTGCAGAAGAGGAGCAATTGAAGACTACTTTTACTACAGATTGGGGCACATTTGTTTATAAAGTGATGCCATTTGGGTTATGTAATGCCCCGGCCATATTTCAAAGGATAATGATACAAGCGTTTCAGAATTATTTACGATTGTCGATGGAAATATTTTTAGATGATTTTTGCACATTCAGTACAACAGCAAATCATTTGATAGTCTTGATAACTGTTTGGACCAATGTGATAAATATGGGATATCTTTGAATTCTGAGAAGTATCAATTTGGCATACCATCGGGAAAGCTTTTGGGACATATCGTTTCCGTGGCCGGTATTGCTACTGACCTAGATAAAATTACTCGTATATTGGCTTTATCAAAGCCAAAAACAGTGTCTGGTATTCGGGATTTTGTAGGCCATGTCAGCTATTATAGGCGATTCATTCATTTATTTGTAGAAATATGTCAACCGTTAACGAATCTTTTAAAGAAATCAACATCGGATGGATCTAGTCTAATTTGGACTGAGGAATATACAGTTGCATTTGAGGAGTTAAAACGAAAATTAGTGTCAGCACCAGTACTTGTTGTCCTTTGTTGGACAAAACCCTTTCATGTTTATGTTGATGCCTCGAATGTTGCTATTGGATCCATTTTAAGCCAAAAAGATGAAAAGGATTTGGATCATTCCATCTATTATGCTAGTCGACAATTTGTAGCTGCAGAACGAAATTATACTACGACTGAATGGGAAGCCTTGGGCATGATCTATTCTGTCCAAAAATTTTGGCATTATTTGCTTGGTTACCCATTTGTATTTCATATCGATCATGATGCTCTTAAGTATATGATTAATAAACCTCAATTGAGTGGACGCATCGCTCGGTGGATATTACTCCTTCAAGAATTTAATTTCACTATTAATGTTCGATCAGGAAAGAAACATGCCAATGCAGATCATTTATCTCGATTGTCAAATATATTCGGTAACGAACCTATCAATGATGCATTTCTTGATGCGGAATTATTTGCCGTCGACGTGATCACCCTAGAATATAGTGAATTGATCCAGTATCTGACATTTCAGATATTTCTACCTACATATAGTGAGAAACTTAAGAAACGCTTGATTTTAAAAAGTGCTCCGTATACGATGATTGGAGACGCTTTGTATAAGCAGGGGAGAGACGGAATTCTACGCCGTTGTATTTTTCAAAGTGAAGTACGTACTATATTGGAAGGATGTCATTTGGATAGTTGTGGAGGGCATTTTGCCGGTGACAGCACTGCCCGCAAAGCTTTAATGGCGGGATATTGGTGGCCAACAATGTTCTCAAATGCACACCAATACGTCCGACGTTGTGATCCTTGTCAACGTATTGGTAGACCTATGTCAAGGACAATAACTAGATGAAGTCAAATAAATAAGTGAGACCTCTCTCAAAGAAATAAATATAAAGAAGTATATATATTAAAAAGAAACTGGAATGGCTAATGCCAAAAGACAAGAAAACTAGAGACCCTTGAACTACACTGGAAACAAGAAAGGAGTTGACAAGAGTGAAGAAGGCTTCACTCTTATCTCTATTTATACTATCTACCTAAGAACTAAGTGGCGACGTTCTATAGGACCTCCAACATGTGTCCAATTTACAAGACACGTGTCCAAGTTGTAAGACACATGTCAAACTTGCAAGGCAAGTTTCCTATATGTTCGCCACGTATTTAGCTTGGTCTTCAAGCTACCAACATGTGCGACATGTGGCTAACTTATTGACCAAGTTTCTAATCCAAAAGTCTACTATGGATACTTATAAAGTCAAAGCAACGTCTATGAAGTTTCTAGGAAGTTTTTCTAAAGATATTATAGAATTAACCTGCTTTTACCTTCTTTTATCTAGTTCTATCTGATCATATAGATAACTATGTATATGTCCGTGACATTACCCCCCCTTTAAAGGACGAGTTCCACGAGGAGCGATGATTACATGTGTAGAAAGTCTAAGATACGGCGAATAATATTTGCCACATATTCTGATCTTTGTTCTCTTCGAAGGTAATTGATGGGTCCTCTCAGCCATCGATAGTGTCCCATTCCAGGGCAAGAAGACCACCCTGTTATTTGATCATTGTTGTGACCTTCATAACTTCTTTCAAATGTCACATCTGGAACACCGTCAGGAGTTGTTCCTATCTCCAATTAAATCACCAAACATCAAGAATCTCTTCCAAGGTCGTGATACCAAACACGTTGTATCTCGCCATCTATTTGAGGAAGAACATGTCGTTCTTGAAGATCTTCATCTCAGTTGCGTCGTCTTGAGGGTTGTGACAGTCACAATGTCTCGTCCGGTAGGTCAGCAAATGAAGGCTCTTGAGTCAAATCCGCTGGCTGTTGATTCTCCATCTCCTTAGATTCACAAAATACAAAGAAACTACAAACAAGGATAGAAAATTGAATGTTATCTTGCCTAAATCTTATTTCTTTTATAAAAAAAGTCTTCATCTTGGTTTCGATGGATGTTGTTGATGAAAGGTCTCCACCTTCCTCACTACATTCGCCAGATTTTTTGCTGGTTCCCATGTGCACTCACTAATATCGTATCCGTGCCAGTGAACAAGATATTCCAACCTATTTCGGCGCCGCCTTGAATCTAAGACTTCTTCTACTTCAAATTCGTCATTATTGTTCACTTCTATAGGAGGAGGTGGCACTTGTCTTCTTCTTGGTATGTTCATTGTCTTATATGGTTCAAAAAGAGACACGTGGAGTACACGGTGGATCTTCATAGACTCTGGTAGGTGTAATCGATATGCAACTGGATTAATTTGTTCAGAAATACGAAAAGGTTCAAGCTTACGATAGTCCAACTTGTCACAAGGTCGTGTAGTCTTGATATTGCGACGAAGTAGCCATACCTTGTCGCCTACGTTGAGTTGTGGTTGTTCCTTTTGATACGCATCAGCGTTTATCTTTTGTCGTTCTTGAGCTTCCTTTAATTGTGCCTTCATTGTTGTATGTAGTTCTGACAAATGATTTACCAAGTCTTCCGCCGCAGGATTGTCAACTTTCAAATAGTCAAAAGTATCAAGTCATGGATGGTAACCATAATTGGCAAAGAAAGGTGTTTGTTGTGTAGAAAAATGTATCGTATTATTATAAGCAAACTCTGCCAATGGTAAAAGAGTTGTCCAATCATCTTGTTGGTAGTTGATGGTACATCTCAAATATTGTTCGAAGACTTGATTTACGCGTTCCGTTTGTCCATCAATTTGAGGATGGAAAGTTGAAGATAGCTTTATATCCACCTTTAGAATCTTGAAAAGTGTTCTCCAAAATCTCGATACAAACTGAGTTCCTCTATCCGATATAATATCCTTAGGTAATCCATGATAGCGGTAGATATTGTCAAGGAAAAGCTTAGCTGTTTCTTTGCCTGTGATAGATTTTTTACATGGTATAAAATGTGCCATCTTAGTGAAACGATCTACTATCATGAATATAGAGTCATAAGAACCTGAGTTTGGAAGATCCGTGATAAAATCCATAGACACAGAAGACCATGGTTGTTCTGGAATGGGTAATGGCTGAAGGAGTCTGTAAGATTGGTGGCGAGGAGTTTTTGATCTTGAACAAATATCACAGGTTTTTACAAAATCTTTGACTCTCTTCCACATTTGAGGCCACCAAAAATCTCTAGATATCAACTCTAGAGTCTTATTGTATCCAAAATATCCTGTTGTCGGGAAGTTATGACGAGCTTGAAGAACACGTAATCGTGCTTCACCTTTTGGAACATATAAGCGCCCTTCGAAATAGAGTAGATTTTTCTTGAACTCAAACTTCGAAATATCATGAGACTTAGAAGAATTATTCTTAATTTCATGAATAAGGGGATCTGAGGACATACTTAACTGGACTTGCTTGAGAAAAGTTGAATCAACAGTTAATGTTGATTTTGTTGCCCGAAGATAAAATTGCTCCGGCTTCAAGAGAATCGTTCTTTGTTGATCAAAAGCTACATCTCCTTCTTTTGGTGCAAGATAAGAACGTCTAGAAAGTACATTGGACAGACCTTGTTGTTTTCCTGGCCGATATGTAATAATGAATTCGAATCTTGATAAAGACATGATCCAACAAGCCTGACGATGATTCAACACGCGTGCTGACATGAAATATTCGAGGTTCTTGTGATCCGTATACACGGTGTCGTATTGTGGTTTGGCTACTATGTGAAAAAATTGTACATGTATATTTAATGTATAATTTACTACTTAACTAAATCAAAGTCATATTAGTGGATTTTATTGGTTATAGGATGTGATTAGGTTGCTAGTTTAGAAAGGATCTATTAAAAGGATTATTATTAAGGTTTATACAATCTTAATTTCTTTTAGTAGTGACTTTTGAAGTTAATTTTATATGGATAATAACTTGTATATATCTTAAGTCACCTATGTTAGACATTGGTGATCCTTAAGATCTTATTTACTTCTTTTATTTGGTGCTTAAAGCACCAAGTATGTAAATCTTATAAGAAGAAGGGTTAGAAAAGGGTTTTTAGTGTAAAAAGGGTAGTTTGGCCATCTATGTGGATGAATAGAGGTGGATGATAGAAATCTCTATTCTAATTGGCCAAAAATCATGCCCAATGGGCTTCAAGGAGGCTGCCCGAGGGTTTATTAGGAGTTAGGGTTTGTTTTTCGGGAGAAGTCGAACATCAGAGGCTTGGGTCATCAGGTTTAGGTTTTTGGGTATGGTTTAGGTGCAAATCTTGCATGATTTAGACTTTAAATGAAGAAGTTATAGGCGCTCAAAGTTAGGGTGTTGATTTTGGACCTACTGTCACTCTTTGCGGTATATCTCGCGCATACAAAGAGCAATCAAAGATCGGCGACTGGGGTTGGAAAGCGCACTTTCTTGGCTACACTTTTCATGTACAGCTCGATAAAATCTAAGCTAGAATCAAGGAGATATTACGAGTTAAAGTCAGTGCTTGTAAGCTAAAGGTAGTAAGTGACTTTGCTTAACTAGCGGTTACATTTTGAACTATATCTTAGTCAATTTGATAGATTTTTGGCTCAAAATTTTCAGGAGTGTATATGTTTATGTCACAAGACTATGTGCAAAATTTTTGTGGCATTATGATTTTGGGTTTGTGAGATATAGAGAAAATAGTACTCGGGTGTCTCTGAGCTAGGGTTTTAAGCACCTGCTAGGGGTTTTGAGATATCAAACGATCGGAAGTATATTTGCAGTTGAATTGTTTTTTGGTAAAGCTTAAAGATAAATTCTACCTTGCCTAAAAGTTTGAAGAAAACTGAACGGCTAAATCAGAAGATATGATTTTTTAAAGTTTGGGAAGAAAAACATCCTTTGCGGGAAAATATATTTTTAAAGGTTTTTGTTACAAATTTGGACTTTTGTGCATATTAAAGGTGTTTTTGGGAGCCAAGACTTTATGGAGGTGTAAAAGGTGGATGTATAGAGCCATGATATGATTTTGATATATAGATGAGTCTTTAAAAAAGGTTTTTAAGGATTTTCTACATATCATAGAGAAAACTTATGTACAAACCTACTTAAAAATAAGAGGTTTTAATCATACAAAACCTTTTTCTTATATTATCGTGTGTATTTATCCTTCTTATTAAGGAAAAATAACTCATTAGAGTTTAGCCAATAAATATTAAATAAAATTCTCTACACCTAGGTATCCGGTGTATTCCTAGATAGAAGTTCACGCCACGCGACAACGGTGACTGGACTAGAAGCACTTTCTAGATAATGACGCCATTCTTGAAAAGAATCCACAATTGCGAGAAGTTCTTTATCGTGGATTTTGTAGTTGATCTCTACTGCTGAAAATTTCCTGGAATAGAAAGCTACTGGATGGAGTTTGTCATCTGTTCCCATTTGTGACAATACTGCGCCCAAAGCAAAGTCAGATGCGTCTGTTTCCATAAAGAATGCCTTGGAAAAATCAACGCGATACAAGATTGGTGCAGAAGTAAAAACTATCTTCAAAGCTTCAAATGATGCTTCTGTTTCTTTACTCACTCGAGCTTGTCCTTACAAGTCAAACGTGTAAGTGGGGCTGCAACTTGAGAGAAGTTCTTGATGAAGATTTGATAGTAATTGGCAAATCCTAAAAAACATTGTACATCCCTTACTGTTTTTGGAATCTTCCAATCCATGATTGTTTGGACTTTCTTAGGATCCATCATAAGGCCATCATTCGAGATGATATATCCTAAGAAGTCAACTTGAGTAGTGTGAAATACACACTTTTTCATCTTGGCATACAATCCTGTTTCTTTGAGTTTTTGTAAGACATGACGAACATGTGTTTCGTGCTCTTCTACATTCTTAGAGTAGATTAAAATGTCGTATAGGTAGGAGACAACAAAATCATCTAAGAATTCATGAAAAACATCGTTCATGAGATGTTGGAAAGCAGCTGGTGCATTTGTGAGTCCAAAAGGCATAACATTATATTCGAAATGTCCATACCTTGTTCGAAATGCAATTTTCCACTCACCTCCTTCTTTAATACGAACCAAGTTGTATGCTCCTCGTAGATCTATTTTTGTATAGATCTTAGCTTGATTTAGTTGATCAAGAAGTTCAGAGATTAAAGGTAGTGGATACCTGTTCTTCATAGTGATCTTGTTAAGTCCCTGATAATCTACACACATTCGTAATGATCCATCTTTTTTCTTCACAAATAAAATTGGAGCTCATATAGGAGATTTGGAATGGCGTATGAAGTTCTTGGCCAGATTCTCTTCAATATACTCCTTGAGTTCAGCCAACTCATTTTGTGATAAATTGTAGATTGGTCCAAAAGGAGGCTGAGATCCCTCTTTGAGATCAATCGAACAATCATATGGGCGATGCTCCGGAAGAATATCAGCATTCTTCTTCTCAAAAATATCTTGATAGTCTCGGTATTGGCTTGGAATGCCACTTGAAGCCTTTCCACTATCAGAAATGGGTGTTGCGTAAATAGCAAAAGTTGGTCCTTCTTTTGTTGCGTGTATAAAAGCTTTTGCACCTATTAGTACAGGTTTTACTGTACCAGGCTTGTAGCTTTTTATTGGATCGGTAGGATGTTTAATAATATCTTGAGAAAAGTCAAGTCTACGAGAATTCCAATCTATTTGAGGGTTATATTTTTCTAGCCATGACAAACCTAGAATAATTGGATTAGATGGAGATTTAATTATGTTAAAGATTACATAGCTATTATGACCATCTATTGTTATTTTTATAGGACGGGTTTTATGAGTGACATCTCCTGAAGACAATGGGCGACCATCTATGACTTCTACATGTACAGGTTTAGGTTTCTGTACTAAAGGTATTTTACGATTCTTAACAAATTGTTCATCTAAAAAACATGCTGAGGCTCCTGAATCTAATAAGGCAGAGGCTCTGTAATTTTTTGGTCCTAAATATACATCTATCACAAAACAAGGAGAGGGTTCTGAAGAGAGAATAGGACCTTTACTAGGAATTGTACAGGGTTCCAGCTGCACGGTCCCTATTGTAGTTGGACAAATTCGTTTTCCGACATGTTGTCTTATTTGACAGCCGTACTCCTCATTTTGTAGTTGCGACGTTTCTTTGGACAATGTTGAGCAGTGTGCTTAGGTTCTCCACAATATAAACATAATCCTTCTTGACGACGACGAATCTTTTCTTGTTCACTAAGAGGTTTAAAACGTACCGCATCAATTTGCATGTCTTCTACTTTCGAATGTACGTTTTGTAAGGATGTTGATGTTGCCAATGTCTGAGGATCGGATAAATTGAGCATTAACTTTTTTACCTCATATTGTAATCCGTAGAGAAATTGACTAATTAGTGCAGCATCATCTCACTTGATGTCGGTCGCTAGTTGTCAAAATTGTGAAGCGTATAATGACACTGATCGATTGCCTTGTCGTAGGATGCGAATCTTGTTGGTTGTAACACGAATTGCATCACGTTCTCCATACATCGATCAAAATTCCGCAAAAAATGCCTCCAAATTATCAAATATTGGATCACGTCGTTCAAGAAAAGATGAAAACCACGATAAGGTAGGACCCGAAAGTAAAGTTCCAATAAACCTAACTTGAGATCCTTGCGTAGGATAACTCTGAGGTTGAAGTTCGATCACCAGTTGTACCTGATTGATGAATCCTCAAAACTTAGATCTTGTGCCATCAAACTTCTCAAGCAAACTGATTTTTGGTTCTCTAACGTTTGAACGGTGCTCCATCATCGGTGAGGTCGCATGGTTTGGTGTAGATATTGACGTAGCTCCAACCATCTCTACATCTTCACTTCCTGCTAATCTTGATGCTCCTTGTGGTGGTAAACTGAGTTGATGCATTGCAAGCATTAGTTCTCTCATTTGCTCTTGCATTTGTGCCATTGCACTCTTCATTTCCGCAAGCTCTGCCATGATATTATAATAGAAAGAAGATGTCTACTCTTACTTCAAGAAATATGGAACACACACTCAAAAGAAAAAAAATTCTAGAAACAATATCAGTTTAGAAGTGGGTACTCCACAACTTCTAATATGCTTATGTCTTATCAAGAGAAAAGGATAATCCACTCTTAATCAAGAAAAGATAAAGCTCTGATACTTTATGTGTACTCTTGTCAATCTGTCAAGGACAATAATTGGATGAAGTCAAATAAACAAGTGAGACCTCTTTCAAAGAAATAAATATAAAGAAATATATATATTAAAAAGAAACTGGAATGGCTAATGCCAAAAGACAAGAAAACTAGAGACCCTTGAACTAGACTGGAAACAAGAAAGGAGTTGACAAGAATGAAGAAGGCTTCACTTTTGTCTCTATTTATACTATCTACCTAAGAGCTAAGTGGCGACGTTCTATAGGACCTCCAACATGTGTCCAATTTACAAGACACGTGTCCAAGTTGCAAGACACGTGTCGAACTTGCAAGGCAAGTTTCCTATATGTTCGCCACGTATTTAGCTTGGTCTTCAAGCTACCAACATGTGCGACATGTGGCTAACTTATTGACCAAGTTTCTAATCCAAAAATCTACTATGGACACTTATAAAGTCAAAGCAGCGTCTATGAAGTTTCTAGGAAGTTTTTCTAAAGATATTATAGAATTAACCTGCTTTTACCTTCTTTTATCTAGTTCTATCTGATCATATAGGTAACTATGTATATGTCCATGACAACCTACAGGAACTTCTGCCATGCCGTTGGTACCAATTTTAGCACAAGCACCGTTTGAGAAATGGAGTATTGATTTTGTAGGACCAATCGCACCAGCCTCGCGTAATAGACAAAAAAGATATATTTTGGTAGCGACGCATTACGTGACAAAATAGGCGGAGGCGATGGCAACAAAAACTGATAATGTCGATACCATAGTTACGTTTTTATATGAGAACATTATCACTCGATTTGGGTGTCTCAAAGAATTGGTTAGTGATTGTGGAATCTATTTTATTAATTCTACAATTGCGGCTTTGACAGATAAATACGAGATCAAGCATCGGAAGACAATCCCATATCACCCTCGGGCCAATGGATAGGCTGAAAAGACCAACGGTACTTTGTCTAAAATTTTAATAAAAATAGTGTCTGGTGTGGGAACGGACTAGGATATAAAATTGTTCGCAGCCTTGTGGATAAATCATACTGCGTATAAAGTGACTATCAATTCCACACCATTCCAATTGGTGTATGGGCAAGAGACAATATTACCAATTGAATTGGAAGTTCAGAGTTTACGAATTGCATTGGATGAACGTCTCGGTGACAAAGACTCCCTCCAACATCGGTTGGCACAATTGAAAAAATTGGATGAAGTTAGGGCTACGGCTCTTTTAACTATGGAAGCTACACAATGCCACCGGAAGAGTTATTATGATAGTAAATTACGTCTTAAATCTTCTATGCCCAATGATCTGGTGCTTCTTTATGATAGTTGCTTTCACCATTTTCCGGAGAAATTCCAAATCCGTTGGCATGGACCTTATCGAGTAATTGAAGTCTTTTCTAATGGTTTAGTTCAATTGGAAGATTTTATGGATATTTAATTTATCACCCGAGTTAACGGCAACCGTTTACGTCTTTATTTTACGTAAACCTGAGACGGATTTTCAAAATTGGAGGGAAGAGGGTATACCTGTTCATGATAGCTTATCTTTAATGAAGGTGCATGATGGCTAGAAAGACGGCTGATGGTCAGTTTTGGGTCCTAATACGGACTAGTCATGCAAATCGAAAGTGACGTTCTGGTACATAGGATTAAGGATTGTTGCTTTAGACCCCGAGTAAAAGATTAGGAGCAAGGCACTTAATGGGAGTTTTTATTAGCATTTTGTTTTGAATTTGGTCATCCAAGTCTAGGCTTATTGGAGTGTAGAGTTCTTTGCATGCAGAGAGTAACGATTAGTCCGAGCGAGGAGTACATAGTCAGCATTATGTAATGTCGATGGAGAGGTCGAAGAGAGGTGCGGACAGAGAGGAGAATTTCCGAAACGTGCGAAGCAAGAGTAACTTGCAATCGCCGTTGTCGTACTGTAATTACTTACAGTATGTAAAATCCACTCAAAATGCCTAATATGTTTATAGATTTAGATATGTGTTAGAATGGTTAGTAAAATAAATTAAAGGGATTGATAGAAGAAACTTTATTTCATTTTTACTTGTTTTGATTATGGTATTTAAAAAATATAAGATCTAAATGATTAGTATGAAGCCTTGAGAGAAGGTGGGAGCCTAAGGATGAAAATATAAGCTAGTAGGAGGCTAATTGGGAGGGATGAAATGAAGGCATGGTCGGATGAAGGCAAGGAATGGGAAACTTCATCCCTATTGGTCGAATACCATGCCCAATGGGCTTTGAGGAGGCTGCCCGCGACCTTAACAAGGGTTTCGGCGACTTCAAGGAGGCCATTAGGAAATTGAAAGCTAGGGTTGTAAAGTTTAGGATTTTGGGTACAATTTGTGTACAAAAATTAGAGGATTTGGAATTAGGGTAAAGAAGTTATAGCCATTTGAAGATAAGGTGTCAATATGAGACATACTGTCACTCATTTGAGGATTGGAGGAGTTGTATGAAAGCTTTTGGAGATCGAGAGGTGCGGCTAGAGAGGGGATTTTAAGCTCTACACTTGATGTGGAAGAATTATTACATTTGAAGTTTTGAAGATGGAGTTATTGGGAGTCAAAGACAGAAGATTGAATTCCAAGGCAGTAAGTAGGCCGTTTTGTTGATAGTAATGGGGTTTGCCATATCTTAAGTTTTTGGAAAAAATTTTGTGTCAAATTTTCCAAGAAGCTGTATTATTATGCTAAGAAGCTATACATCAAAGTTTCATAGCATTTAGACTTTTAAATTGTGAGATATGAAGAATTTAGTACACGGGTGTTTGTAAACAAGGGTTTAAAGCTATTGCTAGGATTTTGGCGATATCTAAAGATCGATAATGAATCAACAATTGAAATTTGTAGTGATAGTTGTGAAGAATACATCAGTACTTCATGTAAATTTGGAGTAGATTTGGACGGTTGGATTAAAAGTTATAGATTATTGAAGTTCAAGAAAAATTCCCTTCCTACGGGGAAATGAGGGTTTAGAGTATTTTGTTATGTTTTGAATGGTTTGAGGAACTTAGGCTTATGTATTGGGTGTAGTAGCCCTATGAAGATCTCTTTTATATAAACTTGGGGGTTTTATTATACTTGAATCTTGCTTGAGTAATTAGTGGCAGCCAGAAGCCCAGCGCTTTCTTGAGGCAGTTCTCTCTACCCCGACACCGTCTTTAGTAGTGGTCACCAACATGGAGCCCATTAAGTTGGAAATCTGTTGGTCCTTACAAACACAGAGAGATTTTAGAAATGCCCAGATGTACATGTTTTTGCGAGGATCGGATAATTTGCCTCCAATTGATGTAGAATTAGTTGCAGAGTACATAGGAAATTACGACCCAAAGGATGGTTCAAGTGTAATAAAAGGGAGAATAATTGGGATCGATGAGAGTACCTTATAGAAGATATTATATTTACCAATAGGAGAGTTAGCGGTAGGCGTCGAAGTATCCAGTGACTTCAGACCGGGAAGTTACTTCAAAGGGGACATGGCGTCCTTTGAGAAAAATCAAAGCTGGAAAGTGGCAGAGGTACTTACTCCAGAGCTTGCGGAGTGGATGTGATTCATTCAGAAGCGGCTAGGCTTGAATCGGCATACCACATACATATCCAAGCGCTTGTTGTTTGCTGCGATTGGAACATTGGAAGGCATGGTCTTTAATTGGGCAGCCTTACGTATCCATGTAGCCAGCCAGCGAAAACGGTGGACAGCCTCTGCTTACAGTGTTATTTAACTATGTGCACTCCGTGATTGCGCATACGTTAAGTCAACCAGCAGGGGAGAAGAGCGTGCCTTCCCCAATGCCGCAACAGGGTATGCAGAATTTATCAGTTGGCCCAAAGGTAGTGGTGCACGAAATTAAAGAATCTAGTAGATCGCGAGAACGGGAGGTTATCCCGGAGACTACACCAAGGTGGGCTTCAATTCGTGCAGTGATAGAGAGGGTGGTTGAGGCTCCAATTTTGAACACTGGAGTACTGGTAGAAAGGAACCTCACGGAAGTAATATAGGGACAAATTTCCCAATTGCAGCTTATCGTGAGTTAGCTAGAAGGGAATCTAAGACAACAATTGTTTCAGTCAAGGAGTATATTGCTGCCAGATAAAGGCCATTGAATTATGAACAAGGGCACTGATGAAAGAAAAGACGGATCTAAGCGAGACATTGGAGCGAAAGAAAGTGAGGAAAAGAAAAAATTGTACGAATGATAAAGATTGCATTCAAAGAATCCTAAATGGCCAAAAGCAAGAATTAAAAGAGAATCACAAAACATGGGATTTGAAAAAAGAGGCGCACAAGTATCAATTGCAAGCAGAATATGAGAAAGTAGTGAAATTAGAACAGAAAAAGGTGAAATTGGGAGACCAATACAGAATTGAACGGAGAAACGGCAGACAGAATCGGCATCTTTTGAAAGTTGGGCGTAAAATTGAAGGGATTTTACCAATGTCGTTCGGGCTATAGGGGAATCGCCCTCAACTTCGATATTATTAGTGGAGGATATGAACGCATAAGGGTACCAATTGGTAGATGCTGTAATTCTACAATTGTAGTTCGTGTTTCGTAATTGTGGCGATAAAGACGACGCACTGAAGATTATTAATCATGTGGATTTATCAGAGGAGGATGAAGACGTGCCGTTAGAGCCAGACGCAGAGGAACCTCCTACAAATCTAGGAGTATCCTAATCTCAGGAGCCAGCCTCATAACAAGTTTTACCGATTTTGTGTTTGCGAGGACGCTGCACAGTTAGGAGTGGAACTATGTAGAATGGGTAGGAATTTTAGGATTTACAATATATAGTTTGTAGGGTTAAGAGTAGGCAGGAAGCCGAAAAATGGCCAGTTTAGAAGGCAACATGGATAAGGGAGTTAAAAAAAGTGGTTATTGTCGGTTGTAAAGCGGTTAATAACGATTGGGATAAGTATAAATTGATTCGGACAATAGCAGTAAGGGCCAGACTGTGATAGTCCTGAGCCAGGGTAAGCTTGGTGCTACCTCTCTCTCTTTTCTTTTGTTAGACTGTAGCGGAGGATCTGGATTCTATTCCAAAGGATTATACCATGTCAATGATGAAGTACAGTAATAAAATAGAAAATTTATATATATGAGGATGAGTAAGAAATTATGATTGTTTGTTACGTGAAGTTCTTTGCAGTGAATTGGAGGTTGAAGATTGGCTATGTCAATGAAATTCAGTTGTGGATGTGAGTATCATGCCGTATTGATTGTGAGAGTTGAGCGGTGGAGAATATTGGAGTAACAATTTGTTTTGAGAGACGTTGTAGGTGAAGAATTATTTCCAGTGATCGGAGAAAGAAGCGGGTGTATGCAGTCTGTGGAAATGGTGTGACATTGTCAATTGTTATTATGAATTCAGAAGAAGACAGAAGATTATAGTAGGAGTATTGGTGGATAATTGTGTCATGAAGTATCTTTAGTTGCGGAATAGCAGAACCGGTAGAGTGGATAGCAATATTTTAGAGAAAAGCGTGTACGTGTGCATTGGACTCTAATATTTATTAGGCAGTTAGTTATGTGATCCTAACGGTTTAACTCAATGCAAATAGTCTTTCCCTATGTTTGAATCCCCCCTTTACAGATTTACTCTGGGCAATATTGGTAGAATAAGTGAAACGGATGACAACAACAGATACCATGCATGAAAAAGAAGCAGAGTCTTATTCTATTACAGTTGAGCAGAAAGCTATTAAGGTTGTTTCTTTACTAACTATAGAAGTCATGGTTAGGAAAGCTGAAGCTATCAAAAAGATGACTGGATGGAATAATCTAGTTGGTGCTATCAGTATCAAAGTATTTTTGGATGGAAACCAACAGAGTGATGACTTGAATGATACTATGATTGAAGAAAAGAAGAATAGAGCTATTCACAAGGAAGATGTTGCTGAGTTAACAAGAAAGAAGAAGTCTCCAAAGAACAAAGAAGCTTCTCAAGAAACAAATTAAGAAAAGGTACCTTCTTTTGTTTATCCTAATCATACACCATCATGAAAAGAGTGGGGGAGATAAGGGCAAAGAGAAGGAGAAAGATGACACAAACAAGTTCAATGCAAACAATGAACAAGGTGACTTATATGGAGCTTATCTAATTGTGAAGATCAAGATTGGAGATGTGGAGGAGGAGCAAAACTTCTTTGTACAAAACTCTGCTATACAACCAATAATACTTGGTCAACCTTATATTACAATTCTTAAGATGGAGACTTGAATCTTAGATGATGGTTCACATTATGCCAAGATTTATAGTTGTGATGGAAAGAAGATTGTGCAATTTCTTTTTGTAAAACCTATTCATGAAAAGCATAGAGAGTAACTATAAGAGATGTCTTTAGAGCCAAGAAATACTTTCTTAGGTTTTCAAAGGGCACCCATGTAGGATGGAGGTACATAGGTGCAAAATAGATTATCTCTAAATTCCAACATAGAAAATTTTGATTCTAGATTTTGGATTTGATTGGCAATAGGTTCATGAATTTTCAAAGGATTGAATATTTGAATCTTGTAAATAGAAGAAGAATACAAAAATAAGAGAAAAATTTAAAAAGAGTGGGTTTAATTTTAAATGATGAAGTTGTAGTAGAAATAACAGAAGAAGCAAGTTTGTAAGATGGTTTAATATTAGTTTTGCAAAACTTAGTTATAAACATGGATGAAGTTGTTGTAGTAGAGAGACATTCAAGAAAAAAAGTTAATGAGCCAGGTTGGAAAGAAAAGTGCAAAATTGGGCATTAGTTTACTCAAGAATCATTGATTAAGTTGAAGATTGGAGGGGGTGATTTCTTGGCATATACCAGAAGATGTATAGGTTTTGAGGGGATGGATGTCGTACTGTAATTGCTTACAGTATATAAAATCCACTTAAAATACATAATATGTTTATAGGTTTAGATATGTGTTAGAATGGTTAGTAAAGTAAGAAAATTTTAGATTTTTATTTAGTTTGATTATGGGATTTAAATTACATAGATCTAAATATTTAATATGAAGCCTTGAGAGAAGGTGGGAGCCTAAGGATGAAAATTTAAGCTAATAAGAGGCTAATTGGGAGGGATGAAATCAAGGCATGGTCGAATGAAGGCAAGGAATAGAGAACTTCATCCCTATTGGTCAAATACCATGCCCAATGGGCTTTGAGGAGGCTGCCTGCGTCCTTAACAAGGGTTTCGGTGACTTCAAGGAGGGTATTGGAAAATTAGAGACTAAGATTAGAAAGCTTTTTTTTGGACTACAATTTCGGTATAAAAATCGAGGGATTTGGGATTTTAATGAGAGAAGAGTAGGCACTTGAAGTTAAGGTGTACAAATTATACCTACTGTCACTCTTTTGAAGATTGGAGGAATTGTATAAGAGATTTTGGAGATTAGGAGGTGCAATTGGAGAGGTGATTTCAAGCTCTACACTTAATATGGAAGAATTATTATAATTGAAATTCTAAAGAAGGAGATATTGGAAGTCAAAGACAATAGATTGAATTCCAAGATAGTAAGTAGACCATTTTATTGATAGTGATGGGATTTGCCATATCTTGAGTTTCTTAATGATTTTTTGCCTCAAACTTTCTAAGAAGCTGTATTATTATGCTAAGAAGCTATATATCAAAGTTTCATAGAATTTAGACTTTTAGATTGTGAGATATGAAGAATTTAGTACATGGGTGTTTGTAAATAAGGGTTTGAAGCTACTACTAGGGTTTTGGTGATATCTAAAGGTCGGTAATGAATCAATGGTTGAAATTTGTGATAGTAGTTTTGAAGAGTACATCAATACTTTATGTAAATTTGGACTGGATTTAGACAGTTGGATTAAAAGTTATGGGTTATTGAAGTTCGGAAAAAATTCCCTTCCTACGGGAGAATGAGGGTTTTAGAGCATTTGTTATGTTTTGAGTGGTTTGATGAAATAAGACTTGTGTGTTGGGTGTAATAGTCCTATGAAGATTTCTTTTATATAAACTTGGGGGTTTTTATTATACTTGGATCTTGCTTGAGTAATTAGTGGCAGCCAGAAGTCCAACGCTTTCTTAAGGCAAATTCTCTCTATCCTGACAGCGGTATGGGAAATTAGGGAATCTAATAGATCATTGGAATGGCAGGCTATATTAGCAAATACATCACAACGAGTTTCAAATTAATTGGCAAATGTAGTGGAGACTAAAGTTTTAATTTCGAGGGATATCAATCAACTAGCGCTTCTACACGGTAGCATATAAGAAGGAGGGAACCTCACGAAAGTAATATTGGGTCGAATTTCCTAATTACAGCTTACCATGAGTCAATTGGAAGGAAATTTAAGGCAACAATTGGAGTCAAGGAGGAAGGAGATAATGGAAAAAAATTATCAAATTATGGAACATGGTCACATTATTAGGATAAGGTGGAATCCAAATTGATGTTGGAGCGGAAATTTGTGGAGGAAAAAGAAGCTTAGGCAAATGATAAAGATCGCACTCAAAGAAACTTGAATGGCCAAAAGCAAGAATTAATAGAGAATCATACGACATGAAATTTGAAAAGGGAGGTGCTAAAATATCAGTTGCAAGCAGAGCATGAAAAAGCAATGAAATTAGAACAGGAAAAGGTGAAATTAAGAGATCAATATAGAATTGAAATGGATAAGCTACAAGCAGAAATTGGTACCTTGAAAGGTGAAGTAGCAAAATTGGAAGGCAATTTAGCCAATATCGTGTGGCCATAGGTATCTATTCCGCCAATTTTGAGTATTAGTGAGCAGGAGGAGAAGATGAAGTAACAAGAGTATCAATTAGAGGCGAAAGATGCTAAATTTTTATAATTGGAGGCTCAAGTTTGAGAAATGGGAGCGGATAACAAAAATTTATTAGTCCAATTGAAGAGCAACCATATAGAATTACTGGAGGAAGATGAAGATTTATTGTTAGAGCGAGACGCAAAAGAATCTCCTATGAAGAATCTAGGAGCATTCCATTCCAAAGAGCCAGCTTCATAACTAAAAATTCTTTTTATTAATTTTATATTTGCGAGGACGTTGCATAATTAGGAGTGGGGCTATGTAGAATGGGTAGGATTTTTCTGTTTTGTAATGCATAGTTATAGAATTAAGAATAGCCAGTAAACCGATGAATAGACAGTTTAGAAGGCAGAATAGATGAGGTAGTTAGAAAAAATAGTTATCATTGATTGTGTAGCAGTTAATATCGTTGGAATAAGTATAAATTGATTGGATATAGAGGAGTCGGGGCCAAACTGTGATAGTCCTAAGCTGGGATAAGCTTAGTGCTACTTCTTATTTTTATTTTCTTTTATATTAGACTATAGTAAGAATCCGGATTATATTCCAATTAATTTAATCATGTCAATTATGGAGTACAATAATAAAATAAAAAATAATATATATGGATGAATCAAAAATTATAATCAATTGATACTTGAGTTTGGTGTGGCGAATTGGCAGCCGAAGATTGGATATGTTGATGCAGTTTGATTGTGAGTGAGAATGTTATGCCGTATTGACTATGAGAGTTGAGCAGTGAAAGAGAATTTTGGAAAGATGATTTGTTTTGAAAGAAGTTCTTGGTGAAAAGTTATTTCCAGTGATTGTAGAGTGAAGCAGATGTAAGTAGTCTATTGAGACAATGTAACAATGCCGGTTGTTGTTATGAAATTGGAAGAAGACAGCAGATTACAGTAGGAGAATTTGTGGAAGATTGGATCACAAAGTTTATTCTTAGTTGAAGAATATCAGAACCGATAAAGTAGGCAGCATTGTTTTAAAGCGTTTACGTGTGCATTGGACTTTGATGTTTAAAAGCGATTAATTGTGTGACTCTAGCAATGTATCTCATACGTTTAGTCTTTCCCTGTGTTCAAATCCTCTTTTACGGGTTTATTGTAGATAGTATTAGCAGAGTAAATAAAATGATAAACCACAATAAGAAGTTTAAAATGTACCACATCAATTTGTATTAGTTTTGGCTTAGTCAAATAAATTTTTGAAACTTAGGAATTGCTGTCATTAATTGATTCATTTCTCTCCAACTAAATCAATATTCTTGATGCCTTTTGAATAATTAATTATCACATACAATAGCTTGAGTATTAAATTATTTTAAAGAATCTATTTTTGATATTATTAGTGATAAATCTTTGATGTTATCTTTCAATTTATAATAAAATTGATTGATAAGGGCTTTGTTGTTCTATTTTATATTATAAGTAAGGTTTTAGAATTTTGTAGCATATGTAATAGGTGACCATTATTATATATCGTGAAGTCTTGCTTAAGAATGCGTTGGGCACCTGGCTATGGAAGATAAAAGAGAAATAATAATATTAAGTCCTAAAACTTCTAATAAAATTATGTAAAGTTTATAATTAAAGATTAATAAGTATATTCAACTATTAAAATTTTAATTAGATTTTTAATTAATTATAGAAGAATACAAAAATCCTAAAGAACTTCTAAAGAAGACATAAAGAAATAATAAAAAAATCTTAAAGAAATATTAATATAAATCCAAAATAGATATTTAAATAAAATCTTTTAAAATATTAAAAATAAAAACCATAATCAAATTTTAATCAAATCCTAGTCAATCCTTAATCAAATTTTAATCAAATCTTAATTAAATCCTAATAAATCCTATTCATATTCTAGTCAAATTCTAATCAAATCCTAATCAAATTCTAACCAAATCCTATTCAAACCTTATTCAAATTCTAATCAAGTTCTAATTAAATCTTAATCAAATCTCGATCAATTCCTATTCGAATTCCAGTCAATCTTATTCAAACCATAGTCAATCCTACTCAAATTCTAATTAAATTCTATTCAAATCCTATTCAAATCTTAGTCAAATCTTAATCAAATCTTATTTAAATCCTAATCAAATCCTAAATATATCCTAATAAATTTTAAAAAATCCTAATCAAATCCAAATAAATCCTAACAAAACCTAATCAAATGTCAAGGACAAGAATTCGATGAAAGCAAATAAACATATGAAACTTCTATTAAGAAGAATAATAAAATAGAAGTAAGGAAGTATGTATATTAAAAGAAATTAGAATAGGTATTGTCACAAGACAAGAAAACTATAGACTCTTGAATCTCGACTAGAAGCAAGAATGGAGTTGACAAGAGTGAAAAAGACTTCACTCTTGCCTCTACAAATACTATCTAACTAAGAGCTATATGGCAGTATTCTATAAGACCTCCTACACATGTCTAATTTATAAGACATGTGTCAAACTTGCACGACAAGTTTCCCATATGTGCGCCACGTACTTGGCTTGTTCTGCAAGCTACCAACATGTGTGCCATGTGGCTAGCTTGTTGATCAAGTTTCTAACCTACCAATTATCTATAGACATATATAAAGGTGATTTCGTGTCTATGAAGCTTTTAGGAAGCTTCTCTATCAGATATTATCAAATCAATTTATTTTACCTACTTCTATTGGTTTATATTAATTAAATAATTATTGGAGTAAATCTTATGTCCGTGACATTACCTTCCTTTCTAGGGACGAGTTCCACGAGGAGCGGTGATTACATATTAAAGAAGTCCAAGATATGTTGAATTGTGCTTGCCACATACTCTGATCTTTGTTACCTTTGAAGGTAGTTGATAGGTCCTTTCAACCATTGATAATATCTCATACCAGGACGAGAGGACCACCCTATTATTTGATCATTATTGAGGCCTTCATAACTCCCTTCAAAGAAAACATTAGAAACACCATCAAGAATAGTTTCTACCTCTATAAGTATCACCAAACATCAGGAGTCTCTTCTAAGGTTGTGATACCAAACACATTGTATTTCGCCATCAATTCGAGGAAGGACATGTCGTTCTTAAGGGTCTTCATCTCTATTCCATTGTCTTAAAGGTTGTGATAGTCGTAATATGTGGTCTGATAAATCAGCAAATGATGGCTCTTGAGCTAAATTCGTTGGTTCTTGATCCTCCATCTTTTTAGCATGAATAAATCTAAAGAAATAGCAAACAATGATACAAGATAGAGTGAAACCTCTATAGAACCTGCTTTGCTTGCTGGTTATTGATCTTCCATCTTTTTAGCATGAATAAATCTAAGAAAATAGCAAACAATGATATAAGATAGAGTGAAACCTCTATAGAACCTATTTTGTTTTATAGCAAAGATTTTCTTGATTTTTATTTTATTTTTTTATCTTAGTTTTGACGGATGTCGTTGATGAAATGCATTGACTTTTATTGATGCATTTGCAAGATTCTTTGATGGCTCCTATGTGTGTTCACTAATATCGTATCTGCACTAATGCACATGATATTCTAATCGATTTTGGCGCCACTTTGAATCTAAAATCTCTTCAACCTCGAATTTTTCATTGTTGTCTACTTCTACAGGAGGTGGTGGCATTTGTCTTCTTCTTTGTATATCCACTGTCTTGAATGGCTTGAGTAGTGACACATAGAATACATGATGGATCTTCATGGACTCCGATAGGTGTAATTGATATGCAACTAGATTGATTTGTTTAGAAATAGGAAAAGGTCCAAGCCTACAATAATCCAATTTATCCCAAGGATAAGTAGTCTTCATATTGCGAAAAAGTAACCATACTTTGTCCTCCACGTTGAATTGTAGTTGTTCCTTGCAATACACATCTGTATTTATTTTTTGTTGTTCTTGAGCTTCTTTTAATTGCACCTTTATTATTGCATATAGCTTTGATAAACGATTTGCCAAATCTTTTGCTGCTAGATTATCAACTTTTGAAAAGTCAAAAGCATCAAGTCATGGGTGGTAACGATAATTAGCAAAGAAAGATGTTTGTTGCATAGAAAAATATATTATATTATTATAAGCAAACTCTGCCAATGGCAGAAGAGCTGTCCAATCAACTTGTTGGTAGTTGATGGTACACCTTAAGTATTGTTCCAAGACTTGGTTCATGCGCTCTATTTGTCCATCAGTTTGAGGATGAAAAGCTGAAGATAATTTTATATCCACTTTTAAGATCTTAAAAAGGGTTCTCCAAAATCTTGACACAAATTGAATTCTCCTATTTGATAGAATATCCTTAGGTAATCCATGATAGCAATAGATATTATCAATAAAAAGCTTAGGTGTTTCTTCATCTATGATAGATTTTGTGTATGGCACAAAATGTGCCATCTTAGTGAACTGATCAACTATCACAAATATAGAATCATAAGATCTTGAGCTTAGAAGATCTATGATGAAATCCATAGAAACAAAAGACCATGGTTATTTTGGAATAGGTATTGGCTGAAAAAGCCTTAAAGGTTGATGACAAGGAGTTTTTGATCTTGAGTAGATATCTGTCGCGCACATAAGATTTACTCAAGTAAATTATCTAAATAATATACACCAATAGAAATAGATAAAATAAATTGATTTAATAGTATCTGATAGAAAAGCTTCCTAGAAGCTTTATAGATGCAAAATCATCTTTATACATGTCTATAGGTGATTGAAAGGTTAAAAACTTGATCAACAAGCTAGCCACATGGCGCATATGTTGGTAGCTTGCGGAACAAGCCAAGTATGTGGCGCACATGTGTAAAACTTGTCATATAAGTTTGACACGTGTCTTGTAAATGAGACACGTGTATGAGGTCTTATAGAATATCGCCATGTAATTCTTAATAGATAGTATTTATAGAGGCAAGAGTGAAGCCCTCTTCATTCTTGTCAACTCATTTCTTGGTTCTAGTTTAGTTTCAAGAATCTTCATGTTTCTAGTCTTTGGTAATAGCCATTCCAGTTTTCTTTGAATATACATACTTTCTTATTCCCATTTTGTGACTTTTCTTTGATACAGTTTCTATTAGATTATGTATCTTTTTCTAGTTCATGTCCTTGACAGATTGACAAGAGTACACTTATAATATCATATCTTTGTCTTATCTTGATTAAGAGTGGATTACTCCTTTCTCTTGATAAGACACAAGCATATTAGAAGTTGTGGATTACCCTCTTCTAAAGTGATATTATTCCTAGTATTTTCTTTGTTCTCCCTACTACTTATCTTAAGTGGTGTTAGATATTTTTTGAAGTGTTATCATAGCCAAGCTTGCCGAAATGAAGAGTGCAATGGTACAAATGCAAGAGCAAATGAGAGAATTGATGCTTACAATGCATCAACTCTTTGTACTTCTACCAGAAACAATAAGTTTACCAAATAATGAAGATATAGATATGGTTGGAGCTGCTTCAACATCTACACCAAGCCATATAATTCCTCTTACATTGGAACATCATCCAAGCATCAGAGAACCAAAAATTGGTCTATTTGAGAAGTTTGATGGCATAAGATCCAAGTTTTGAGGATTCATCAACCAAGTCCAACTAGTGATTGAATTGCAACTGCAAAGTTTTCCAATTCTATGATCACAAGTTAGATTTATTGGTACACTACTTTTAGGTTCTGCCTTATCTTGGTTTTCATCTTTTTTGGAATGACGTGATCTAATATTGGATAATTTAAAAACTTTCTTAGCAGAATTTTGATCTATGTATGGAGAACACGATGCAACTCGTGTTGCAACCAATAAGCTTCGTATCCTACGACAAGGCAATCGATCAATGACATTATATGCTTCACAATTTTGACAACTAGCAATCGATATCAAGTGGGACGATGCTGCACTCATCAGTCAATTTCTCTACAAATTACAATATGAAGTGAAGAAATTGATGTTGAATTTACCTGATCTTCAAACATTGAGTCAAGCAATAGACTTTGCAGTGAAATGAGATAATCGGCTTTTTGAATTTAGATCTGAAAGTCATACAAGAGAACCTCAACGACATTATAATTCAGTGGCAACACCAATGACTTCTCAATATGTACCTTCAGAAGTTGAGGGCATGCAAATTGATGCTATACGTTTCAAGTTGCTTACTGAACAAGAAAAGATTTGACGTCGTCAAGAAGGATTATGCTTGTATTGTGGAGAACCTAAAGACACTGCTCAAAATTATCCAAAGAAACGATGCAACTACAAGATAAGGAGTACGATTGTCAAAGAAGACAATATGTCAGAAAACAAGTTTGTCTAGCCACAATAAGGACCGTGCGGCTGGGATCTTATACAATTTCTAATGAAGGTCCTATCCTCTCCTCACAACCATCTCCTTGTTTTATAATAGATGTATATTTAGGACCTAATAATTACAAAGCTTCTGCTTTAATAGATTCGGGAGCCTCGGCTTATTTTTTAGATGAAGAATTTGCTAAAAGCCATAGAATACAGATAGTACAAAAATCTAAACCCGTACACGTAGAAGTCATAGATGGTCGTCCTTTATCTTCTGGAGATGTTACTCATGAAACACTTCCTCTAGATGTAGTAGTAAATGGCCATAATAGTTGCGTAATTTTTAACATAATTAGATCTCCCTCTATTCCAGTTATTCTAGGTCTATCATGGTTAGAAAAACACAACCCTCGAATAGATTGGATTTCTTGTACTCTGAACTTTTCTAAAAGTATAGCTAACAATATAATTAATCAAGTAAGAAATCACAAGTCTAGTAGAATTAAACCTGCGTTTGTAGGTGCAAGAGCTTTCTTGCACGCTGCAGAAGAAGGACCACCTTTTGTCATTTATGCTACACATATTTCCAAAGATGAAAAGATTTCAAGTAGCATTCCAAGTCAGTATCAAGATTATCAAGACGTTTTCGAGAAAAAGAATGCAGATATTCTTTTGGAGCATCGTCCATATGATTGTTCAATCGACCTTAAAGAAGGAACTCAGCTACCATTTGGACCAATCTATAGTTTATCACAAGATGAATTGGCTGAACTCAAGGCATATATTGACAAGAATTTGGCCAAGAATTTCATATGCCATTCTAAATCTCCAATAGGAGCTCTAATTCTATTTGTGAAGAAAAAAGATGGATCATTGCGGATGTGTGTTGACTATCGAAGACTCAATAAGATCACAATTAAGAACAGATATCCATTACCTCTGATATCAGGACTCATTGACCAATTGAATGAAGTTAAGATCTATATAAAAATAGATCTAAGGAGAGCATACAACCTAGTATGCATCAAAGAAAGAGATGAATGGAAAATTGCATTTCGAATTAGATACGGACATTTTGAATATAATGTCATGCCTTTTGGACTTACGAATGCACCAGCTGCTTTTCAACATCTCATGAATGATATTTTTCATGAATTCTTAGACAATTTTGTCATCTGCTACCTAGATGACATTTTGATCTATTTTAAGAACGTAGAAGAATATGAAGTACATCTTCATCAAATATTACAAAAATTTAGAGATGCGGGATTGTACGCTAAGATAGAAAAGTGTGTATTTCACACTATTCAAGTTGATTTCTTAGGATACATCATTTCAAATGATAGTCTCATTATAGATCCTAAGAAAGTCCAAACAATCATGAATTAGAAGATTCCAAACACGGTAACAAATGTCTAATGCTTTTTGGAATTTGCCAATTATTATCCGATCTTCATCAAAGACTTCTCTCGCGTTGCGGCTACACTTACACTTTTGACTTATAAAGACAACCTCCAATGGAATCAAGAAGCGGAAGTAGCATTTGAAGCTTTGAAGACATCGTTTGTTTCTGCACCAATCCTATATCGTGTAGATTTTTCCAAGGTATTTTTTATGGAAATAGACGCATCAAACTTTGCCTTGGGTGCGGTTTTGTCACAAATGGGAATAGATGACAAACTTCATTCAGTAGCTTTTCATTCAAGAAAATTTTCAATAGCCAAGATCAATTATGAGATCCACGACAAAGAACTTCTTGCAATTGTAGATTCTTTTCAAGAATGGCATCATTATCTAGAGGGCACTTCCAATCCAGTCACCGTATATACACATCACAAGAACCTCAAGTATTTCATGTCGGCACGTGTGTTGAATCGTCGTCAAGCTCGTTGGAATATGTCTTTGTCAAGATTCCAATTCATTATCACTTATTGGCCAGGAAAACAACAAGGTTTGTCCGATGCCCTTTCTAGGCGTTCTTATTTTGCACCAAAAGAAGGAGATGCAGCTTTTGAGCAACAAAGAATACTTCTCTTGAAACCAACTCAGTTTTATCTTCGAGCAATAAAATCAAAATTGACTATTGATTCAACTTTTCTCAAGCAAATTCAGTCAAGTATGTCCTCAGACCCTCTTATTCATGATATCAAGAATTATTCTTCCAAGACTCATGATTCTTTTAAATTCGAGTTCAAGAACAATCTACTATATTTCAAAGGACATCTATATGTTCCACAAGGAGAAGCACGTTTACGTGTTCTTCAAGCATGTCATGATTTTTCACCGGTAGGACATTTTGGATACAACAAGACTTTGGAACTTATATCAAGAGATTTTTGGTGGCCTCAAATGTGAAAGGCAGTCAAAGACTTTGTACAATCATGTGATATCTGCTCAAGATCAAAGACTCCTTGTCATCGACTTTTTGGACTTCTTCAGCCATTACCTATTCCAGAACAACCATGATCTTCTGTTTCTATGGATTTCATCACAGATCTTCTAAGCTCAAGATCTTATGATTCTATATTTGTAATAGTAGATTGGTTCACCAAGATGGCACATTTTGTGCCATGCACAAAATCTATCACAGGTGAAAAAACAGCTAAACTTTTCATTGATAATATCTATCGCTATTATGGGTTATCTAAGGATATTATATCAAATAGGGGAACTCAATTTGTATCAAGATTTTGGAGAACCCTTTTAAAGATCTTAAAAGTGGATATAAAATTATCTTCAGCTTTTCATCCTCAAACTGAGACACAAATAAAGTGCATGAATCAAGTCTTGGAACAATATTTAAGGTGTACCATCAACTACCAACAAGTTGATTGGACAGCTCTTCTGCCATTGGCAGAGTTTGCTTATAATAATATAATATATTTTTCTATGCAACAAACATCTTTCTTTGCTAATTATCGTTACCACCCATGACTTGATGCTTTTGACTTTTTAAAAGTTGATAATCTAGCAATAAAAGATTTGGCAAATCGTTTATCAAAGCTATATGCAATAATAAAGGTGCAATTAAAAGAAGCTCAAGAATAACAAAAAATAAATACAGATGCATATTGTAAGGAACAACTACAATTCAACGTGAGAGACAAGGTATGCTTACTTCATCGCAACATCAAGACTACTTGTCCTTGTCATAAGTTGGACTATCGCAGGCTTGGACCTTTTCCTATTTCAGAACAAATCAATCTAATTGCATATCGATTACACCTACCGGAGTCCATGAAGATCCATCTTGTATTCCACGTGTCACTATTCAATCCATACAAGACAATGGATATACAAGGAAGAAGACAAATGCCACAACCTTCTGTAAAAGTGGACAACAATGAAGAATTCGAGGTTGAAGAGATTTTAGATTCAAGGCGGTGCCAAAATCGACTAGAATATCTTGTACATTGGCGCGGATACAATATTAGTGAACACACATGGGAGCCATCAAAGAATCTAACAAATGCATCAATAAAAGTTAATGCATTTCATCGACGATATCCATCAAAACCAAGATAAATACTCAAAAAAATCTTTGCTATAAAGCAAAGCAGGTTCTATAGAGGTTTCATCTTACCTTGTATCATTATTTGTCATTAGATTTGTTTGTCCTAAAGAGATGGAGGATCAACAATCAGCAAATTTAATTCAAGAACCATCATTTGCTGATTTATCAGACGAGACATTACGACTATCACAATCTTTAAGACGACGGAATAGAGATGAAGATCCTCAAGAACAACATGTCCTTCCTCGGATTGATGGCAAAATACAACGTGTTTGGTATCACGACCTTGGAAGAGACTCCCGATGTTTGGTGATACTTTTAAAGATAGGAACTACTCCTGATGGTGTTTCTAATATTTTCTTTGAAGGAAGTTATGAAGGCCTCAACAATGATCAAATAACAGGATGGTCCTCTCGTCCTGGTATGGGACATTATCAATGCCATGTGGCTAGCTTGTTGATCAAGTTTTTAACCTTTCAATCACCTATAGACATGTATAAAGGTGATTTCGCATCTATAAAGCTTCTAGGAAGCTTCTCTATCAGATATTATCAAATCAACTTATTTTACCTACTTCTATTGGTCTATATTACTTAGATAATTTATTGGAATAAATCTTATGTCCATGACATTATCCCCCCTTCTAGGGACGAGTTCCATAAGGAGCGGTGATTATATGTTGAGGAAGTCCAGGATATGTCAAATTGTGCTTGCCACATATTTTGATCTTTATTTCTTTCAAAGGTAGTTGATAGGTAGTTCATTCTTGTCAATTCCTTTCTTGGTTCTACTCTAGTTTCAAGAGTCTTCATGTTTCTAGTCTTTGACAATAATCATTCCAGTTTTCTTTGAATATACATACTTTTTTATTCCCATTTTGTGACTTTTTTTTTATACAGTTTCCATTAGATTATGTATCCTTTTCTAATTCATGTCCTTGACAATATCACATGATTGTACAAAGTTTTTGACTGCCTTCCACATTTGAAGCCACCAAAAATCTCTTGATATAAGTTCCAAAGTCTTGTTGTATCCAAAATATCCTACTGCTGGAAAATTATGACGTGCTTGAAGAACACGTAAATGTGCTTTTCCTTCTGGAACATATAAGCATCTTTCAAAATATAGTAGATTATTTTTGAACTCGAATTTAAAAGAATCATGAGTCTTGGAAGAATAATTCTTGATATCATGAACAAGAGGATTTGAGGACATACTTGACTGAATTTACTTGAGAAAAATTGAATCAACAGTCAATGTTAATTTCATTGTTGGAAGATGAAATTGCTTCGATTTCAAGAGAGCCATTCTTTGTTGTTCAAAACCTGCATCTACTACTTTTGGTGTAAAATAAAAACGTCTAGAAAGGACATCAGACAAACCTTATTGTTTTCCTAGCCGATAAGTGATAATGAACTCGAATCTTGACAAAGACATACTCCAATGAGCTTCACGACAATTCAACATGCGTGCCGACATGAAATACTTGAGGTTCTTGTGATTCATATACACGATGATTAGACTGGAAGTGCCTTTTAGATAATGATGCCATTCTTGAAAAGAATCCACAATTGCAAGAAGTTCTTTATCATAGATTTTATAATTGATCTCAGCTACTAAGAATTTTCTTGAATGAAAAGCTATTAGATGAAGTTTATCATCTATTTCCATTTGTGACAAAACCGCAGCCAAGGCAAAGTTTGATGCGTTTGTTTCTATAAAAAATACCTTAGAAAAGTCAACACAATGCAAGATTGGTGCAGAAACAAACAATGTCTTCAAAGCTTCAAATGCTGCTTCTACTTCTTGATTCTATTAGAATTTGTCTTTATAGGTCAAACGTGTAAGTGGAGCTGCAACTTCAAAATAGTCTTTGATGAAGATCTGATAATAATTAGCAAATCCCAAAAAGCATTGGACATCTTTTATCGTCTTTGGAATCTTCCAATTCATGATTGTCTGGACTTTCTTAGGATCCATCATGAGACCATCATTTGAAATGATGTATTCTAAGAAATCAAGTTGAATAGTGTGAAAGATACACTTTTCCATCTTGGCATACAATCCTACATCTCTAAATTTTTGTAATACTTGACAAAGATATACTTCATGTTCTTCTATATTCTTAGAATAGATCAAAATATCGTTTAGGTAGCAGACGACAAAATTATCTAGGAATTCATGAAAAATATCATTCATGAGATGTTGAAAAGCAGTTGGTACATTTGTAAGTCCAAAAGGCATGGCATTGTATTCAAAAAATTTGTACTTGGTTCGAAACATAGTTTTCCATTCATCTCCTTTTTAGATGAGTACTAGATTGTATGCTCCTCTTAGATCTATTTTTGTGTAGATCTTAGCTTGATTTAAGTGGTCAAGGAGTCCTGATATCAAAGGTAATGGATATCTATTCTTGATTGTGATTTTGTTGAGTCCTCGATAGTCAACACATATTTGCAATGATTCATCTTTTTTCTTCACAAATAGAATTAGAACTCCTGCTGGAGATTTAGAATGGCGTATGAAATTCTTGGCCAAATTCTCGTCAATATATGCCTTGAGTTCAACCAATTTATCTTGTGATAAACTGTAGATTGGTCCAGATGGTGGCTGAGTTCCTTCTTTGAGGTCAATTGAAGATTTATATATTTTTTATATTATTAGAAATATAAAAAAAATTATCTATTTAAAAATATAATTTTTATTTTTTACTTTTATTTTTTATTAGGTAAAAACCTAGTGAACATACTATGATTAATTTTATAATGTGTAATTACTTAATTGCACATATTTCACTTGTTTTGTATGTGTTCTTCTTTTGTTCTTGATATTTATTTCATTCACTTTACATCATCAATTATAAGCAATTCTTAATTAAGGTCATCTTATAATTTAGATTAAAGGGTGAAATTTATCCTCACAATTTATATGTTTCTAATAAATAATACATGTAGATAAAAAGCCAATGTATTTATTGGTCTTAATGACTAAATACTAATTCTTATAATTAAAAAAAATACTAAATCAACTAAGAGAATTACCTCCAAAACTTATTAAGATTCTATTTTTTCTCCACTAATATTATTTTCCTTCATTTAGCATCTTTTAAATATATTTTCATCTAATAATTATAATTTTGATATTTTAAATATATTCTTTTGTCCTAAAACAACTAATAAATTAATTTAATGACTCACAACTTGAAAAATAGAAAGATTATTTTACAAAATATAATTGAATTTTTCAAAATCAATTCTGAAAATAGAGAGATAACAAAGATTTAAATGACCATTTGTTTTAGTAAGCTATGATATTAATGATAGCTATTATCTATGGCATTGAGATAATAAGAGAGAAGGAAGATATTTTTGACAAGAATATAAATATAAGAGATTTGTAGAAAAATATTATATCTAATATGGATATTAAAAAATAAAAATAAAAAAAACAAACAAATAAATAAAAAAATAAACAAATAATTATTCTATAATAATTTCTCAATACAACCATAGTAATTAGAAATGCTATAGGGTGGAATGATTATATTGATACCATATATGTACATGCTTGCATAGCAAAATCCTAGTATGAAGCTTTGTTGGATATGAAAAGGAATAGAAATATGATAGAAGAAAATCTTAAGGAGTCAAAGAACAAAAAGAAATTTCAAAATGATGAAAAGTCAATACAAAATAAAGAAGTACCTACACCACAAGGTAATAGACCATCTAAGATTAGACTATCAATATCATACTCTAAAAATATACCACTATTAAAAGATGAATAGAAAAAAAGGATAGTACCTTGTAAAAATTTTAAAAAAATATAAGTCTCATGCTTACAAGTTGCAATCAAAAATTGAGACAACTATAGATTTGAAAAAGGTGTTGGCAAAAAAAGTATCAAATAAAAAAATTAAATTTATTTTATAAGAAATTTTTGACATTGCAAAGAAAAAAATTTATGATATCATTATTGATATTATTGATGTATTCTAAATTCTAATAACTTGGCTTAAGCCTTTATTGTCTTTTGACTATTAGAAATTTATTAAGATTTAATTATAAGTGGTGATAATTGAACAAAGATTTACTAATCTTCAACACTTTCACTTTGCTATTATTTAAAAGGCTTTTAATCTTAATAGCTTTATCAACTTGTCATGTCTATTTTTTACTAAAGTCTTTGTAAATACATTAGCAAGTATCTATTATGGATATAAGATTTATTCTAATAATTATTTAGATAATATAGATAGATAGAAGTAGATAAAAGTAGATTAATTTGATAATATCTTTTAGAAACGCTTCCTAGAAGCTTCATAGATACAATTTCATCTTTATTTATGTCTATAGGTGATTAATAGGTTTAAAATTTAGCCAACAAATTAATCACATGTTGCACATGTTAGTAGCTTGTGAAATAAGCTAATTATATGGTGCACATATAGGAAATTTGTCTTGTAAGTTTGACACATGTTTTGCAAATTGGACACGTATTGGAGATTTTATAGAATGTTATTATATAGCTCTTAGGTAGATAGTTAATATAGAGATAAGAATGAAACCTTTTTTACTCTTATCAATACTTTTCTTATTTCTAGTCTTATTTCAAGAGTCTCTAGTCTTTTTGTCTTTGATAATAATCATTCTAATTTAGTATTATACCATCTTTAAATTATTCTTTATTCTTTTCAAGTGACTCAAGAATATTTTGATGCTTTGGTTGTTTGTATTTCATATCCTTGACAACATCTCTTTAGTAGCACAATATTTTATACCTATTATACTATTTTCAATTTTTTTTTCTTATAAAATGATGTTGAACATCAATATACTTGGTTTTTAAATGATGTTTTGGATTCTTAGGAAATATAAGACATCTTTAATTATTACACATAATTGGAGTTGCCTCCAATTGCATAAGTCTAATGTCTTGCAAGAATTATCTTATTTAAATTGCGTCTATTGCATAATGGCTTATTGCCATGCATTTAGTCTCTATAGTTGATCTTGTAATGGTTGGTTGTTTCTTACAATTCCATAAAATAGCTCTAATTCCAACAAAGAATAAATATAAGATTATGGATCTTATATAATTTTATTTTTAGTCCAATTCACATTATAATAATCTCACAAATTAATATTTTTACGACCAAGATACAATTTGAAGTCCTTTGTATCTTTTAAGTATCTTATGATTATTTTAATTATTATCCAATATAAAGATTCAACCTTAGATATGTATTAGCTCACAACACTTATATCAAATATAAGATCCACTCTTATGGCTATCATTACATTCATAAGCAAACCTATTATTGTCTTATATGGAACACTTTACATCTCACCTTCAACTTGTACAGACTCCTCATCCGTGAGCTTCATTAACTTCAAATTTACCTCAAGAGGTATTCAAATTGATTTATATTCTTTTATATTGAATCATTTTAGTATTGCTTTAATGTACTTGCTTTGGTTCATTGTGGCAATGCAATTAACATAATTTTTTACAAATTCAATATGAAGCTAATAGTATAGCTTTTATAAATCACTCATTTTATTTTATTTTTTTTAAATGGCCTTCATCCAATCCATCTTCTTTACATTATTGGCCAAAATGATCAAATTATCAATATAGAGAATTACAACTAGCAAAAATTCTTTAGATTGCACTACATATAAGGAATGATCAACCTCACTTCTTACAAAGTCTTCATTAATTAAAAAAAAATGTATTGTTATATTTGTATGATGTTCTTAATGATTATTTTAGTCCATATAAGGATTTCTTTAACTTGCACACAAGGTGTTCTTTATCTTATTATAAAAATCCTTGAAGTTGATTCATGTAAATGTCTTCTTATAATTTTCCATTCAAAAAGGTCATCTTTATATTTATTTGGTATACTTTCAAAGCCATTACTATTCCAATTGCCACAATGGTTCTAATTGTTGTAATGATTGCATATGTCTCATTAAAATCAATATTAGCTACTTGTCAGTATTTTTTAATAACTAATCTTATTTTGTACCTCACCACTACATCCATTGTATCATTTTTGGTCCTAAATACCTACTTACAACTAATGTTAGATTGATTTATTAAAAGAAGAACCAATTTCCATATATCATTATCTATAAGAAATTGGTAGTTTTTTTTTATGGTCTTTTTTTACTTGATTTTATTTTTAAACTTCATGGCATCATATAAAAACAAAAAAAATGAGAAAGAAGAGCAACATTTGTATATTCTTCACTTACTTGAGAAAAAATGTGGTTTTTCCACCATTCACAAAGTAGCCTTCTCTCTCTCATGGAATATCTTTATTCACTTAATAAAAGCTGATCTTATTGAATACTATTCTCTCTAATAAGCTTCTTATTTCTTTGAAAATATCTCCTCTCAATTGAAGGCTAATCTTCATGTACCACATCTTTTTTTATTTGTAAATAGTCTTTGTTAATTTTTTAGATTAATAAAGTCTTGTCTTTAGAAATATTAAGTTTCTCATCTAATGTCATTACTTCATCTTCTATTTCTTCTTCTTCTTTCACTTCTTTGCAAGATGTGTGTACAAACATATTTTTATTCCTACTTGGACACATCTTCAAGTACTCACAAGTATTCTTGTGCTCCAAAAATTCAACATTATAACTTTTGATGATCTTTTTGTTGTCTAAATATATTTTCCTATATGCCTTAATACCTTTACAATAATCTAAAAAAACAAACTTTATATCTTTTGTATCAAATTTTGATTTCATATAATTTGGTACCTTTGCATATGTAATGCATCAAAAGGTCCTCATATGTGAAATATAAGGTTGTCTCTTATTTCAAGCTTGTTATGGTATTTTTGATATAAGAATATTTATTAAATATCTATTTTTTATATAAATAGTATTAATAATGGCTTCACTTCAAAATTCATAACTAAGATTTTGAATATGAAGCATGCTTCTTGTTATTTCTATAATAATATAATTTATTCTTTTAATAATATTATTTATTATAAAATATATAAAATTATAATTTATTTAAATAAATATCAAATTATTTAGACATGTACTCATCTCCATTGTTTGTATACAATACCTTGATCTTAAATTTACTTTATTTTTCAATAAGTGCTTTAAACTCCTTAAACCTCCAAAAGCATTTATTTTTAGCTTTAAAAATATAGATCCAAATCTTTTTTGAGAAATCATCAATGAAAGTGAGAAAATACCATGTTCCTCCAATATTTGTTGTCTTTATAGGTCTACATACATTAGAATGGACAACTTAGTAGTGCATGTAGCTACACCATTTGGAAAAAAGGTCCTTTGTTTTTTTCCTTGTATGCATCTTTTACATACAAGTTGCATTGTATTTTGGCACTTTTTGCCAAGATCTAAGCTACTTACTATAGATTAAAGATCTTTCATACTCTTTACATTCAAATGGCTAAGGCAATGATGCTACATATTAAACTTGTCTTGGTCTAATGTAAACTCAGAAAATACATCTATTTCTATTCTATTGACCTTCTTATAATTGAAGTAATATAAATTCTTCTTTGTAGAGCCCTTAGCAACCATATCTCTATTCAATGTTTTTACAAAACACCTATTCATGCTAAAATGAATCATAAAAGCCTCCCATTATAAATTTATATACCAAAAGTAGGTTTTGCTTCATCTTAGGCATATGCAGGATGTCTTTGAATGTGATCCTATTGGTTTGTCCATTTACAACTACCTCCACTATAATAGAGCCAATTCTAATGGTTTTATATATGCTACTATTTGTCAAGATCATATTTGATATTCAAATGGCCTCATAAGTATTAAATAAACATTTATAAGGTGTCATATGCTTAGAATGATCTGAATCTACAATCCATCTTGATATGGTAGCTATAAAGGGCCTTTTTTTAGCCATAAATATATAAACTTATCTTCTAAATTCATCTTATATATTATTTACATTCTTCATCTTTATCTTCTTATATTTGTAATAATTTGAATAATATATTCTAATTTTCCACAAATGAAGTAACTTTTAATATTATCTTATTGATTTGAATAGCTCTATTTATCTTGTTTTGAAAAAAAATTGTATCTTCACTTTTAGGTTTTTTTTTTTTTTTTTTTTTTTTTTTTTTTCCTATTAGTCTTTTTATGACTAAGTCTTGCTATCATGTAGTCTATTGTAAGTTCTTTCATCTTAATGGATTACAATACCTTAATAAGATAGTTGGAATATTTCAAAAAATTCATAAATAGAGCCATGATAACATCTGCATCTTCTAAAAGCTTGTCTACAATTGCATCTTGGTTTATAAATATATTTACCTTACTGATGTTTGTATGATGTCTTCACCTTCTTCAATCTTGTAAGTAAAAAAAAAATTCTTTGTGTAGATAATGTTGGATAAATTCTTGCTTTTATAAATATTATAAAGAATCTTCCATGCTTCTATTGGTCTTTTGTAAGTAATAATATAATAAGAATTTATTTCATCAATATTACCTGTAATAATTTAAAAGCCTTTTTTTTATGATGTTTGTATTCCTTCTTTTCCTTCATATTAGTATATATGATTGGAGATTCTTTTCATCTATAATATTTCAAAGATTCAAAGAAGCCAACAAAAATCTATTTCGACCTTCCAATAGTAAAAATTGTCACTTTTGAACTTCTCAATTATTCTCAAGTCCTCACCCTCACTTGAAGCCATATCTAAAGAAAAGATGTATTAGAAAAAAATAAAATAAAGAGTCTTAAGGCTCTCAAAATTAATAAGGCTCTAACAAAATCTTTCAAAACACTCTCAACTTTACTTCTAAGATTTTTTTCAAGTACTATGAATAATATAATCCTTACAAATTGGATCTACTACTCTTAAATTACTTCTATACTTACAAATTATGTCTTAGTACTATAAAAGTCTTTTTAACATCTTAAATTTCTTTCACCACTCAAATTGTAAAGTTAGTCCATCAAAGATCTAATTTAATAAGTATTTTAAAATATCTCTTTTAAGTGTAAAACAAACTCCAAACTCAATATGCACTCAACCACAAGTAAGTAAAGATTTAGATCTAGATTAAAAATATTAAAGATCTAAAATCCTAATATTAACAATAACAAAATGATCTACTCTTTACAATAATAAAGATTTCAAACAACTTCAAAAATACAAGCAAATGTGTGTAGGCCTATAATCTATTGAAGAAAAGAGAAGTTTGAAGTTTCAACACTCAACATCAATAAGATTATATACAAAAAAAAAACGTAGAATAAAATGACTTTTACGTCCAACACCTTGCATTTATAAAGAAGGAGATTATATCTAATATAGATAAATTTCATCTGCAATTATCTTCATTCTATTTTACTTCATGCAATCAAATCCTAGATTTATCTTAATCTAATTGCCATCTAAAATCTTAGCTACCACCTTAATAACTTGTCCAAAGCCTTTGCTACCTTTTGACCATTAGCAATTTACTAAGGTTTATTTGTAAGTAGTAGTAATTAAACAAGGATTTATTGATTCTCAACATGTATACGATAACAACTTAGACAACCAACATAGTACAACCAAAAAATTTAGAAGAAGGTGGTTTGGACCATATATCATCATAAAAAGCCTATAACAATGTTATATACTTGCTACAAGATCTTGATGGAATTAAATTGAAGATACCTATAGCATGTAATTGGATTAAGTTATTTAAACAAAAACAAAATTGAAGCAAAATCAAAAAATCATTAAAAAATTATAAGATTTTAAATTTTTTGTTTGGTACTTAGGATTTATTAGGATTTGATAGGATTTGATTAGAATCTATTCAAGATTGATTAGAATTTAATTAAAAACTAATTAAGTTTAATTATAATTTGATTAGATTTTAATAAGATTTTTTTAGGATTTATTTATGATTTATTTTAGATTTTGTTAAGATTTGATATGATTTTATTAAAATTTGATATGATTATTCATATAAAAAAATATGGAATTGATAGAATTTGCTTAGGATTTTATGGGAGTCTACTTAAAATTTCAATAGGATTTATTTAGGTTTTATTTAAAATTTACTTAAGATTGATTAGAATTTGTTTGAAATTTATTTAAGATTTATTTAAGATTTATTTAGAATTTGCTATGGATTGCTTAGGATTTATTTAGGATTTGCTTGGAATTTGATAAAGATTTGATAAAATATACCTAAGATTTTTTTAGGATTTGATAGAATATATTTAAAGAAATTTAGGATTTATTTAAGACTTATTTAGGATATTTTTAAAAATTTCTTAGGATTTCATTTAGTTTATTTATGATTGCATGGATTTTTAATTTAGAATTGATATAATTTAGCATTGATTAAGTTTAAGATTTTTAAATAGATTAAGATTGTCAAGAGAGGTATTTTCAAACATATATATATATATATATATATATATATATATATGTTTTTGAATTATAAAGAGAACTTTAGGATTTAAATAAAATCCTTCCACAATCAAATGCCTAATATATTTTCAAGCTAGATTTCACATAATACAACAAAGTTAATACTTATATAAAATCTATCCAATTTGATAAGAATATAAATTATTTTTTTATTATTGTTCTAAAAAAATTTAAAGGATCTTTTATATTTAAACAAATCAATTAGAAAAAATAAGATTTGAAGAGGTTGTATGTATTTTTCTTATTGTTGAATATAATCCTATCACATGAAGAAGATTTATTGCATGTATTCTTAACCATATTTTAATTTATATCTAAGATATATATATAGCACATTAATCAATAATATATCCACTAAATTGAGTTATATTTTACTCCTCCTTTGATATTTATTATAAACATATCTATTTACAATATCCATAGAATCACTCGGAATGCCACTTAGAATAATCTGTAGAACTCTATTATCCATTATTATTAAGATATTTGATTGCAAGAAAAATAAAAATATAAACTTCTTCTCCAAACTTGTATACCATTTGAATTATTTACATAGCTTGAAGCAACTTCAAAAATCAGCAAGTTTGATTTTTGGCTATGGTTTTGGTATAAAATTTAAGTGATTTGGAGTTTTTATGAAGGAGATATAGGTGCTCAAAGTTAAGATATTTATTTTGTACCTACTCTCATTCTTTGGGATATAACTCACACACACAAAAAATTATAAAGGATCAGTAATTGGAATTGAAGAGAGCATGTTTTTTATTACATTTTATATATACAACTTAATGAATTCTAGCTAGAATAAAGGAGATATTGGAAGTTGAAATCAGCACTTATAATCTAAGGGCAGTAAGTAACCCACTTAGTTAGTGGTTGTATTTTGAACTATATCTTAAGCGATTTGATAAGGTTTTGGCTCAAAATTTCTAAAAGTATATATTTTTATATTATAAAGCTATATATAAAAAATTTATGGCATTAAAATTTTTGATTTTTGAAATATGAAGATAATAGTACTCAGATGTCTATAAACTAGATTTTTAAGCATTTGTTAGGATTTTTGAGATATCAAAAAATCATAATTGAATCTATGATTAAATTTTTTTGTAATAAAGCTCAAAGATATAAGCTACACTTTTAAAAAATTTAACTAAAATTAAACAATTAGATCAAGAATTATTAAATTTTAAAATTCAAGAAGAAATCAATTTTCAGATTAAAAATCATGCCATATGATAGTGTCTTCTTGCTTATAAGGTTAAAGTTGATATTTTACTTAGATAATAAAATAAATTCTTATCTAGTGAAAGTGGATGTGTATTGAGAATAAAGAGGGTATTGAATTTTAATTTTTTAAAGACTATAAAATAGCCACCTTGTTTGAGAACTCAATTCATTCCTTTTGATTTGAAAGATTTAAAGAGAATAGAAGACTTGAGCCAATATCCATATGTGTCACAAAATCAATGTTGTATTATACAAATTATAGCTTGGAAATATATCAAGTATCTAATTGTGGAAGAGGTTTATTTAAACTTTAAAGTTCTTCTTATAATTCAAAAGAATGAATGAGGTGTTTAGATATACCTATCTTAATAATTTTAATTCTTTTAGAAATCTCAAATTCAATCAATTCTAAATCTTATCATTTCAAAATTACAATCCAAAAAAATTATAAATATTTTTTTTAAAATCTTTAAAAAGTTCTAAAAATCCTACAAAATTTTTAAGAAAATTCTAAAAAAATCTTGTCAAATCCTAATAAAATCATAAATATCAAACGATAATTTCAAAATCCTATAATTTTTTTAAAATTTTTTTTTTACTTCAAATTTTATAAAGTTTTTAATTTATTAGTTGATAATAAATTTACAAAATTTGAAAAGGATTCAATCTTAAATCTTAAATCTAATCAACCAACTAAGCTAAAATTATACATATACTCAATAAATAATTAAATCTATAAATTTATGAAAAATCAATTGTTAATCTATTATAAAATTTATAATATTTTTAAAATTATAGACCTTAATTTATTGCTCAAAATAATGTTGTTAAATCAAAAATCTTAACTTTGATTAATTTTTATAAAATAATTACAAATCCAATCTACACAAATTTAATACTTATAGAACTTTTCTAAATTCTCTTCTCTAATTCTATTTTTTAATCAACCAAAGAACCAATTTTTGTTGTGGATGCTTGTCTTTGTGCCTTGGGATTTAATTTCAATCTTATTTTATAAATGGTCGTCCTTGGGTATCAATCTAATCTTTTCTTTAATATTTTTTACTAAAAAATACTCTTGATTTTTATCTTAAGGTATTTTTAAAAGTTTTATATTTATTCTAATATATCTTGTTTTATTTATGATTGTATAAAGTAAATAAAAGCCATTTTAATAAAAAAATGATAGCATAAAAATATTAAAAAATTTATTATTTCATATATATTATAAATAAATTTTTTAAAAAATCTACTAATCTTTTAATTAATTCCTATATATATATATATATATATATACTCATTCTTTCATCCAATAGTCATATTATAATATGATACTACACAAATCAATATCTACTAATTGAATAGAGATGCTCAACTTTAGGTGCACCAATAACATTCAAGGTTGTTGTTTCTTCCCCTTTACCTTCCATATAGAGAACCTTGATTGATATATTAGACATAAACTCCTAATTATGGATAAACTCGATGTGTGGCACTCTGAGGTAGACTTGAAATAAGAAGATTGCATAGGGTGCGATGACTTTGGAAGAAGACTATCTATATATGGAATATCACTAATGGATGGGGCCTTTGTTGTCCTTGATTTGACATTGGACATGTTGGATCCTGTCATAGATTGTACTATTGTTGAGGTCCACCATTGGATATTGTAACTTTTTAGAGGAACTTAATCAAGGTCTCTAAGGCCTATTACCATTGACTTACTATATTTAAGGATCCACATAATATATTTGATATTAAATTAATTACATTATGTGAAACTTTATTATTATTTTTAGTATGGTTATTATAATAATAAATCAGCTTAATTATATAGAAATACTAAATTAATTAGTAAATAGCAAATTTAGCAAGATAACTTCTCTTTTTAAATCTTAAATGATTAAAATCATGTTGATGATACTTTGGACCATATATACATTTATACCTATACAAAAATAAAATATTATTTTCAAAACACAACCATAAAAAATATTAACAATAACATATGTTATAAAATTATATATATATATATATATATATATATATATATAATAAAAACAAAAATAAATACCATATAAGTGGACAAGTATATGAATTGAGATAGAATTAGAAGAATGATTTTAAACCATTGGATTATTTTTATCTTTATCCTTGTTTGTTCTTATAAAATTATTAAAAATATACTAATCTAAAAATATAATTGATAATAAATAATCTATAAATAGATAATAATTTAAATTTTTTAATAAAATATAATAATATAATATATAAAAAATAGAAAATTAAAAATATAATATAATAATAAAATATTAATAATATTAAAATACTATAAAAATATACTAATATTATATATCTTAAAATTTCTATATAAATGTATACTACAAATTAAACATTCATAATATAAATCTTAAAATATAATAAAAATTAAGAAAATCAAGAATAAAATATAACATAAAGTTTTGAATAATATACTAAAAATAATATATACAAAATAATAGATATTTTAAATATATATTAATACTCATGCAAAATAAAAATATTAATGAAAATACTAAAAATAAGAAATCTACAAAATATCAATTATTTAAAAACAGACATATATAATATATAATAAAAATAGGATTACTCATACTTTAAATTCTTTAATAAGATAAAAATCCTAAAATGAAATTCAATATAAAAAAATATAAATTACTAATAAATATTAAATAATTATATTATTCTAATTTTTTAATAAGTTTACAAGATTAAAAAAAAAAGAACATAAAATTTTTATTTCAAGTATAATATTTTAATGAAAAAACTATCACTGAATCATTAGTAAAAGAACATTACAATGCAGAAACACACCAACAATAATTACTGTAAGCACACTATTGTAAATTGTATAAAAAAATAAATTATATAAACTATAAACTAAAAGAGTGATAAAAAGAATTTTTCAATTTATAAATTAGGTAATATCAAAAATTAGAATAATTATTAATATTAAATATATTAAAAAAATTAAATATATAATAATCTATCACAATTATACAATGGAGATAAATTAAATATAAATAGAGTGTTTAGATTATAAATTATTAAATAATAATTTATTTTTTTTATTAGATAATAGAGATCTATTAAAAAATTAATATTGTATAATTTTTTATACCAATTAGTTTTATAGAATTATTTTGATTAAGTTATATTATTTGTGATGGTATTTTATCATTAAACATGTTGCATTGTTTAAGGTTTTGTTTATTTCAGACTATATATTTTAAATTTTTTAATTCTTTTATTTTTTATTAAATGTTACGTTTGTATTATTTTTATATGTTCTCTTCTGGATATTTTCTCCTCTTTTTTTTGTGGTTTTTGCAATTTGCACAATCTTTGAGAAAATTTATTTTTATTTCATCCTATTTGCATTTGCCTTGCTACTTATACGTCAGATGCTAGAAAGTAATCCCAGCATGTCAACATTAGAGATGAAGACGTAGTGATGGGCAAGACCGCTAAACTGTTGTTCAGACCACTAGACAGGCAATTCAAAGAGGACAATGTTGTCCAACATTAATAATAAGATGAAATCGGTAGAAGCTCCTTCAAAGTTCTTTAAAAACCTTTTGGACATTAAACAACCATCCTGTGAATCAATGCAAGCATGTTCTCTGCAAAGACAAGCAATTTAGACAAGACATCGCTCTCCAACGAGGAGGGAAAGGGTCAGTGGAGAGTTATGACGCTCAAACGAGGAGAGAGAAGATCAGGCGATGGCTGATCAGCAAAGAGATTCGTGTAATTGACCGCAACACAACAAACCAATGGAGTTTGTATTCATCTACGAATTCATATTCAAATTTACATGTAATTCGCAAATTCCAATCATTGACACCACATGAAACCAGCACTGAAACCAACACGAAATCAATACACACAATCCAGTCAATAGTAAGTCGAAATCATCACAGAGGCTTTACAACGGAGTTCCAAAGGAGACAATGCTCCCCACTCCCAGAATAATTTACTGTAGGCCGCATGGGCAGCCCTCCCGTCATAATTCTCGGTGGGCAGCGGGCAGCCCGCGGGGCATCCAGGACCTGGACTCAGCGTCCGGGGTTCATCTGACGGATGAACCTCAGAGGCTGAGTCCAGGTTCTGTTTCTCCAAAGCGCGAGGTAGACTGGCGATTTGATGAGCCCTAAACAGCGGAATCCATGGATAAAAGAAATTGCCCGTCCCCACTACGCCAAATTGGGCTACCCGGACAGAACTGGAGTACCGAGGCTGGCCCACTGGGGGCTCGCCTGGACCCGGGTACGCTGACGGCCTGTATTCTGGCGAGCCCATGGTGGCGAGGGAGGCCCACCCCAAATACACGAAACGCTGCAGGATACATTCGGGGGGAGCAGTACCTGATGGATGGGGATTCGGTTGGTGTTCCGCTTCGCTTCATTCATCCACAACTTTAGGTCTGAAGGTTAGGGTTTCTGATGGACCCTGGGGGGGTTATGAGTGAGACCACGCTCGTTGCAGGGCCCTCTTCGGTTGTCGTTCTCCTCTCATCTGCGGGTTCCGCTGCCAACCACCATGTCGAAACGCGGTATGTTTTTTCCTCTACTCCTTTTGTTGCTATCCAGCTTGTGTGTGTCTTCGTCGTCGCAACCTGGAGCATTGTGTGGGAATATATGCGTGCGAGAGGCGTCGTGGATGGGAGCGATTGTGAGCAGTTTAGGATCAGGATTGCGTTTAGTGTGGTGCATGGTGAAGGTCTAGCTGCGTCGATGGGCGCGGCAGCAACACTCTGAGCGACTGAGGAGGTGTGTGGGAGTGGGAGTGGGAGTGGGAGTGGAAGGGGGAGCGTGGAAGTGTGTTGGGTTGTGGTTAGGTTGAAGGCGATGGTTTCACTGGCAGTGGCTGGCATGGTGAGGTGTGAGGCGATGGAGGAGTGGTGTTGTTGCACGAGGCGGGTGTCGCCCCAGGTCTGGGGTGTGGAAGTGGTGTTTAGGGTGTTGAGTATGCGGTGACGGTGTGCAGGGAGGGGAGGTTCCTCCGGGAACAAGTTTCGGATGTCCCTGGGTCTTCCGGTGGGCGCGGTGGTGAATTGCGCAGACAACACAGGTGCGAAGAATCTGTACGTGATTTCGGTGAAGGGAGTGAAGGGGCGGCTGAACAGGCTGCCAGCTGCAGCCGTAGGAGACATGGTGATGGCCACGGTGAAGAAGGGGAAGCCGGATCTGCGTAAGAAGGTGATGCCTGCTGTGATCGTGCGTCAGCGCAAGCCATGGAGGCGCAAAGACGGAGTGTTCATGTACTTCGAAGGTAGGCGGAGTGAGTGGGCATCGGTAGTGGTTGAGAGATGCGGAAGGGGGAGTGGGTTGAGTGATGGCGCGTAGAAAGTGGATGGGAGGCGGCAGTCCGGGAAAGAGGTGAAGAGATAGACGCAGGCAGGGGCAGGTGCACAAGCGCGGTGTTGTGCATGATGGGGACGTTTAGAATGTGAGGTGGGAAGTATGATGGTGAGCGGGGCGCAGATGGTGTAGTAGGTGGTGGTGGGATGGATGATTGCGGAGGGCTAATGGTGAGGGATGGTTTGGGTTGGTGCAGACAATGCTGGCGTGATCGTGAATCCGAAGGGAGAAATGAAGGGTGAGTGTATGCGGCCGGTGCATTGAGGGTGCAATTTGCAGTTTGGGATGGACATGGGGAGGGGTATAGCAGTAAGGTGGAGGGTGGAGTGGCAGAGCTGATGGGGCTTGTGCGTGGTTGTAATGTGCAGGTTCTGCCATCACTGGACCGATCGGGAAGGAGTGCGCAGATTTGTGGCCGAGGATTGCGAGCGCTGCCAACGCGATTGTTTGAGAGGGTAGTTTGGGAGTAGACAGTGGTGCGACGTGTGTGGCGAGCAATAGAAGGCCTTGTGTGGCGGCAATTTTGTGAAATACGATGGACAAATGTTCATGTTTCTTCATGCAGATGTTGTGATGTGGAGTGTTGTGCACGACGTGTGTATGGGGTGTTGGACGTGTGGAAGTTGTGTGTAACGTGTGCAAGCAAGAGATGGATTGGGGAGTGAGTGGAAGTTGGGGGATGTCGTCAGTGGAAGTTACATGAATGAAAGGACTGTCCATGTTGTTGCAATTTTCGACGCGCCTCAGCACGGTGGTTTTCCATACAGTAGAAGGATATAGGTGGTAACCGGTGGGGAATGAGGTTTTGTTTATATATATCTGGATGCTGTGTGAGAAGGAGAAGCTAACCATGGTTTATGAATTTGAGCGGAAACACTTATGAGGACAATGGTCGTGAGATAGGGTTTTTTTATTCGTCTTTTATTTAGCAGTCCGTTATCCATGGATGATACAGTAAGTTGTGTTAGAATGTGTGTTTTTGTTTTAGTTATTGTATAAATGGTCAAAATTAGGTACGCTTTTAACAATCCATCTATGTTTATTAATATGAAATTTATTATAGTTTAATTTCACTATTATCATATCAATTGCAATTAATTTGTTTTAGTTTCTGAATGACAAATCTCTAAATTTGTGAGAACATCTTTTGGTAGCTCTTCTTTTAGCAATTGTTTTAATGGACTAATATCTCTAAAACACTTTTGTTCTTTATTCACATACGTGCAAATGTGTAAATGTTTTTGTGGCATTATCCTTCAACATGTCTAATTTTTTGTATTATTCACTTATGCCTTCTATTCTACATCATCCTTCTTATTGTATAGAGTATTGAAATTCCTTGCATCCACATACAAATATTTAAGTGTGATTTCTTAATAACAGTAAAGTAGATGAAAATATGTGTTTTACAAATGTTTCAAAAATTCTTTCATTTTTTTAAAATAAAACTAAAGAGTATCAAGTGTATTACCATTAAACAAACCAAGATAGTAGAAGGTTTTTAATAATATAATATATTTTTTTATTTATCTAATAATAATAGAATCTACAAGAGAATCCAACTTTAAATGTTATATAACATCGATCAAATAAAAGAAGGCTTACAGAATACAAGATAAGTATGGCTTGAGAAAAACATTGACATAACTTAGAAAAGGCTAAATTTTGCATCTATTTAATTTGGTTATTAAATCAGGCACATGTTGTCCTGTAAGTGGTTTAAATAAAAGAATAATTATATTTAAAAAATTCTAATAAAGATGCTTATTAACAATATCAATTGCTAAATTTATATATATATATATATATATATATATATATGTATTTATATTTAATCATACTTAACCTTACTAATAAGACTTGCAATCTAATTTTTTTCAAAAAAAAAAATTAGAATTAAAAAATATTTGAAAATGTTCCAAAAGCTCATATAAGTAAGTAAAAAATTTTAAAATGCTATTGAAGTTTTATTTTTTTTTATTTTTTTTTTAAACTTCAATTCAACATCAAATTTATTTATACAACTTACAAAGTTAAAGAGTTATTATCTGAATTTCTTGTGACTTACTCTAATAATAATTAAATATGTAATTTAAAAATAAGATGTTATTTCAACTTCTAAAATAATTATTAAAGAATGTATTTAAATATTTTAGAATTTCTTTAAAATATTTTGATGAATATAAAATGTTATAAAACTATCTCAAAATCAATTTTTATTTTTTATATATATATATATATATATATATATACATTAAATGCAAGCTATGTACTCTCTTTTGTTGCTTCTATCACAACCATGTATATTATTATTGTTGTCAAAATAATTGATATCATTTGACATTTTAACTTTTAATTCTTATATCAATCAAATAAGTTTGTACAAAATAAGTAATATTTTAAAAATAAATTTAGTATCTATATAATTAATAAGATTTTTTTGTTAAATCTTAAAATAAATATTATTACTTTTTGTTCATAATATAAAAATTTTAATATCCTCTTGGTATATATATTTTTAAAATATGAAATATATTTTTTAATTATATTTGCAACATATATAAAATCTTATACTTTATATGGTATAATATGTATTTAAGTTTTAACTATATTACTAAAATAAAGTATAAATATATATATATATATATATATATATAATTTAAAAAATATAATAATAATTAATATATAAAATATTAAAGTAATACTATTTTGTTAAAAATAATATATTATTTTAAGAAAATAAATTAAGTTTTTTTCATGAGAAAATAGATTTTTTATTCTAATAAGTTATGCTAAATGATTTTTAATTTTAAAATTTTCAAACATTAATTTCTCATTAATGTGTCTATAGTATACATACACCATTTTTTAATTTTGTATATGATGCATCAATTTAAAATATACAATATGAGTTTAAAATGACATATATTTATTTGTACTAAAAATATAATTTTATGACTTTTTTAAAAATATAATAAATATAATAAATATAAATAAGTACTACAAATATGTTTATAATTATTACATCATTTATAGTTATATATCTATATTTAGAACAATTACATATTTTTTCATATATATTTTTTATGCATGTTCTTTTTGTTAGGGAGAGGATAGCAAAACTCTACCCTTATATTAGCAGACCATCATCCCCTCCAGTGTATGAAGTTGGCACATCATGTCCAAAAAAGAGTTGTCCAAATAATAATGTTGGTGGCCTTACCAAAGAAAACTAAATAACAACACAAAAACTAACATTTGTAAAATGACTCACAACAAGTTTGAAATGTCTCGCCTTATGCATGTAAACTTCACCAAGTACCCTAAAAAATCCAAGACTAGATGCATGACCAAACATACCAATGGTCACCAATAGTGATGATTACTTATAGGAATAACTCTCTTTTTTAGACATGTGCCAGTTTCACACACTGAGGGGATATGTCTCGCAAACACAAGGGTGGTGTCCTGCTATACCCTCTCCTTTTTATTATAAAGATGAGCATAAAAGATAGTGAAGTGAAGCCTTATGGCAGGTAAAGTAGCAAAGGCCTTCGAGAGGAGGTACGAGGAGGAGTAAGCCTTGGGTATTAGGTGCTTGGGAGGCAACCCGCGTGGCCCAGAGGATGGAATGCCAGGGACGACGACGACGACGTCGACGAAAATGAGCACGATGAGGACGACGGTGGGTTCGGTGCTGGTGCTGCGCCTGGCGAGGGCTGAAGCGAAAAGAAAGGACGGAGGAAAGGGAAGGAAAGGGAAGGGGCTAAGCGAAATGGAGGGGCAGGACCCGGGAAGGAGTCACAAGTCGAGGCACAACAGAGGCGAAGCCGAGAGAGAGAGAGAGAGAGAGAGAGAGAGCTAGGGAAGGAAGGAGGGAGGGAAGGAGGGAGGGACATAGGATTGATAGCGGAGGAAAGCAGCGGGAGAATCTTGCCCACAGCCCACAGCTCCACTGCGCAACAACAGCATACGAGGGAAGGGAAAAAACAGCAAGGGAAAACAGGGAGCGCGGGAGATGTTGTGCTGCGTCGTACGCTGCAACGGAAGCGTCGGAATCAGACCAAGAGGAGAGGGGCCGCGTTCAAATCGGAACCGCACCCACACACGCTGCTCTGAGCCTCCCTCCCCTTCCTCTCCCCCTCCCCGTGCGCCACCCCATCCTCCGCACGCACTCACTCACTCACTCACTTGCCCTTCTTCTTCTTCTTCTTCTTCTTCAGTTTTTGGGTTCTTTTTGTTCCTTTTCTTTTGATGTTATTTCCCCCCCTCTCCACCTTCCGCGTGCCCTTTCTTCCATTAGAAGTTTTGCGTTCGCTCTGCACTGCTCTTCTCTTTCTCGTTTTTTTTAATCTACTACTGCCCGTCCTTTGCTCTTCTGCTTACCTCTTTGCATTTTCGCTCCTTCTACGTTCACTGGAGCGGCATCATCAGCGCTGGATTCACACAGGAGCAGGCACTATTTTGAATGAGGGAGTCAGGGGTTTGAGAGCAGGGTTTGCAAGCCACACAGTGTCCAAGTCGCATTAGGGGTGTGGCATTGCCAGGGTTTCTGGAAAGAGGCCATGGAACCGAAGAGGCGAGGGTATCGGGAGTCGGAAGGCGGGGGAGCAACTGTACCGCTGTCCTTCATGACACCCCGGAAACGGAGTGCCAGCTCGAGTTTTCTTGCAGGGCCTCGTGTCCTTGGAGCTGACACTGTGTCTAAGCGAGTGTCCATGTTGGGGGATGTTCAAACTCTTGTCGAATCTTTTGTGCAGAGGGTGAAAGAGTCAGGTCCTGTTGTGGCGGCTTCCACTGCAACAGCCATGGTCGGAGTGGAAGAACAAGAGCCGTTGCAGTGGCGGGGGGATCCCACAACCACACCAGCACCTGACTTGACCTTTGGAACTCATGGTGAAGATGAGGACAACAACAGCGCCATGGCGGGTCTTCTGGGTGACGAGGGTTGGAGTATGGAACAGAATGCTCCTAAAGAAGTGTTTCTGCCAACGCTATTGAAGGCATACGACATCATTCACGCCAAGTATTCCCGAACTAAGACCAGGAAGATGGATATTGAAGCTCAATTCGAAGAGCAACGACTTTCTCATGAAAGGTTCCAACAAGTGGCAGATGGATATATACAGGACTTATGTTCCGAAAATCAGGAGCTCAGGAAGACATTAGACGCTGCTGAAAAGAGAATGAAATGGTTGGAGTCGCTATACCTTAAGAGCCAGAAGGACGATATTCAGGGTTGCGAAACAAGTGCGGAGGTAGCATTACAGAAAGCTGGTCGTGAATCTGATGTAGCCGCATCGCCGGCGCGCCCTTTAACACCCACAACTAACAAGTTAGCTGCTGAAGGTGAGCCTGCTCAACTCGAGGTGCAACTTCCATCGCAACAGGTGAGCCAACTGAGAACTGAGGTAGCTGAATGTCGTGTAGGAAACACTGAGCCTCATGAGATTGTGCGGGATAAGGAGATTGAGGAGACTCAGGATATTGGGGGACCCCAAAAGATTGCACGCACTCAAGACAATAATGAGCTTCAGGTATCGGCCCCAGAGAATGAGGGACCTCGAGAGAATGTGTTGGACCTTTTGGAGCCCAGCCGCTCGGTAGAAGAGCAGTTTGTTAGTACTCAGAAAAGCGTAGCAGCCGTGTTACTTCTGGATAGTTCACTCAAGAATGCACGATCTCCAAAAGGTTCGGCAGCTGCTGACCTAGACAATGCGATTGTCATTTGTCCTGACCCCATTAGTGAGTCCCTTCCACATTCCAATGAAGCTCAACTCCAGGATTTGCATCGTAGAGAAGTTGAGCTTCAAGACTTGTACCGTCATCTAATTGAACTTCAGAAACAGCACCGAAAGAATGTAGAACTCCAGGACCTGAATCGGAAGGAAGTTGAACTCCAAGATCGTCGGCGTAAAGAAATTGAACTTCAGGATAGGCATCGTAAGGAATTTGAACAACAGCAGCGGCACCGCAAGGAAGTTACAGCATTGATTTCAGAGTCAGAGATGTTACAGAAGATTCTAGGCCATTTCCTTGATATGAAAGTGGTGTCCGATGAGATTGCTAGGAAACAAAGGGGGACACCGGCTTTGGTACTCAGCCACTCCTTGACTGGTTTCAGATTTAGGCTTGAAATTCTCAAGGATCATGATGTTCAGGAGGAAGTGGGCAAGGAACTGGAGCTTTCCTACAGGAACCTGTCATTGGGGACACTAGTGAGGGTAGCTCCATGGTGGATGAAGGAAGAGCTTATATTCTCTGTTGATCAACTTGTGAACTTCGTGAGAAAGTTCCAGGAGACTGTCACAGGCTGCAAATGATGAGCGCTTAATGGATCACGAGAATGTGTGCTATAGAATTGTACATAGTCATTTCCCCAGTTAATGTAATGAGACGACGGGGCCCAGCGGTGTTGTTAAATAGAACAAACATCAATTTCATCTCGTGAGTTGACGAACAAAAGTGCAAAATGTGAGATTGGTTGCCTCCGTTATGCTATGCAGTGGTTTAATATATTTAATTGACACTGACGTGCCTCCTTAGATTGGGTCAAGTGCTTTGAAATTCTGGCAATCCGGCTTGTACTTATCCATTTCACAGCAAACAATGTCGTTGACTAGCTTACCGAATTATTTGCAAAAACGGGGAGGAAAAGAAAAGAAAAGACAAGAAAAAGATTTTCTTAATCTACTTTTACTGTGGCTCTTAATAAAATGCTGATGACCCTGTTGAAACTTAAGCTTTGTCTTGCTAAGTTGATTTGCGGGATGAAAATCCATATCTCTAATTTTGTGTTATCAGCCACGGAAGAAGACTTCGAAGTGAGATTCCATGGGACACTGGTCACATTATCTCATTGCAGGTTGCTGGCTTAACTTCGGAATTCTCTCGTAGCTTTTCAAGTTCCCTTACACGAGACATTTAAAGTTGAATCTTTCAGATGACTAAGGTCGTCACAAACAACTTTGACCTATGAGACTCCCTCCCCGGTAACTAGGTTCCTCACATCATGAAATGCTCCTTTTCTCAATCTATTTTTTGAATCGAATACGCGCGATACGCGCTATGTGCTGGAAAACCATTGTATCCCTGAACATGTTAATATTGCTTTTCTACTCGACAAAGTTATGTGAGATTCACATGCTTAATTGCCCATACTGTAGGATCAGTTAAGTTTCTCACATGTAATCAAGGGGAATCCTCCCATTGTTTCAAATTACTTGAGCGCTGATATGAGTTAGCATACTCCCTCAGCCGAGCACATTCCGGACCAACGACAAGTCCACCCACAACACCCTTAAAATATCGAGACAATGGGCAATTGTAGACAGGTTCAGGATTTTCTCTAGTTGACTAATAGGAAAACTGGAAGACTAGGTGTCACTTGATTTACAATGTCGCAACATGATATATGTGACTTGAGGACATATACGCATTTCTATAAGGAAATGAACTACCATTGGGGCATACGCAGTAGATGTGCAGTGAATGTCGACATATGGAAAGAAAGAGGTCCACATCACTATTATTGTCTTCTGAAATTTTTTATACTCCGAAGAAAAGCGATTCTCGTTGTGTTTGAATGTTTCAATTTCAAGTCAATACAATCGGTCTACTTCAAAATGACGACAACAAGAACAAAATCCAAGTGCTTAAATTTCAGGACTGAAGGAGATTATGATGCTAATAGGGCAGTCCTGTTCTTATAATTATAGGGCTGCTCCATTAGCAGCAAGGAATACTAGGGTATTAAGACATAATGTGAAAGAGGTACAGATACTACTCATGCTTATCTGCCTCCTTAAATATTCGTTAATGGATGGATGCGCCATTTGCTTTGGACGAAGAAACAATAAGACAAAGATGGTTGTTGTATTTTGACCAGAGTTTCAAACGTAAGGCGATAATCTACATTATTTCACTGAATCCTTTGATATCCAGGTGACCTGTGTATCGCAGAGAAGAATTTAAATTATCAATCCACGTACATCGCACACTGGCAGTTGAAAAATAGAGTAAAAAAATATTTAATAAAAAATGGACAACGTAATAGCACATCATCCTACATAGGTAAAAAACTGCTAAATAAAAGACGAATAAAAAAACCCTATCTCACGACCATTGTCCTCATAAGTGTTTCCGCTCAAATTCATAAACCATGGTTAGCTTCTCCTTCTCACACAGCATCCAGATATATATAAACAAAACCTCATTCCCCACCGGTTACCACCTATATCCTTCTACTGTATGGAAAACCACCGTGCTGAGGCGCGTCGAAAATTGCAACAACATGGACAGTCCTTTCATTCATGTAACTTCCACTGACGACATCCCCCAACTTCCACTCACTCCCCAATCCATCTCTTGCTTGCACACGTTACACACAACTTCCACACGTCCAACACCCCATACACACGTCGTGCACAACACTCCACATCACAACATCTGCATGAAGAAACATGAACATTTGTCCATCGTATTTCACAAAATTGCCGCCACACAAGGCCTTCTATTGCTCGCCACACACGTCGCACCACTGTCTACTCCCAAACTACCCTCTCAAACAATCGCGTTGGCAGCGCTCGCAATCCTCGGCCACAAATCTGCGCACTCCTTCCCGATCGGTCCAGTGATGGCAGAACCTGCACATTACAACCACGCACAAGCCCCATCAGCTCTGCCACTCCACCCTCCACCTTACTGCTATACCCCTCCCCATGTCCATCCCAAACTGCAAATTGCACCCTCAATGCACCGGCCGCATACACTCACCCTTCATTTCTCCCTTCGGATTCACGATCACGCCAGCATTGTCTGCACCAACCCAAACCATCCCTCACCATTAGCCCTCCGCAATCATCCATCCCACCACCACCTACTACACCATCTGCGCCCCGCTCACCATCATACTTCCCACCTCACATTCTAAACGTCCCCATCATGCACAACACCGCGCTTGTGCACCTGCCCCTGCCTGCGTCTATCTCTTCACCTCTTTCCCGGACTGCCGCCTCCCATCCACTTTCTACGCGCCATCACTCAACCCACTCCCCCTTCCGCATCTCTCAACCACTACCGATGCCCACTCACTCCGCCTACCTTCGAAGTACATGAACACTCCGTCTTTGCGCCTCCATGGCTTGCGCTGACGCACGATCACAGCAGGCATCACCTTCTTACGCAGATCCGGCTTCCCCTTCTTCACCGTGGCCATCACCATGTCTCCTACGGCTGCAGCTGGCAGCCTGTTCAGCCGCCCCTTCACTCCCTTCACCGAAATCACGTACAGATTCTTCGCACCTGTGTTGTCTGCGCAATTCACCACCGCGCCCACCGGAAGACCCAGGGACATCCGAAACTTGTTCCCGGAGGAACCTCCCCTCCCTGCACACCGTCACCGCATACTCAACACCCTAAACACCACTTCCACACCCCAGACCTGGGGCGACACCCGCCTCGTGCAACAACACCACTCCTCCATCGCCTCACACCTCACCATGCCAGCCACTGCCAGTGAAACCATCGCCTTCAACCTAACCACAACCCAACACACTTCCACGCTCCCCCTTCCACTCCCACTCCCACTCCCACTCCCACACACCTCCTCAGTCGCTCAGAGTGTTGCTGCCGCGCCCATCGACGCAGCTAGACCTTCACCATGCACCACACTAAACGCAATCCTGATCCTAAACTGCTCACAATCGCTCCCATCCACGACGCCTCTCGCACGCATATATTCCCACACAATGCTCCAGGTTGCGACGACGAAGACACACACAAGCTGGATAGCAACAAAAGGAGTAGAGGAAAAAACATACCGCGTTTCGACATGGTGGTTGGCAGCGGAACCCGCAGATGAGAGGAGAACGACAACCGAAGAGGGCCCTGCAACGAGCGTGGTCTCACTCATAACCCCCCCAGGGTCCATCAGAAACCCTAACCTTCAGACCTAAAGTTGTGGATGAATGAAGCGAAGCGGAACACCAACCGAATCCCCATCCATCAGGTACTGCTCCCCCCGAATGTATCCTGCAGCGTTTCGTGTATTTGGGGGCATTGCAACCCACACTTCCGCAATTGTCCCAGGAGTGCACACGGACGCCAGGGGTTCAGTCGCTGCTTGTGCCCTGCATGTGAATGAAGGGAATTCATAAGGTGGCACTGGCATGATATTGGTGAAGGCATTCTTAACAGCCGAGACGCAGTCAGCAAGCTGATCTGGTTTTTGGGCACAAATCTGCTGTAGAAACACACGGAAAATCTCGGAATTCTCAAGTTGCTGCAGGGATGCTGAGTCGGAAACCCTCGTGTTGATGAGGTTCCGTTGTTTTGTGAAACTGTATTAAAATGCAGAGCATAAGCATGTCCGATAGTAACGTTTGATGATACTTGAATCATGAATCTGAGGACGTGAATTGTGAAGGAAGAATTAGGTCTTGATTTGCATACTTTACAAACATTTCAGTAATGTGGACCGTTACGGTAGCTAGAAATCTTCCTGACCTGGTTCTATCTAGATAATGTAGCACATTCTTCAATGCTGCTGTAGAGGAGTGTGTAAATGGTATGAACGATGCGAATGGTGTTCCCTGATTGGCATTGCCAACATGTTATGATCCTAGTTGATGGTTGTGGAATTATTTCACATGTGCCATCGATGTTGTTTGCCACGTAAGGCTGTGTTGACAAGTTAATCTAGCAAATAAATGCGAGAGGCAATATCAGACACTAGCCAATCGAAGCCAGTCAGCAAGCCCTCTCCTGTTACCGCACTGCAAGCCACAATTTTCCAGTGCCGGCTTGAATCCATAACCTCCAGTTGAAGGATCTGTTTCAAACATGTAAAAGTGGAGTTACAGCGCTGCACGTACTAGATAGCAGGACAAGTCTTGGCTGTCGGGAAAAAGCCAGCAGATTATAAAAGTGAATATTACACATGGGACTTCATTGTTTGAGAAAGATAATTTACCTTAGCAAGTTCCTCTGGTTGTATTGCACCTTTGATGTCTTGTTTGTTGGCTAGAATCAATAGCGAAGCTCCCATAAGTTTCTGAACCACAACCCGAAGAACGAAGACGTAATTGTACAACTCGAAATGACATGCTACACTAAGTGCATGCTAATTCAACAGTCCCGCTAGGTACGAAAGACCAGCCAGTTGAAGTATATAGTTTGCAGACGGAAAACAAACATCACAGAAGTTATGAATAAATTTGCCGTGTAATGCTGTTTTCGTTTTTACAAGTCTTGTTGTCTTCTGCAAAATTGTAGTTGTTGGATACGATCTATTCTGGATCTAATGTAGACCCTATATGTGAAACTTTACCTCCTCTTTCAGAAGTCCGTGTAGCTCATGTCGACAGTCATCCAGTCGTCGAGAGTCTGAGCAGTCAACTACCCACACCATGCCATCTGTTTGCTCATAATAGTTTCTCCAGTACGATCGCAAAGTCTTTTGTCCGCCAATGTCCCAAATGTTGAGGCGGAAACTATTTCAATTTCACATGAAGGTTTTAGTGCATAAAAGCGAGCAGCACATCTCACTAAACTTCAAGAAAAGAGCTCGAAAGAACCATGTAACAAGCAATAGTGCAAATAAGCCCTTAAGTTCGACTTTACAGTCACGAAAAAGTGAGACGACTCCACCTACAATGAATATCAAGGAAAGCATAATCAAGACAACCTGCACGTTCAGGATAACAAATCGCTCTAAAGGAAGCAACGAAATGGCCGACAAACAAACCTATTGTACTGCATGGTTTTGATATTGAAACCAAGAGTAGGGCTAATTTTACTTGTATCTTCTCCATTAATCCGCTTCACAATGGTTGTTTTACCTGCATTGTCCAGCCCTCTATGGCACACAAGAAACGTCAACATCAAACCCACAGAATACCAACTCAAAAATGAGAATATCGACCAGAAATGTATTATCAACCCGAACCTAGAGAACAAGGACACCGATCACAAGCAGAAACAGCAGAGATGAACACATACACCATGAAGATCCGCATCTCCTTCTCCTTCCGCTTCACTTTCCTGATGATCGTCAGCAACCCCATGATCGTTACCTTCTTGCAAATTTCAGTCCGAGTTGCACCCAAATCAATCGAATTCAACCCTAACTTACTCAACGATTCACTATGCAATACAAATTGGAGCTGATAAAACTCAAACTACGATCACTTGGACACTCATCAAGCTCAAAATGTCAAACCCTAATTTGCGGATGCAGTGCACTGGCAAACTGCCAGGACATTCATCAGCCTTGAGTTGGATGAAACAATTCGATGGATGATTTCTAATGTTGTGAAAGTCGAAGAAAACTTAACGTCTGCTCAAGTTTATACAATGAAAAGCTTATTTCACATTGAGATTGTCCGTGTCGGGGAGAGAGAGAGAGAGAGGAGTGATTATTAGGGTTGATGTTTCATTGCAAGGAATTCGGTTGTGTGGAGATTCATCATAGGTTTCTTCTGTGCTGAATTGTACTATGTCGGCTATCGATGGACCGATTCCGCCTGCAGATGAGCAAGCAGTAAAGCAGAGGAGTTCTCAACAGCGGCAGCCGGAGCCAGGGGAGCCAGTTTGCGTTGTCTGTGGTCGCTATGGTGAATACATCTGCGACGCCACCGATGACGATATATGTAGTCTAGAATGTAAAGCTGCAATTCTAGCTGAAATCAATACTACTCCACAAGCTGCGTGTGATGCTGCTAAACCAGAGAGGAAGGTGGTGCCTCTGTCAACGGAAGGATTGCAAGATGAGTGCATAGTGGTTACAGATAAGGGGAATATATTACCTGAATGGGCACCGGACGAATCCGTTTCAAGATTGTCAAAGGAGCAAGTTAATGCCCTACTCCAGGGAATTGAGGTATCTGTAAGAGGCGACGATGCCCCTCGACCGACCTTGCAGTTTGCGGACTGCAAATTTTTACCGAAACTGCAGGAAAATCTTGAAGCTGCGGGGTATGAAACCCCCACACCAGTTCAAATGCAAACTATTCCTGCGGCTCTCAAAGGACGTGATGTTTTGGTGTCAGCAGAGACGGGCTCTGGGAAGACTGCTTCGTTTTTGCTTCCTATAATCATGCGGTGTTGTCTAATACGCATCCATGGATTGTCAGAGCGAGAGAAACCTCTAGCCATGGTGTTGGCGCCTACGCGAGAGCTCTGTGCTCAGGTCAGTTATTTGTTTGTTTTAAATTAGCGTATGCATCAGAATCGGAGTTTTGTTGCAATGTCCGCCACAGGTAACTCTATTACATAAGTTGCGTAAGTTTATTGCATAAGTTGTAAGTATTAATTTTCGTAATTGTATGTCACGGAAGTAGGTGGAGGAGCAGGCGAAGGTGTTAGCCAAAGGTTTACCGTTTAAGACAGCTCTGGTCGTAGGTGGCGATGCAATGCCCCAACAGGTGCACCGCATAAAGCAGGGTGTGGAATTGATCATCGGCACCCCAGGACGACTCATTGACCTCCTTTCAAAGCATGATGATCTTACTTTGCGGGTACAGGGTTTTATGTGTCTTTGTTGATCCCTCACAGAATCTCTTTGCTGAAATCTGGAAATCATGAACTATTGCTGATTTTCTTGATGTTTCTACTGTATATTATTTACATTGTTTAGTGTTGAAGTTCAAATTATGCTTTTGGAAATTCCTTATCGGCTGTCATTTTTTGATGGCTTTGAGGCTTTTAGGGATCTGCCTGCCTAAAATAACCGGCAGAATGTTTTTTTGATAAACGTTGCTGTTTGTATGAAGGATGTGTGCATTTTAGCACTTGATGAGGTGGACTGTTTGCTGGAAAGCGGTTTTCGAGATCAGGTATTGCAGTTAGTCCAAGCCCTGGCGATGCCGCAGATTCTAATGTATTCAGCAACAATTCTACCCGCCATTGAGAGGTTTTCCTCGTCGCTGTTGAAAAACCCTCTAATAGTATCGGTGGGAACTCCAAGGCAGCCCAACCGAGCTGTGCAGCAAATAATATTATGGGTGGAAACCAAGAACAAGAAGAAAAAGCTGTTCGAGATTCTGAAGAGTCGAGTGCATTACCAACCTCCAGTGGTGGTCTTTGTAAACTCAAGAATGGGGTCTGATCTTCTAGCTGAGTCCATACGGACTGTAACTGGCATACCAGCCAGGTCATTACACGGGGAGAAGTCTGTTAAGGTGAGACTTTACTTCACTTTCATTGAGTTCTGTCCTGAAGTTACTAATAGTTTTACAATATCATCACAGAATGTCGACTGAGACATGTGCTGTTTCCCGGCACATTGTGACTTCTTTTAGACTTAATCCTTATTTTCAAGAGGAATGACATTCTCTTGGTTTTTGTGCTTTTGGAAACTATGCTGCTGAATCTCCTCACATTGTATTTATTGTGTTATGTGGATGTCAGGACCGTCGGGAGACATTGAAGAACTTTCTTATGGGTGAAATACCAGTGGTTGTGGCGACAGGAGTGTTGGGACGGGGCTTGGATCTGTTAAGGGTCACACAAGTGATAATATTTGACTTTCCATCCTCGATTCAGGAGTACATTCACATGATCGGAAGGGCTTCACGGCTTGGTAATGCAGGTTCTGCAATGGTATTTGTTAACGATGAGAGTAAAGCTTTGTTTAAGGAGCTTGTTGCACTCTTGAAAGCCTCAAGGACTGTGATCCCCCGCGAGCTACTGAATTCGCCATATTTGCTCTCTACCTACGCGCTTGCTTACAACAAAAAGAAGAAACGAAGAAGAAAAGATGTTGACTCGCATAGTGACTGAATAACACGTCTTGCTAAAGATTCTTGTCGAAGATTTCTTACCGAAGGTACATGAAATTTGTATGCTCAATGGCTCTTGCTTCAAGATCAATTGTACAGTTCCATACTTGTAATCAAGAGTAATCCTCCAGCTATTTCAAACTACTAGAGCGCTGACGAGCTATCGAAACCCTTCAACAATAGTATTCAGGAGCTGTGACTAACCCATCTACAAAAGCAGTAGGACTTTCAACTAAAAGCCCACTCAGATCTAGTGGTAAAAGCTCAAGACTACTGTCAGTCGTAGACAGATTCTCGATTTTATCTTGTTGACTTGCAAATGGGAAATTGGAAGGCCAACACTCTACTGTTTTACAGCATGATATGTGTGACCTGAGGGCATGTCCGCATTTCAATAAAGAGGACAACTCCCATTGAGCACGCAGTAAATGTGAAGTGCATTACGTTGCTATTGTTGCAAACAATGGAATTCACATCACTATTTATGTTTTTGAAATCTTTTGCACTCTAAACCTGGAGGGTTCTCGTTACATTTGACTGTTTCAACTTACAGCTTACATAACCTGATGTAGTTTCAACCTGTTAACAAAAGCGAATCTTGAAGAATGATGTTATGAGACTGAAAGCTACTTTAAGATTTTTTAAAAAATTACTTCGATCGGAAGACAGAGAGTTCTATGATGTCTATAGATTATTAGTTTGAGGAGGTAAACGATGAAGCTCATCAACTTCCTTCATTTCAACGTCCCAACGAATGGAGTTGCTTAGTTTGTGCACAATTTCTACATTCAGTGAAGTTTGAAGCACGGCTAAGTTTTTCATGCCTACAACTCCACATCACTTCGCACGTGAGCTTCAAGTTTGCAGAATACTTGAATTGCCAAAATTGAACTTCAGTACTGCATTCTGATAGCACTATGAAACACACAATGCTCCAGTGCAATTTCACATCATCCCAGCTAAAGATCACCAACACGAGCTTGCAAACAGATAGACTAACTCTACAAAAGGCAGCACTACGAAGCAATTTCAAAACCAAAGCCTCAGCGAATTCAAATGCATATCATTTCAGAATTCACGCAATCTCGGAGTTGAACGAATGTTATGAAAGACCCAGTTGAAAAACCACTCTGCTAACCTCACAATGTCGTTAATTCATAGTTCATAGCACTGTCCAAATCAAAACACACAAGCTCAATCTACTACTTCGTTGTCGTACTCCCTCTTGACTCTACTCTTCAATCGCTCTTCTCGGCGCTGTTCTCTGCGCTCTTTGTGACTACGATCACGACTCCCTCCTCTATGTGACCTCCTCCTCTCGTCCCGATCCTTCCTACGATGCCCCTCATCACCATCTTCACTATCTTCCATCCGTGACTTTGTGCTCTCGACTCTCTTGTCCCTTTGATCTTCGAAATCACCATTCTCAACGACCCTTCTCTTCTCGGATCTTTTTTCTCTCTGATCTTCAAGGTCACTGTCCACTTCATGTCTTCTCTTCTCGGATCTTTTTTCTCTCCGATCATCAAGGTCACTGTCCACATCATGTCTCCTCTTCTCGGATCTTTTTTCTCTCCGATCTTCAATATCACTATCTACTTCATGTCGTCTCTTCGCTACTCTTTCTCGTTGGTCTTCAATTTCACCCTCCTCAACATCCCTGCTCTTCTCAACTTTCCTTTTCTTCCTGTCATCATAATCGCTGTAATCAGCATCTCTTTTCTTCTCTGATCTCCTGTCTTTGCGATCCTTGCGGTGTCGACTCTTGCTGTGCCTGTGGCGAGATTCGGGTTCTTCATCACTGCTGGGATCGGTATCAGAGTCATCCTTAGTACGCCTTGATCTGTGTCGCCTACTGGAACTCTTTTTCTTTGACGAATGCCTGTGCTTACGGTGTCTTTTCCTGTCCCGAGAGTCGTCCGAGCTCTCATCACTAGATTCAGAAGAGGAGACATGTCTTTTCTTTTTTGACTTTTTTGACTTCCTTGATGAAGATTTCGAATGTTTAGATTCTAATAGTTTCCGATCAGGTACAGAGGTTGATCCCTTCTTACCTCTTCCCAATCTTGCCAAAGCTCGTTCCATCTCAGAGTCCTCGTCACTATCAGAAATCTCGGACTCCTCTGAGGACGAAGATGCCGCAAGCAAGTTCCCAGCGCCTTCAAACTTCGCATCATTTCGTTCTCTCTCTAAGGCTGACACTGCAGCGGCGGCGGCTTCTTCTTTAGCAGTAAGAAAATTTCTGCATTGGAACGTCAAGTGGCCCACTCTTCCACACTTTTGGCAGGAGCCCCGTGCTTCATCCGCATTTGAACCCGTCAAACGAGCCAACGCAAGGAGACCTGCATAGCGTTTTAGAGACAAATGCCATAAGTACTCTCTAGGTATCGATGGAACCCCACCACAAGTACATGAAAGAATATGATCACCATTGCCCAACACACTGAAAAAAAAATATAACGGGGTCCAGAGATAATAAGAACTCAGAACTCCACAATGAAAACTCATAATGCAACAATGTTAACAGGAAGAATAAAAATTAACAACAATAGGAAGTAGGAAGCAGCAGCCGTGCACAGATAGCTTATTTGACATAGGCAGAAGTTTACAGCCCTATGTAAGTTCTTATTTGTACACAGATGAGAACCAATAAATTGAAGGGTTAGATGCAAACTGGCAATTAAACACGAAAATGTAGGACATCGTGGTAATTCTTTTTACCTTGAAACGAATCATATGCATTTTGCTCATCGGTAGCACTTGCACCCCCTCCAGCAGCTGGATCTGGTACGCTTCGGTCATCTTGACGCTGCACTTTATCCGGTGCATAAGGGTCATACCCAATAGCACTCTGCCAGATACCATGAGTCTGAAGAGCGGCACTTGAATGCACCCGATTGTTTGCGGGCATGCGCACCCGGCCTGCCGTGGCCGGCATCTTGCCGTTTTCAAGACTTAACTCCTAAAACGTTCTGCAACCTGCGGCACCATCATTCCAGGATAAATCCTTGTAAAAACCACCGACGAGACAGTGGTGCTAGGTTGGTGGACACTGCCGTGGCCAACGCCGGTGTAGCACGGAGCATATGACAGGATCAAATACACGAAACGATGCAACAGTAAAAAGACACGAACAAATGTGACCACCCCAACAGACAAAATTGCGAAATGGATGCAAATCTTAAAATGACTCAGCAGGAATCCTCCCCAGAAGAGCAAGAAGGTGGAGAGAATGAGAAAACAAAAGCATTTGAAAGTAACATAGAGGAAATGGAAAGTTGCATGTAAGGACGATCCAGATGAGCGAGGGAAGAAAGACGAGTGGGAATGGTACCTGTGACCAAGTATCGACGAGACGTAAGCAAATACAGCAGAAGAGCAATCGCAAGAAAGCACCAAATTAGTAGGCCTCTTTAAAACCAAATCGGACTCGAGTGGAAGCAGAAAGCTAAATTTACACTTCTCGAAACCCTACTCAAAGCACAAATTGCAAACTACGATGACTGGGTTCTCATTACAATACCCTAACTCTCCTGAATAACAAATTCTCATTTATGATACTTGAGCGGGGACTACGTCATGCTCCTCGTTTCTAAACACCACAAATCTGCACGCACAAATCCGTATCCTCTAACTCAGGTTGAACCCTTGCACAATTGTCCCCAAGAGAATCAACATTTGCAAACTTTCCCGCATCGTTTATCAAAACCCTAGACCACTTCGACGAGGAGATGGAGGCAATTAAATCCACAATCTGTATCCTCTTACATCGGACAGCCTAAGTCGGAAACTGAGATAATCAACTGCACATCCAATCACTAGTTGCGAAGAACCACAATTCATCAAAACAAAGCTACGGGCAATCCTCCGAGCCAGCGTAAATATGCAACAGAAAAGGTGGAACAGGGACAAGTGAGCTGATGGGAGCGAGAACTACAATTTGAGCTTTGTGTAATCGCACCTGTTACTCGGAGTGGACAGCACGTTCCTGAAACGAATCACTCACTCATCCACGTCAAGTGAAACGAAACTGTGTCGGAATCCGAAATGCAACACAGTGTATTCTCGGAAAACTAAAGAGACTTCTCGGGACTGGGAGACCCTATGTTGCGCAAAGGACTTTCCAACAACAAGGAGCTTTTCGGTTGCATCCGTGCCCCATCAAACCCTATAGGTGATGAACGACGTTGCCGGAAGGTGGGGATCTCATTCCTGGCGACAACCACGTATAGTAATTCATCCATTTCTGTGACCTAGCGGAGCTGCAGTAGCTTCCCATTCGTTCCCCATTAGTCCGTGTTGGTATCCGAAAGACCCATTGATTTGGTGTTTTCGTGCGATTACTCTTCTGCTGTATTTGCTTACCTTTCGTCGATACTTGGTCACAGGTACCATTTCTACTCCTCTTTCTTTCCTCGCTCATCTGGATCGTCTTCACATGCAACTTTCCATTTTCTCTATGTTACTTTCAAATGCTTTTGCTGCCTTATTCTCTCCTCCTCCTTGCTCTTTTGGGGAGAATTCCTGCTGAGGCTTTGTAAGATTTGCACCCATCTCACATTTTTGTCTGTTGGGATGGTCACATTTGTTCGTGTCTTTTTTTCTGTTGCATCGTTTCGTGTATATGATCCTGTTATATTATCCGTGCTATTCCAGCGTTGACCACGGCCGTGTTCACAAACCTAGCACCACTTCCGTATCGATAGCTTTGCTGGTTTCAGGAGCGAATTTGTGTCATTGTGTGCCGTTGTTCCCATACCTTTCAAATTAGATGCGATCCACCCTGCCGAATAAAATGTTTGAGATTTTGATCACCCTCAGTTAAAAGTGTCGAAGCATACTTGTACATGTTCTAGTTCATGCGTTTAGTGCGTGCTAAATAGAGAGACTAATGGCGAATTAGGAATGCCGATCTATTTTCAATTTTTGCAGTTTGGCTGCGACCAGAAGTTCTATGTTGTCAAAGTTCCTTTCTGAATTTTCAGGCGGTTGCTCTAGGTCTTGCAGTCAACCTTGGACGTTATTGTGCTTCAAATCTAATCGAAGCGAAGTCTATCTTGGTGCCTAGAAATTGAGTAGTTTCCTCTGTGAGGGAATGTCGGACAAGCGCAAAGCAGTTCGGGAGGAGGAAGACGACGATGATATCCTGGGAATGTCAAGTGATGGTCCGAGAAAGCAAACGCAGGCTGCACTTGCTTTCAAGAAGAAGCTCAAGTCTGACCCCGACATTCTTAAAATCGTGACCAAATTTGCCGAGACTGCCAAGGAGGCAGACCCAGAAACACGCACTCTCGCAGACCTAAATCTTGCTAACAGTTGCAAGGAGGTAGTCGAGCTCAACACTGGAAGTGTTGTACTTGAGGTTGAAAAGAGCATCTTGGCGATCGCTAAGTCCATTCTTAGTGGCAATGGCTTCGGGTATTTAGTTCCTTCACGATCAAGTGCGAATCAGCTCTATGTGCCCGAGTTGGATCGTATTGTACTAAAGGACAAGGCCTCTTTCCGCCAATTTGCCAATATTGCGAGCGTTCGAAAGACAGCCATCACTACTCGAATTTTACAGCTTGTCCATCAGCTCTGCACGAAACAAATCCATGTTACGAAGCGCGATCTGTTCTATACTGACGTGAAGCTATTCCAGGAGCAAGGGCAGAGTGATACTATTCTCGATGATGTCTCGTGCATGTTGGGATGCACTAGGTCAAGTCTTAATGTTGTCGCCTCTGAGAAAGGAGTTGTAGTGGGACGGCTAGTATTTATCGAAGATGGGGATCGAATTGACTGCACCAAGATGGGAGTAGGTGGAAAGGCAATTCCTCCTAACATAGACAAGGTTCAAGGCATGGAGAGTGATGCTCTCTTTATTCTTCTTGTAGAGAAGGATGCTGCCTTCATGCGTTTGGCAGAAGATCGGTTTTACAACCGCTTTCCTTGTGTTATTCTCACTGCAAAAGGGCAACCGGATGTGGCAACACGGCTGTTCTTGAAGAAAATGAAGACCGATTTGAAACTCCCAGTACTGGGTCTGGTTGATAGTGATCCTTATGGTCTCAAAATTCTCTCGGTTTACATGTCTGGATCCAAAAATATGTCTTATGACAGCTCCAATTTGACTACTCCTGACATCAAGTGGCTTGGCGTCCGGCCCAGTGACTTAAACAAGTACAAGATTCCCGAGCAGTGTCGCTTGCCCATGTCAGACCAGGATATAAAAACCGGGAAGGATATGCTCGAAGAAGATTTTATCAAGAAGGATAAGAACTGGGTTAAGGAGTTGGAACTGATGGTTAAGACCAAGGAGAAGGCGGAAATTCAAGCCCTTAGTTCCTTCGGATTCCAGTATCTCTCCGAGGTGTACCTGCCTCTCAAGCTACAGCAAGAAGACTGGATTTAGTGGTGCACAACATAGGTCTATCTTCCCATATTCGTGCCTGCAACGGATGGATCAGGATGCTTTTTTCTTACTGGACTTGGAACATGTCACAGCTGTTTATTGGTGTCGCAGGGTGCATCATTCGCCTCAAAGGATGACGGTAGGCTGATGTGTTTGATCTGTATGCTACTCCTCAGCAGCTGCATTTAGAAGCCCATACTTGGCATGATGTGCATACAAGGAATTTTTAGTCTGATTCTGCGTTTTTTGAAACCAGGATTGTCATTGGACATCAGTGAACCACATTCCGCATTCGTCATTAGGACATTAAGTGTATGATGCAAATGATTAGGTTGGACATCGCTTGAACGCTGCAGCTGTCGTAGCTGTGTATGTACTTGCATTAGGTCAATACTAATTGGTTCTGAAGTATGACAGATGCAGGTCCTTATCTATTGTTCATCTGGTATGTACACTACTATGCAGCAAAGAGTGGAGTCTACAGACGATGCAGTTGTATTTTCGTTACAACCATCGATGGATACTGTATCAAGTGAGGCTCTTGGTTGAATTTATGCATGTGCAGCATGATATTGCAGTGATGTGACTCGATTTACAGTTATTTGATAGAATGAAAATTCTTGCTGCCATATTTGGTCATTGCTTGTTTGGAGTATTAATTGCCTTCTCATTCACAACGTTCTCAAAGTGGGACAACTCGTTTGCCTTCTGCTTGCCGCCAGCCTGGAAGAAGTGCATAAGACTTCTATATGCATGATCATATCTGGAAATAAAAGTGCATTAAATTTGTTTATTCATTTGTATATATTTACTAATGTACAAGACATTGGAACAACTTTAGCTTGTTTGAAACGTTGGTATGTTTGTGATGAAATTGTCTGCAAATATTTGTGGTCATCATGTTTGTAATAATGTTATTGGTTGCTAGTTAACATTCCTTGTTCCAGTAGAACTTTTGTGATTTGGTTGATTAACTTAATTTAGAAATGCAATCAATATGTAAAACATAATTTTTTATAATAAAGAATAACTTCACTATACACAATATTTGTAAAACTAACTGTATATAAATTCACACAGACATACACGCATATATGTATGTGTGTATGTGAATTTTTGTGAGTTTTTGTAAATTTAAACACATTCAAACAGTGGATATTGTACTCTTTGGCAATGCTGCATTTTAAGCTATTTTTCTGAACGTAAACATGCAATTTGCATTCACTTGTACAAGCAAAATTTACATTGCATCAACCTTTTGAATATTACGGATGACCAAAATTGTTGTACCTTTTAAGTACCTGTTTATCAAACTATGGCATGATTCTATGATAATATTATTTTTGATCCATAAATCAATACTTTCATAGCCAAGAACTCAACTATATTAATGTTCAGGATTTATTTAATAACCCTAACTTATTTGATTTGTTTCATTGCCTCTTTGTTTTTAATAACTGATTTTGCAATATAAGTAAGAAAATTTACTGAGTATAATAAAATAAGTTTATTTTTTAATATAAAAATCAAGAAAATTTAATATTACTTTTTGGAAATCATGTCATAATAAAGTAAAAAAGTAGCAAATTTAGTTTAGTTAAGACAATTTTTATTCTTCCATAACCTTGCTAATGCATCTTTAAGAGAATACGTAAAGTACTAACCAATTCTTTGTTTGCAAAGTATAGATTTTAGCAATTAAAGGCTCTTTGTTTAGGAATGGATGAAATATTTATCTTGATAATTGCAAGTGTTGGTAATAGAATAATTCTCTAACAAAGAGCTTTGCAGGCTTTTCATTTCTAAAACAACAAATTTAAATTAAGGTAGAAATTTCCAATCCACTTTACCTCTGTTGCTTTATTTTCTCTGGTTAATAAATAAATAGAATTAAAATTTCATTCAAAAACATTTTACTTAACTTGTACACAAACAATAACATGAATATGTATCATTTTACAACACAAAAGTTTAATATTCCATTCATAAAAGTTATAAGTGGACATCCTCCAATTTATGGACATGGTAGACATCAAGGTATCCATTTCCTAGCAAAATCCACTCCACACCCACAAATATGACAAATAGTATTAATGGCATGTCAATGATGCCACCAAGGTCAGTGCTCAATAATCTTAGAGTGCATTATACAATGAATCATATGGGAAGAAAGGGAGTGATGGATTTATTGGGCATGCTTGGCCTATTCCTCAATACCTCATTTAAGTGTCTCAATAAATGAAAAGGGTAGAGAGAGACCCAACATTCAAATGTGACACCAAGAGCCACATTGTATAAAATTATATATATTCTGTGTTGTCCACTCTACACAAAACACGTGGCATGTTTTTATATTTATATTTACATTTATTGCTGAGATGCTATTTTAAAGAACAAACCCCCTTGAGGCAATTACTTCCCACCTCCCACAGGCATTTAGGGCCCCCTTGTATGAGGTGGAGTCAGCCAATTGCTGCCTAAATAACTCTTCGTTGACTCCTGGCTTTAACACTATACTATACAGATATGTGTGTGTAGATATATGAGTCATCCTTCATTTTTAATTTATTTTTTAAAATATAAATATATGAATTCACCAACAAGAACCATTTTTATATTTGCAAATAAATAGGTTGGTCAAAGTTGGATGAATCTAGTTATATTAATATAGTCTTGGGGTCCAAAATCTGAATAATTAATAAAATAAATAATAAACAACCTAAATTCTCATGTCTTGAGTTTTGAATGATTTTTGCAACTTTGTGTGTACAAGGAGAACTTTGTTGTGTAAGCACATGATCTCCTTGCTTGTGATGGGAAAAAGTATTGAATTTTTATTTCACTATGAAACTTTAATACTAAGGACTAAAATCACATTATTGTAAAATAATAAAGTTATTTTTATTGTCCTTTGGCAAGTTATTGATGAGCATTAATTTAATATAAAAATGAGATATAAATCAATGTTATTGATTCAAATTCTTACGTATGTGTATACATACATATAGGTTTGTAATGGGTTTGGCCTCTTGTTCTGTATTTGTCATAGACATTTAGTCCTTTATGAGACTTTCCATATTTTTCAAGAGTCTCCTAAAAAAAAATAGTCCTCCAGTTTTAAATAGCAATTTCCAATGTGCAAGAAGTCTATTGGATGACAAATCTTTAGAAGCTTGAATCATGAATCATTCAAGAATTGAATAATTATAGTTTATACTTGCAAATAATCATTTAAGTAACTATGCAACCAAATCTATATTTAGTCATGCTGAATTTTTTTAGCCTTTTTATATTATAATATACGTATATTCTAAAAAATCAATTACTATTCTGCTCATCAACTCTATTACTCATGCAATCAATATTTTTGGTAATGAATAAAGGATTATTTACTTAAAACATAGGCAATAAAATTATAAACATCACATGAAAACTTCAGTTTCTCCTTCTTACAGTCAAACATCATTATTAAAACTTTAAATATAAAATCGTAATCCTTTATCACTATTTTAGAATTAAAAACCCCACATTTTGTGCACAATTTTCTACTTTGATCTTAATTTGAAGTCAAATTATAATACATCTTTTACACATCATTCCGTAATCCTGTTAATTATGAACTGTAGCAATAAAACATTTTTGTAATAAAATACTGTTTCAGAAATAGTTTTAAGAGAGTATATATATATATATATATATAATTAAAAAAACATATTACACCAAAATCATAAATTCTTAAGCTTTAATTTTAAGCCTTAAAAAACTTTATTTTATTTTATTCTCAATTGCAATAATCTCATTTCCTTGATATCTCAAGTGTTTGCCATCACAATCACATAAACTTGAATGCTCATATATATGTATATAAAGTAGATATTTTTCTTCAATAATGATTTCCTTTATTCCAATACTTGTTATGTGCTTGAAAACATTTTTTTTGTTTTGTTTTTTGTTTTTTTCTGCAGTTAGTTATTCTGATCCAATAAAGCAACAAATTTAGGTCTAAAAGGATTTTGGGAATTAAAAAATATATATATACATATATGTGTATCATAACCATTTTGTTAAGTCACAATGTTTTACTACATTCAACCATTCTTTCCATTCATAAGAAGGCAGCAGCATGGTCCTAGGTATTGCCACTGTTGCAAACATGTTTGACATCCTAATTCAAGCACATCCCCCACTTGTGGCTCCCACCATGACTTCTGGCTGTCAGTTCTTTGGCAATTCATCCCACATGGATAAGATCACATACATCCACCAGTTAGAATCCCCTCTACTTCTTTGCCCACACATCAGAAAATAAAGAAAGATATGACATCATCAATAACTCAATGATATTAGACACTATGGCGAATGATCCCATGTGCGTAGCAAGTTGTTACAAGTACATCCTCTCACTTGTAAGAAGGGAGCAGTAGCCAAAGGCTGAACACATTCTAAATATAGGTATGAAGTTGATTGAGTAGTAACCTGACCAGTGTGGAAGAGAAGAGGATCCGAGTACATTGATGAAGCCATGTAATTCGCATCAACAGAAATCTTTGAATGCGATCCACGGCCACTGATTGTCATTCTCAATCTGCTCACACAATCGCTATCAGATGGCACCTGCAGCCTAACTACAGAGACAACCAAAAACAAAGGTCCACAGCGCCAGTGACACCAACGCTGCAGACACGTACATCACGAATGGGAACAGTCTTAAACTTTACCCAGCATCTCGCTCACAAATCGCAACTTGTCACCTCGAAAAACTCACAAGATTGCAAACGTGTAGAGAAACTCTCACTCAAAAACCATGGAGTCCATCTGAAAAGACTCTGATCATCAAATTGAATCAAGGGGGGAAACACATAAAATGAAATCTGAATGGGGTGAATCGAGGAGTTAATTAATTGCATATACCACAACTGTGATATCCTCTGAAGCACTAAAACCTCTGTTGCCAAACACCAATCGCTGAAACCGCGCCACAGAAATCTCTGCCAGCAGCTTAGCAGTAACCTTCGCGGTGACCCTGCGCTTGACAGCAACCAATGCCACACTGAACAACAAGCCGAGTACAGTTGATGTGATTGTGCAAGTGGTCGCCGGACAAGATTCTAAAAAACCGACCAGTAAAAAATCAAAACGAAAAGAGTAAGAATCCCAAAGACGATAATTCTCGACGAATTGGAGCAGATCTGTGCAGACGAGCGGGAAGATGAAAGCTCCGCCGCGCTCAGATCGGCTTGCGGCTCGATTGGGAACCGGTGCCGGTGCCGGTGCCGATACGGTTCCATAATCGGCACTGAATTTTAAGCTCGCCCTGCAATTTCAAACTGTGCAACTGATGCGACCATGCAGCGCCACGCCTCCCTCTTTTGAATTCCCTGCATCCCTGGGCGGGAAGGTTGGGCGGGTGTCCTGCTAAAAGAGCTGCCCTCCACGTGTTCGTTCAACAATTAGGACCTGGAAGAAGCTCTTCATCCATTGCGTCTTCATCCAAAAAAACTATTGGAAACTTTCATTGGATGGGGCTGATGTTTGAGATCTGTTGTGTACATATGTTGCATGGTTTTGTAAAGGATATTGCTAATGCCACCACATTTTTTGCTATCAACACCACATCCACCACATGCCACCCACACACTTTGTTAATGTTAAATTTAAAAAAATTACAATTTTTTTCAATTATATATATGTATACATATTTTTAATAAGAATAAGTTTTTTTAATTGAATTTATTGATTTTTTAAATATTTAATATTAACTTATCAATTATATTTTTTATTAAAATTAAATTTATTTCTGTATAATATGTTTTTGTCAAATTTATTTGTCTAATATATTTTCTTCCTTTCCACACCTTTTTTTTAGCTTGATTTGGAAGTAATGTGGAAGAACACACTTCATCTATAATATTTGATAAAGTATAAACTTAGTAAGGATACAGATCTAATCTTAAAAATAAAAAATCTAAAATATATAAAAAAAATTTAAAATAAAAATCCAAACATGCTCATATATACTTTAAAATCTGAAAAAACCTCAAGTTTAGATTTATCTAACTATGATTACTACTTTTTAATTATTTTGCAAGGATAATTCTTGATTTCAAACTTTATAAAGTAAATAATTAAACATGTCTCAAAACTATTTCAAATATTTTGTTTGATATTGATTAATTTATAATCAAATTTAATTAAATATAATTTTTTAAAAAATATCTATTATAAAAATAAAAATAAAAATCTATCTTTAGAAAACTATAAATATATCAATTTTATATTTTATATTATAATATGAATTTTTAATTAAAAAAAGTTTCATAGGTAATAGAATAGTGATCTAAAATATTTAATCAATAATTAATAATGCATTTAGATGAAAAAAAACTTGTTTATTTGGTAAAATTTTATAAAAAATAAATTATAACCTCTTGCATTAATAGTTTCATTATTTTGCATAAAATGATTAACATGCATAATAAAATATTAAAAATATTAACCAAGTTTACTGCATTGTCATTATTTTAAATATAAAAAAATAATTTTTTTTATTCTTTTAAGTTGGAAAATTCCTAAATTTTACAAAAAATACTCATGATTTTACACTTCTTACCTCATTTTCAGAATTTAAATCTTAAAAATTGCATATAGATTGTTACAAGTGAAAAAGAAAAATACACATAATAACATTATCTTTTATAAAAATAGTGTCAAGAGATATCAAAAATCTAAAATTCGTCAAAAAAATGATGTTAGTTTGAATTAATAATTTTCAATATGTTTTGTTGGCTTTTTTATACTATTTTGAAACTAATAATCATGAACATATGATCAAAATTTATCAGAATAGTAAGTATTGAGAAATAAAAAAAAATTAAATTCATCAATTTTTTTTCTGATAGATTGTATTAAGAAAAAATATACAAAATTTGATCAATGATTCAGTTGAAATTTTAGTTATCACAGTATAATGCATTCAGTAATATATATATATATATATATATATATATACATATATATAGCTCTTTCTTCTTTATTCTTGTTGGTTTATGTTTCATTTTTTAAAGTAATAACATAATATATAAATATTTACATAATTTTGATTGATTTTAATGCCTTCACATTAGTTTTTTACTATTTGAAAATACAAAAGCCCTCATTTGTCCACATGTTGATGTGCACCCAGAAAAATTGATGTAAGACACTTTAGCAAAATAATCAGATACAACTATTGTCAAAAAAAATTCAATGTCAAATTAATGGTATCAAACTACATATTGCTTTCAATACCACTTCTCTATCTGGAAGTACTATTAAATGAAATGAAAATTTACTTGACAATTAAGAATCAAACTCATCACAAAAATAATTATAATTACATTCATGAGGTGTGTGTAACTCTTCATGCACATACATAGGCACAATATTGAACTTGCTTTTTCCCCATCAATCAATGAGAGGTACAGATCTGGACTGAAGTGTGTACAGCCAGATTTGAAGATATATGCAGACAAGTTCATTAACTCCCCCTCATTAAAAAAACCCACCCCCCCCCCTCCTTTTGCTTTACTCAGAGATAACTCTTGAGTGTGTCAATGTCAGAATTGGGTTAGAAAATATGAAGTACAAAAATAAATATCTTAACAAAACACAAAAAAAAAAAACAAAAACAAAACAAAACAGAGATGAAAAAGAAACTGTAATTCTGACATGGAAAAACTTAAAGATATAAAGTTCACAACATACCAAGTGTAATGTTAAAAATGATGCCCTGTTGAATGAAGTAGAAATTGGTGGAATTAAACCATCCCACAAAGGATCAGAGTAGATCAACATGATTTTGTTTGTGAATAAGAAAATCAATTATCTGAGTTAGTTTATTTGTAATCTGTTTGGATGGGTCTTGCAATTGTTTCTGAAAAGATAGTTTTTAAGTAAAAGTTTGAGTGGCTATGGATTGAGAACTAAGTAAAGCTTTGTAAAATCCCATGTTCTTTTCTGTTCTTTTCTTTTCTTTTTTATCATCCATAATTTTGTTGAATTGGTCCATTATAATTATAATTGTATAAAGTTAATTTGACTAAGAGTAAATAAATTTAAAATTTTAATGCTCATTCTAAATGTCAATCTTTGAAAAGGTTGAACTTCTTCTTGCTAAATAAAATTTTAACATAGTTTTAAAATTATAGAATAGAATAAATTAGCATTGATTTCATTTCTTTTTTGAGAGTGGTTTATATTATTAAACTATCACTATGATTTTCTTAAGACCTTATATATCTGTACAAAACCTTCTAAATTTATTTGTAAGCAATGAAAATATTTTTTCTATAAAATATTTATCTACATCTCACAAGAAATTGTTCTAGAGATTGAACACCAATTATTTACAAGATGCCTGATTATAAAATTTTCACCAAAATCTTATGCAAGAAGTTATTAAACAATTAAGTTTATTTAAACTTACTAAAATATAATATAGATGTAGGATTGAAGATTCATTATGCTCTTTAATCTAATTTAATTTATTTATTTTAAATTCTATATGTTAGTTATGATGCAATCTTTTCTAATCCAAATAAAAGAAATGCTCACAATACAATTAGCTATATGGAATTGTATTTAAGTTGTATCTTATTTACAAATTTTTATTGCTATCTATTGTTGATTTGTACAAATTTAAAAGTAAGTCATAAATTATTTTGAGGCTTTGCTTACTGGCCACCCTAAAATGTACAAAAGAAATTTATGAAGAGAAGATAAGCAAATTCTTAAATAGATTTTTGTTGCCCAAAAAAATTCACCTTAGTTTTAATTTTTACAATATTAATATATTTTTATCTATATTTAAGGTTATTACTTAATTAATCTTTAGGAATTAGTCTAGTTAATCTTTTATATTCTCTTCAAGCAAGAATATTTATAGAAGTAAATAAAATTCTATTGAATTCATATTTAATGAATGTTGCTTATAGTATATCCTCATAGATTGCTACTCAAAGCATTAATCAATTACTATGATTACAAGTGCATTGTCTTCTATCAACTATATTAATAGATAATTATTTCCATTGTCTCTCTTTTTTGATATAAGTTGCATAAATATTCAATTCTCATTTAATTATTAGTTGAATTCTTTAGTATTTATAATCATCTATAGCAACTACTTATATGTGATAGAATATGCCATATTACAAATCACAAGTTGTATTACAAATATTTTGTAGTTGCAATTTGAATTGATTAATATTGATTGGAAAAAAGACTTAAAATTCTTGAACCAATATAATTAAAAATAGGAAGAGAATTTGGTTGCATTTGAACTAGGTCAAGTATGAAAAAAGAATGAAAAGATGACTTGGGAGTTGTAAAGAAGGTTGATGTCAGAGACATGCAATTCAAATAAAATAAGAGTCCAAAAATTTATAGAATTAAATAGAAGAGATTTACATTATATCACAAGTAAAGAACTACGATAATGTACAAGAATAAGACTAGAAGGTCCAAGCTAAGCCACAAAGATTGCATAGTTGAGAGTGAGGATTCTCTTAAACTTGAATTATATATATACTAGGTACAAAGAAGCTCTTTGTCAACAACATGAATCATAAAGGAATAAAATATCAATATATTCTCATGTCACTCAAAAGAATAGAAAACCATTCAAAGATAGAATAATAATAAAATTAGAGTAGCTATTATCAAAGATAAGAAGACTAAAGACTCTTAAAACAACACTAAGAATAAAAAAGGCGTTGATAAGAGCAAAGAGGGCTTCACTCTTGTCTCTATATATATTATTTACCTAAAAGGTATGTGGCAATATTCTATAAGACTTCCATCACATGTTTAATTTATAAGATATGTATCAAACTTGCAAGATAAGTTTTTTATAAGTGTACCACGTACTTAGCTTATTCCTTAAGCTACCAATATGAGTAATATGTGGCTAACTTGTTGGCTAAGTTTCTGATCTAATAATTACCTATAGATATGTATAAAGGTGAAATTACGTCTATAAATCTTATTAAGAAGCTTCTATATAAGATATTATCAAATTAACTTATTTTTATATATTTTTAATTATTTATATTAACTAAATAATTATTGGAGTAAATCTTATGTTTGTGATATTATCTCTTCATTTTAAGATGAGTTCCACAAAGAGTGGTGATTACATATTGAAGAAGTCCAAGATGCACCAAATTATATTTCTCACATATTTTGATCTTTATTTCCTTCAAAGGTAGTTGATAGGTCTTCTTAGCCATTGATAGTGTCCTATACTAGGGCAAAAGGACCACCCTAATACTTGATTATTATTCAAGCCTTCATAACTTCTTTCAAAGAAAATATGTAGAATACCATTAGAAATAGTTTCTACCTCTAAAAGTATTACCAACACCGGGAGTCTCTTCCAAGATCATGATATTAAACACATTGTATCTCACCATGAATCCAAAGAAAAATATATCATTCTTGAGGATCTTCATTTCTATTTTATCATCTTAAAGGTTATGATAGTCGTAATGTCTTGTCTAATAATCAGGAAATAATAGCTTTTGAGCTAAATTTGTTGGTTGTTGATTTTTCATCTCTTTGATATTAAAAAAATCAAAAGAATAGCAAACAATGATATAAGATAAAATAAAATTTCTATTGAACTTGCTTTGATTTATAACAAAGATTTGATTCTTCATCTTAATTTTGATGAATGTTCTTAATGAAATGTATTAATTTTTATTGATGCATTTGCTAGATTATTAGATGGCTTCTATGTGCATTCACTAATATCATATCCATACCAATGTACACGATGTTCTAGGTAATTTTGAGGCCATCTTAAATCTAAGACATCTTCTACATTGAATTTTTTTTATTGTTGTTTACTTCTATAGGAGGTAGTGGAATTTATCTTTTTTCTTGTATATCTATTGTCTTGTATGATTTGAGCAATGATACATAAAATACAAGATGGATCTTTATAGATTTTAGTAGATATAATTGATAAGAACTGGATTAATTTGTTCACAAATTAGAAATAGTCCAAGCTTATGATAATCTAGCTTGTTATAAGGACAAATAGTCTTGATATTATGATGAATTAATCATATTTTATTGTCCACATGGAATTAAAGTTATTTCTTATGATAGATATTTATATTGATCTTTTATCATTCTTAACCTTTCTTTAATTGTTCCTTTATTGTTATATATAACTATGACAACTAATTCGTCAAATCTTTCATTGTAAGATTATTAGCTTTTGAAAAGTGAAAAGTATCAAATTATAGATGATAATTATAATTAGAAAAGAATAGAATTTATTACATAGAAAAATATATCAAATTATTATAAAAAAAACTTTCCATATGAAAAAAGAATTTTTCAATTATTTTGATAATAATTGATAGTACACCTCAAATATTGCTCCAAAACTTGATTTACCTATTCCATTTATCCATCAATATGAGGACAAAAAATTGAAGATAGTTTTATATCCATCTTTAATATTTTAAAAAGAATTATCTAAAATCTTGCTATAAAATATATTCTTCTATTTGATATAATATTTTTTGATAATCCATAATAGCAATAGATATTGTTAAAGAAGAGTTTAGCTATTTTTTTACTTGTGATAGATTTTGTACATAATATAAAATATGCCATCTTGATAAAACGATCTACAATCACAAATATAAATTATATGAATTTGAATTTAGAAGATCTATAATAAAATATATAGAAATAAAAGACCAATGTTGTTTTGGTATAAGTAATGGTTGGAAAATTTTATAAGGTCAATGATGAGGAATTTTTGATCTTGAACAAATATCACATGATTGTATAAATTTTTTAACTGCCTTCTACATTTGAGGCCACCAAAAATCTTTTAATATTACGTCCAAAGTCTTATTGTACTTAAAATGATATGTTGTAACAAATTTGTGACAAGCTTCAAGAGTATATATATATATATATATATATATATATATATTTTGAAATATATAACTATCTTTCAAAATAGAATAGATTATTCTTGAATTCAAATTTGGAAATATCATTGAATTTAGATGAATTATTTTGAATATTATCAATAAGAGGGTTTGAAGACATATTTGACTAGATTTGTTTAAAAAAAATTGAATCAACAATTAATATTGATTCTATTATTTGAGATGAAATTATTTTGATTTCAATAAGATCGTCTTTTATTGATCAAAAGCTATATCTCTTTTTTTTTATTCAAGATAAGAATGTCTAGAAAGAACATTGAACAAACCTTACTGTTTTCTTAGCCAATATGTGATAATAAACTCAAATCTTAATAAAAATATTTTCTAATAAGCTTAACAGTAATTCAACATGCATGTTGACATGAAATATTTAATGTTCTTGTGATCTATATATATGATGGCTGGACTAGAAGTGCCTTTTAAATAGTGATGCTATTCTTGAAAAGAATCCACAATCGCAAGAAGTTCTTTATTATAGATTTTGTAATTGATCTCTATTGTTGAAAATTTTCTAGAATGAAAAGCTACTTGGTGGAATTTTTCATTTGCTTCCATTTGTCACAATATCGCATCTAAAACAAAATCTAATGTATCTATTTTTATAATATTATATGCCAAGATAGAAAAGTATATATTTCACACTATTTAAGTTGATTTTTTAAAATATATCATTTCAAATAATAGTCTAATAATAGATTCTAAGAAAATTCAAATATTTTTAGATTAAAAGATTTTAAGAACAATAAAAGATGTATAATTTTTTTTGAAATTTGCCACTTATTATTGAATCTTCATCAATAATTTTTGTAATATTATATTCCATATATTACAATAATTTATAATGATAAATTTAAAATATAATGTCATGAGTTACATTATAATTTGTAAGTCCAAAAGGCATGACATTATAATATAACAAATTAAAAAATAACTTATATATTTGTAAGTCCAAAAGGATGACATTATATTTTAAATGTTTTAAATATTATATGCCATAATGATAAATTTAAAATATAATGCCATAATGATGCCATAATGATGATATATTACAATATATCATCATATATTACAATAATTTATGGAATATAATATATACATCTATTTCATTTTATGATAAACTATAAATTAGTCCAAATGATGGTTGAGCTTTCTCTTGAAGATCAATTGAACAATCATAAGATCAATGCTTTTGAAGAATATCTATGTTTTTCTTTTCAAAAATATCTTTAAAATCTTAATACTAGCTAAGAATACCACATGTAGTTTTTTTAGTATCCAAAATGGATGTGGCATATATAGCAAAAGATGATTTTTTTTTTGTCGCATGTATGAAAGTTTTTGCATCTATGAATAAAGATTTGGATATATTAGAATTATGTATATCTACTTAACTAATGGATTTTTGGATTAAATTATGAAAAAAATCAAGATTACAAGAAGTCTAATCTATTTGAAGATTATATTTTTTTAACCACAATAATCCTAAAATAATTGGGTTGAAAAGAGATCTAATCACATTAAATATTACTATGCTATTATGTCTGTTAGTTGCTATATCTAAAAGAATAGTCTTATGATTAATATCTCCTGAAGATAATAAATGACCATCTATGACTTCTATGTGTACAGATTTAATTTTCTTGATTAGATATATTTTTTATTTTTTGATAAAGTCTTTGTCTATGAAACAAGCTAAGGCTCTTTAATCTAATAAAACAAAGACTTTGTGATTTTTAGATCTTAAAAATATATCTACCATAAAATAAGGTGAGGGATTTGAGAAAAAAATAGAACCTTTATAAGGTGTTGCATATAATTCCAATTGCATGGTTTTTATTGTAGCTAAAAAAAACTTATTTTTCAATATATTATCTTTTTTAGCAACCATAATCCTTATTTTGTGATTGTATTGCTTCTTTAGATAATATTGAGCAATGTACTTAATTTTTTCAAAATATAAGCACAAATCTTCTTGATGACATCAAGTTTTTTTTTTATTCAATTAGAAATTTAAACATACCGCATCAATTTGTAATGGTTTTGGTTTAGTCAAATAAGTTTCTAAAAATTTAGGAGTTGCTATTATTTATTGACTTATTCTTTTCTAGCACAATCTATATTTTTGATGCCTTTAAAATAATTGATTATTGCATACAATAGGTTGAGCAATAAATTATTCTAAGGAATGTGCTTTTGGCATTGTTAGTAACAAATTTTTGACGTTATCCTTCAACCTATAATAAAATTGATTGATAATGGCTTTGTTATTCTATTCCACATTGTAAGTAAGATTTTGAAATTTTACAGCATATGTTGTGGTTGATTGTGATTCTTGTCATAAAGATAAAAGCTTGGTCTTTGTTACCCTCTCTTGATTATTTTTTCCAAATGTGGCCATAAATACTTCAAGGAATAAATTCAAATCATAAAATAATCATGAATTTTTTTTCGCTAAAGGTATAAATAAAAAAAATATATTTCTAGATAGAAATGTATTTATAAAACTAACTTGAGTAAACCCATTAGGATATTGGAAAAGATGTAACCTTAGATATAGCTTGACTTATTACAAAAAAATTTAAAATTTTGATCTTGTTCATCAAACTTTCAAGCATATTAATCTTTGTCTCTTTTATACTTATAGAAGTAAGACTTTTTGGATTGATTGTGAGGCTGATTTACTTGCTTCTTTCAATTGTACAACTTCTTGACGTTGTTGTGGTAGAGAGAATTTGCCTCAAGAAAGCACTAGGCTTTTGGCTGCCACTAATTATTTAAGTAAGATCCAAGTATAACAAAACCCCCAAATTTATATAAATTCTCCTTCATAGGGCTAGTACACCTAATACACAAGTCTTATTTCATCAAATCACTCAAAACATAACAAAATATTCTAAACCCTCATTCTCTCATAGGAAGGAAATTTTTTCCAAACTTCAATAATCCATAACTTTTAATCCAACCATCCAAATCTACTTCAAACTTACAAGAAGTATTGATGTATTCTTCACAACTACCACTACAAATTTCAATTGTCGATTCATCACCAATCTATAGATATCGCCAAAACCCTAGTAGTAGCTTCAAATCCTTGTTTACAAATACATATGTACTAAATTCTTCATATCTCACAATCTAAAAGTTCAAATGCTATGAAACTTTAATGTATAGCTTCTTAGCATAATAATACACCTTCTTAGAAAATTTGAGACAAAATTCGTCAAAAAACTTAAGATATGGCAAACCCCATCACTATCAACAAAATAGCCTACTTACTGCCTTGGAATTCAATTTGCTGTCTTTGACTCCCAATATCTCCTTCTTCAAAACTCTAATTGTAATAATTCTTCCTCATCAAGTGTAGTTTTTGAAATTATTTCTTCAACCTCACCTCTCGATCTCCAGAAGCTCTTGTATAACTCCTCCAATTCTCAAAAGAGTGACAATAGGTACAATTTATACACCCTAATTTCAAGCGCCTACTTCTTCCTCTTAAAAACTCCAAATCTCTCAATTTTTATACCAAAATTGTAGCCCAAAAAACAAGCTTTTAATCCTAGTCTTCGATTTTTGAATAGCCCCCTTGAAGTTGCCAAAACCCTTATTCTTGTTACGGGCAGCCTCCTCAAAGCCTATTGGGCATGGTATTCAACCAATAGGGATGAAGTTTTCCATTTCTTGCCTTCATCTGACCATGCCTTGATTTCATCCCTCCCAATTAGCCTCCTACTAGCTTAAATTTTCATCCTTAGGCTCCCACCTTCTCTCAAGGCTTCATACTAAATATTTAGGTTCTATAAAATTTAAATCCTATAACCAAACTAAGTAAAAATCTAAAATAAAGTTTCTTATACTAACTTCTTTTAATTTATTTTACTAACCATTCTAACACACATCTAAACCTATAAACATATTATGTATTTTGAGTGGATTTTATATACTATAAGCAATTATAGTATGACAACGTAGGCTTTGGACTTTTTTTATAGACATAAGAATAGAAGTTCAATAATTGGTATTAGTAATTCATGAAATTTCCACCCTAAGAGTGTTAACAAGCTTTTGAAGATCTAAAATAGTTACAAATCTATTCTCATTTTTGCTAAGTGTAGTATCCATGATCTTTTCTTCCATCTTAAACAACTTAATAACTCTACAATTCAAACTAGAGGAGGGTAATCTGCAACCTCTAATATTAAATAAAATTTTCTACAAAGATAAATGATCCACTCTCTTTTATAAAAAAAATCAAGGTTATAAAGCAAAAAATATTAGTTTAAGGATGGATGATTTGTAACTTCTAAAGACAACAATAGAAGTGAGATAATCCATTCACTTTTTAAATACAAAAAAACAAGAAGAAATCTTCATTCTTGTCAAACTATCAAGGATATGAATTATAAAGGAACAAAATGTCAATACATTCTTGTGTCATTCAAAAAAATAGAAAATCATTCCAAGATAGAATAATATTAAAACTAAAATGGCTATTGCTAAAGACAAGAAGACTAGAGACTCTTAAAATAAGATTAACAATAAGAAAGGTCTTGAGAAGAGTAAAGAGGGCTTCGCTCTTGTTTCTATATATACTATCTATCTAAGAATTATGTGGTGGTATTCTATAGGACCTCCAGCATGTGTCTAATTTACAAGACACATATTAAACTTGCAAGACAAGTTTCTTATATGTGTACCATGTACTTAGCTTGTTCCACAAGCTATCAATATGTATGACAAGTGACTAATTTGTTGGCAAAGTTTCTAATCTAACAATCACCTATAGACATGTATAAAGGTGAAACTATGTTTTTAAAGCTTCTAGAATGCTTCTCTATAAGATATTATCAAATTTACATATTTTTACCTACTTCTATCTATCCATATTAACTAATTAATTATTAGAATAAATCTTAAGTCCGTGAAACTCTTTGATGAATTTTCTTGATGCTTGAAGGTGAAGCAAGCCTAAGATCCTTCTTTGGCAACTTCCTAAAATATCTAAGCCTCTAAGAATCTTCTACAACCATCTAAGATCTCCTAAAACCTTCTAAGGCCTTTTAAAATCTTCTTAGAACTTTCTTAGATTTACAAGGGCTTCTTTGGAACCATCAAAAAACTTCTAGAATCTTCTAGAACTAAATAAAATCTTCTAGAAGCTTCTAGAATCTTCTTATATTGTATGTCTATGACAATTGATACTTTTGAATATTGTTGTTTGGAAGAATATATGTAATCACTTGAAAATTATAAAATTTCACAATCCCATATAAATTATAAAACCTTGCGTAGTTTGTAAAATTTCCATCTACTAAGATTATAAATTAAGTAAGATGTATTTGTAAATATATATATATATATATATATATATATATATATATTCTGATACAAATAAAAAATACAAGTTAAATTTTTGTTATAAAATTTAAAATATATATATTATTTTATTTTAAGTTAAATTTTTATTAAATTATATATATATATATATATATATACACATATTAAATTTGATAAAATAAAATAAAATATTTTTTTAATTGAATAAACATCATCTATTTGATTTTAGAAAAATAAATATAAGTAAATTTATAATTTTGATGATATATATCATATTTCAAATATTAAATAATAAAATATAAATTATTTTTTATTAGATTTTATGTACTAAATATTCTATATTTAATAATTCAATAAGACCATTAATTTCTTTAGTATTAAATATTTCTTCTTAAAGTAAAATAATTTCTTTGGTATTTTTAAAATTAAATATTTCTTCTTAAAATAAAAAAAAATCAATTCTTTTAAATCTTAGTAAAATTATAAAAATTAAATAGTATACAATAACATACAAGAGCATGTCTTGATGTTGCACTTGATTCTATATCAGACTCTAATATTTATCCTATAAATTATTTTTATATTATTTTTAGTTTTTTGTATAATAAAAAATATTAATTTATATATTTAACAACTAAAAAATCAAAATCCTAATATTATAGATTTTTTAATTAGAAGATAGAATACCAAAGTATTTAAAACTTAAAATAATAACTTTTGGAAGATAATATAAATTTTAAGTTACTAATAGGATAGAGTGACAAGTGCAAAAACAAAACATTGAAAATGCAAGAACAATGTATTACAAAATTAATAATGATAAAAAAAACTATGTTATTGGTAAAATAACTTGATAGTGTTGACAAATTAAATATACTGAAAAATAGTTGTATTTTAGATACATTGTTATATTAATACATTAATATTATATTAAAATGAAGTAGGTTCACGGTTGCAAATATTAACTAAAAACTTACAAGTTAATATGTATAAATCTTTAGCGTAGTTATTTGATATTTATTCTTGAAAAAATAAAATAAAATAAAATAAAAAGCAAAAAAAGATAAAAGTAGAGTGGATTAAAATGACACCATGATTGGTTTAATATTTAATATTTAATCACAAATATCTTAACTTAACAATGTTAAGTGGCTATTGTAGCCATGCCAAATCAAAGTTGAAAATTAAAATCAATGATCACTATTGTTACCTTCAATAACAAATTACATCATTTTTATAAGCATTGCAATTTAGTGTAAAATGTTTGATTTACCTACTCTAAGCAAAATTAAAAATAATAGCTATCACTTTTCTTGAATACAAGTACCAACTTAAAAAAATGTAAAAGTGTATTTTTTTATTACAAAAACAAAATAAAAAATTTTAGAAAAAAGAAAGGAAAAAGAAGAAGAAGAGGAAGGTGTATGGGAAAGGCACCGGAAGCATCAAAGGCTGCAGCATGTAACGAGGTGGGAGCATAAATATTCCCCCGAGAGTGGACAAACACACCCCAGTACTTGCTCATAAAACCAAAACCAGGGTTAGTCATGAGAGAGCACGGAAGAATTGATCATTCAGCAGCCTTGTGTGAACTGGGGGCCCTCCCACACACATCCACATACACCTACACCCCCTATACTTACACTTACACTTGCTCTCATTTACACACTCTGAGAGGGAGACTGGGACTGGGACTGGGATGCCATAAGTGGAGCTGGTGAGAGACTGGCCTTCAAGTGGACAGCTGCATTGTTGCTGCGTGTCAGGAGAGCCTCAATGGTGCCACTCCCCGGCAGTGATGATGATGATGATGGAGAAGAAGAAGAAGAAGCAGCAGAAAGCAGCAAAAGAAGCTAGCACCACAGCTCTGTTTATGGGGTGGATCCATAGCCCCCACCCCCACTGCAAGGATTTGTCAGCTGCTGCTTCTGCTGCATTCAGCTCCAAGTTGACAGCATGAGCAGCGTGGACTCAATTGGTGGATTGCAGTGTCATTGCCCCCTTTGGCAATAGATGCTTGCAGCCTCTCCTCTCGCGTGGCTCCTTCTGCGCATGGTGCAGCAGGGTACTAGGATTACACGCTGCAGAGCTGTGGACCCTGTGATTTTGGAATGAGTTGTTGGCCTTTTCGTGTCAGAGGGTGGTAGAGTCATCTGGAGCTGGAACACGGCGTGTGAGACAGTGTGGTGTTTGGGATTTCAGCTCCCGTGTGAAGGACTTGCAACCGCAGCCGTGTTGATCGTTGTGGGAATTGGCAATGGGGAGATGGTTGGTGTTGGAGCTCCTCGCCGCTGCTTTACTGCTGTTGGCGGTGGCGGACGCTGAGCTGCAGTTTGGCTACTATGATTCGTTGGGATGTGTGGGGGTGGAGGATAGAGTGCGAACCTTGGTGCGGCGGAGCTTCCTGACAGATGCCACCGCGAGTGCTGCAATGCTCCGCCTCGCCTTCCATGACTGTCAAGTCGGACCTGTGAGTACTCACCTTCACACTACAAGAGCGGCCTGTCATTGCTTGAGCTCATTTTCCTTTCGAAGTCCTCGAGGTCTTTCTCTTGTCAACAGTCAGGAGATACACTGTTTGAATGTACTAAGTTCATGTTTTTAGTAATGTCGTTTCTCCGAACCTCTCCGGCAGCATTTGCCGACATGGCCTACGTTGCCTGCAAAAAAAAATGTGGTATTATCACCTCGTCTATCACCCCCCTCCCCCTGCTTGCCTCGCTGACATTGCACTCATGCTTTGCTTACTACATTTTGTACGCTCCATCCTTCCCCCAGGTGGTATTACATCATAGCTTTGCACTCGCACTTACTCACGTTGACGCCGTCAGTAGAATAAATGAGAGCTTCCATGGTAGTAATGCCGTGTCTGGGAGTAGACGGTGAAGATATTTCTCGGTCGAACATAGATAGGTAGCTCTTTTATACATCTAATATTAAGGCAGTAGCAGTTTGAGTCAGGAATTGTGCGTTTAATTCGAAAGCGTTTGTGCTAATTGATACTTAGATAGTCTTTAATGCTTTTAATAGATTCTGAAATAAAAATAACCGTGTGCTGGTTGCAAGACGGAAATTACTTCCATACTAGAATGAATACTGGGGAACTTGTTACTGCTAATGCATTGAGAGTAACAACTCTATTAGCAGTCTACTCAAACGAATTAGTAACCACACTTCTGAGCTTACTTGTCGTGAGAGTTGTGTATTTCGTGTTGTTGTTTCTGCTCCACTGTTTTCCCACATGTACCTCCGTTGAGCATGTTTGTTCAGAGGGCAAATCAGGAATGTAAGAGTAGTTTCTCGTTGTGCAGGGAGGGTGCGATGGCTCCATCATGATGGAAGGCGATGGCGGGGAGATGGAAGCTGGCGGCAACTTTGGAGTCAAGCGCCTGGATATCATCAATTCTGTGAAATCTGACATGGAGGATATGTGCCCGTTGACGGTTTCCTGCGCAGACATTATCGCTATGGCTGGACGGGACGCAGTTGCATACAATGGCGGCCCTGAAATTCAAATTCCTCTCGGCAGGAAGGATGCTGATTTCTCCAGTGCAACTGATGCCGATGCCAAACTCCCACCTGCCACCTCCAATGTGGACAGAGTTCTCAATGTTTTTGCCCCCTTCGGCATGAGCTTAGCCGAGAGTGTTGCCATTCTAGGTACGCAAGCTTTTCCATATCATGAGCGATTGCGTTTACCAGGCCTGCAAAGAAGTAATTGTTTGAACCCATTAGCTCCCTTGAATTCGTTCACCCTCTGAATCTTAGCCGTCTTTACTTTTGTTTGCAGGTGCTCACACTCTCGGAGTAGGACATTGTAAAAACATCCAAGATCGTCTGCAGCTTAATAGTCCAACCGCCCCAAACAGTGTCGTCTACCGCACTCAACTCCGGGCAGCATGCGCTGTAAATGTATTCGACATCGCAATCCTCAACAATGACGCCTCTCAGTTCTCATTCGACAACCAGTACTTCCAAGACATTCAGAACGGACGCGGTCTCTTCACCGTGGACGACCAGCTCAGCACGGATCCACGCACAGCCCCCATTGTCGCGCTCTACGCCGCTAACCAGGGAGCCTTCTTCTCTGCCTTCCAATCAGCCTATGTGAAGCTGACCTCACGAGCCATGACAGGAAATCAAGGCAGCGTGAGGAGCACTTGCACTCTTTAGAAATTTCCATCTGCAGAAATCACTTTCGACATTGTCCCAATTTACCTTCAAGTCAACTGGTGCTTTTGATGAACATGGTCTGAATAAGCCTAGTCACAGAAGTGTTCACAAATCTCCTGATGAAGCCTGATAAATGGAGTGTTCAACTCCGTTGACGATGAAACCCTGAAAACCCTGAGACGTAGAGATTGTGTCTAGTGGCTATTGGTCGATTTTGTGAAAAGCTGTGTGTGCGTTAACTTCCGGGCGCTACTTTGGGGACGCACGAGAGGCGGTCCAAGACAGGTAGTAATACCCTAAGAAACCTTGGCTTCTGAGAGTTCCTAGGGTGTACAGCTGTGATTCTGGAAAGGGATTCAACCCTACAGATGCTTATGAGTTTTCCTGCGTTTTATTTTGATATTTTTTCCACAGATCTTCCTGCTTGCGATCTGTTGCCCTCTACTTAATTCTTGTAGTCTAAGTGGTGGGTGCTCACGTCATTGTACCAAATCTTTTTGAGATTGCAATATTTTCGTTTGCTTCTCTCTAAGTGATGACAGAGTATTATCTGGTTTCGCTTTTCTCCAAATGCCTAATCCCTCTGTGGCCGAAATACGACTCGCAATTGTATTCTAGTTGTCTCCTGATTCCTGGCTGTTTCCTGTACTACAACATTGAAACTGATCGGTGTTGATGTATAGGACAATGGTAACAATTGACTATCCCACACAAATACAAAGTGCATGTAGTCTAATCACATTACCTGGGGAGCTACAGAATCGCTGGTGAACTTCTTCTTCAAAAAGCTCGAATTTAACAACCTTCCCAGACCCACTTATTTGCTGCGATTTGTGAAATGTGAAGTGTGGGCCGTGAACAACACATTTTACGAAACTCCTTGAGTATCAACGACGCAAGAATCAACGACCCAGAATTCTCGTGCAAACCTCTTACTATCCTCGACCCTCCAACTCGCCTGCAACATTTCTTAACCACCACTTCATACGCTGAAAGATTTTGTAGCCATGGAATCGACATGGGCCAGGGGCAAGAGATCGCTCGACGGTCGGACCTTCATGAGAATTCATCCATCCATTCATGTTCATCCTTTCGGATGCTAGTGCGAGTATTCATTCTCCCCACCTAGTTCTCGATACAGATTGAGGCCATCTTCGCCACCGAAGTTGTTGTTGTTGTTGCAATCTTCAATTCCTGGTCTTGTGTGTGACATGACCACGTGGGTACAAGAGGTTTAGAAGAGTGAGTCTAGATGAGGATTATTTTAATGAAAATAGAGGAGAGAGCTTAGCAACCGTGTGTAGATTGGCCTTGAGGACAACTTGAAGAGCTCATGGATAGTTTAAGAGTGTGTCTATGAGTCATGCTTCGGAGATTCTTCGCTGATGACTATGAGATTGCAATAGAAATACGAGGCAGTCTTCTTTTCTTTCTGTTCGTGTAGGATTGGCGATACAAGAGATGGCAATGCTATCTCAAGGACTCAAGTGCTTCACGTCTCCGTTCTTTCAGTCGTGTTGCACCCGCTTAAGCCACCCTCGTGTGTGCTTGCGCAATCCAACTGGGAGTTGGAGTTGGGAGCTGGATTTCGCGACGCCACATCCTTGTCGTGGTTCCAGACGAGCATGTGGGCGTCTTCTTGTGACAGGCAATCACTCAATCTCTCATTTGCAAATAGCACATCGTCAAATTTGGGTCAATACTTCGAAACCCAATTGGCGGTTGAATCGATTGTGCATTGATACTTTCATTGTCATGACCTTTGTGATGCATGAATTCTATAATACATCAAGCTACAGTTCGAAAGCTAACAGATGAGGAGGCGTTCGAAAGGTGTCGAGGGTTTAGGGTTTATGGGTTCAGGGTTTAAGGTTTTCCTGATGATTGCATTTGTTAAATTCAAGTATAAATTTGAGAAGTTTAATTGAATTTTCTGCTTGTATGAATGTGATTTTAGCATTCGAATTGCCCCTGATTTCTATTCCCAATCTCATTGCTACTTTCAAGTTGTTAAATTTGATTCACGGCCCCTATAACAATGATAAACGAAAATCGACCGACGAATCGAACAATACAATTGGATTAATTTCCGTGTGATTAACATGTTATTCACATTTTTTTGTTTCAGAAAAACTTACTAAAGATAATCCTAAGTATCATTGACTGTAAATTGTGTCGTGTAACATGGTGACAAATTGTGGCTGTCACGTATACACATGTGTAGAGTAAGGATCAATGACATATATTCCGGTGTAAATGCAGCAACTGAAGTAAAGAAAGGGCTTCTGAGACATGGGAGCTGGGGGGAAGTTGCTGAGCGGGATCAGCAACAAAGATTACTGCAAGTGGTGTTGGTTTCGCCCCAGGTATTTCGAAGTGGATTCAATCTATGCATACATTTATCATTTAGTAAATTGGTGCAACTGATCTTTATTTGAATATTCTCCACGTTTAACGGTTTATTTGTGAGATTCAGATTCCAGGAAATACAGGAAGTATTGCAAGAACTTGTGCAGCCACTTGTGTTGGGTTACATCTTGTTGAGGTAATCTTTTTAATATTGAGGGTATGACTGTACTTCAACTACTATTAATAATTATAGAATAATATTAGAGTTGCTCGTTTGATTTGTTCTGGGTCTAGAAGTTGTTTGTGTTGTTGATTAATGGAGGTGATTGATTGTACTTCCTCTCTTGACAGCCGATGGGATTCAAGGTTGAGGATTCTAAGTTGAGGAGGGCAGGACTGGACTACTGGCCGTATCCTCTTGTTGATTCCTATCGCTTTGCACTACTGTCTGTATGTATTTTGCAACACATTACGTAGTGCTGAACGATTTGAAGTGTTGTTGTAACACAATTGAACCTCTTATAACAACACAGCCGGAGATTCATTTACTAGCTACAGAAAAGACGTGCTTCTACTCATGTGCAATCTAGTTAATCCTTCTCAAGACAAAGATGACCAGATTCGTAGTGGTGAAGGTGCACAAGTCTTGGGATGATTTTTATACCTATTTTCAAGAACAGGTTGGTTTCTCGACTACTCATTTGATCCTTTTTTGGATGAAGAGATTCAGGGAACCTGCATCGCCATGTAGAGACCTCAGAAAACCTTGTCATCGGGTGCCATTTAAATGAAACAGTAACATGCTTAGTCAAATCAACAACATGCTTGCCCTTAGTAATCGAAGGATAGTGTGCATCCCAGTCACAAATCATGAAGAAACTTTTCGAGTTGAGCAAATCACATTTCTGTTCGCAGTTTTGGTTCGATTTCCAGTTTGCTGTAGTACTGTATCGCCACTGAGCATATTCCTGTATCGTGGTCTCATCAATGGCAGGAGGGTGAGAAACGGCTCCTTGCATTCACTAAGAAGGGTCGTACTATTCACACGGTTGGCTCCAATTCTTCTTCCTTTACTGACTCGTACTTGTAGATGTCCTAACACAGATACTCAATATTGCATCTCATTTCTGATTATTTCTTGTATTTTCATCCTCCACCCAACATGTTAAACTACGCTGTATCATCTTGAAATAACATGGACTTGTGTTGAAATAGGATGTGAAGTACAAGGCTGGAGACTGGCTTCTATTTGGGTCAGAAGTGGACGGCTTACCTGCTGCAATTCTAGAGCAATGCAGCTCTGGCGAGTTTGGCGGAGGCACTGTGCGATTCCCCATGAACGAAAGCTATGTACGTTCATTAAATCTCTCTGTGGCTGCTGGAATTGGTGTTTACGAAGCTCTCCGTCAACTGGATTCTCACACGAATTACAGCACTTTGGACGTCATTCCCAGTCAGCCTGTGGAGGCTCTGCACAATGATATATACGCTTGACTTGTTTATGGCACAATTCTTCGAGCAGGCAAGATTGAAGTTCATAAGATTGTATTGGTGGATATACAAGTCCTCACAAGAGCATCACTTGAGCTCGCTTTGGAGCTGCCTGCGCATCTTTCACGCAAATATTAGGCATTTACCATGTTCTTATTTCAGATCTTATTTCAGAATTGATTTTACAACACATCACCCATTATTATTATTATTGGCAAAGATGGTGTGCCGAATGTTGTTATTTTAAGTGTTTCTTATTTTAAGTGTTATTTTAAGTGTTATTAAGTGTTATTATTTAAGTGTTTCTTATTTTAAGTATTATTAAATAATAAAATAAATGATAAAATAATATGGTTATTAAGTATAATATTAGTGAATTAAGTCTTAAAAATTATTCTTAAGATTATAAAATATCTAAAAATATTTGATATTCTTTTTTATATTAAATTTAATAATTTAGATTAACAATATTATTTATAGTTGAAGATATAAAAAGAGCATAAAAAAATCTTCAATATAGTTTTAATAACTAAAAAGTAATATATTTTAATAACTTTTTATAAATTTAATAAATTTTAAAATAGAAATTTTGGCCATATTATAATTTTAAAAAATAACATCAAGTATAAATTAAAGATAATATGATAAATTAAAAATCATAAAAATTAAAATCTATATTATAAAAATTAGTAATTAATAATAATATGATAAGATTACTAAAAACAATAAGAAAAAAACTACTATAAAAGATAAAATAGTCATATTATAGAAATTAATAATTAAAAGTTATATATATATATATATATATATGTGTGTGTGTGTATAACCACTAATAATTATTATTTTAATTTTAAAAAAATCAAGAATAAATAATTTTAATATTGATATTCTAGCCATATTAAAATTTCAAATACATATATGTATGTATGCATATATATCTAATTTTTTGATTAATTATAAGACTTGGATTTAATATTTGTAAAATTAATTTAATACTTTTTAATTTTTCAATTATTGCATTAAATTAGTAATTTGATTTTTCAGTCAAAACATTTGTTTTTATATATGCATTCAAATATATTTACTTGTTTTAATACATACATATACACACACATAAGTTGCATGCTATGATGCTTTTAATACAAATATTCTAAATGTGCACCTATTACAAATCATTATCACCAAGAGTACAATAAACACTTCAACATTTGTCATGATATTGGTGGTACAATGATGAAGGTTCTTTTTGTTTTGCACAAAAGACTTTGTGGAAGGAATAAAGCCATAAGAAATGAATGACCACCTCACCCATCCACATAAGTTTGTGTGTGTATTTATACATACATATATAATAATGTGTGTCATATCACCCTTAGCCAAGACTGACTACATAAACTCAGTCTTCAAAAATGCATGTTAAGCACACCACGACTTAATATGGGCCATGAAATCCATAACCCTAAAACTGTCAGAGTATCCAACTGGATCTAGACAAACTATGCAGGTCTTCCATCCCAACAGCAACTGTATTTACAGGTCTCAGGTTTGCAATAATGGGCCAGAACTCAAAAGACCCAGTGCCACTTTTATGTTGTAATTTAAATCTGATGGTTTAAGAAATACAGAAGCATTCATGTGGTCATTGGCTGCATTATCAGAGGATGGGCAGTGTCTTGTCCTAATACAACTCTTCAAGAGAAAACAAGCAATTGATTTGTTATGATCCAGTGATTCTTATCTTCTTCTATATGTGTCAGTTGAAACCCTAAAATCTAGTTTTAATGCCAAGCAGTGGGCTTGTAAGTGAGAAGCTCTTTCTCTTTTCTTTTGGGCAAATGCTTCTGGCATGAACTCAATGCTGGGTACCAACCCCCTATTGATGAAAGCTATAGAACTGCATGTGCTCCAACAAGCAAGCAACACAGGAATATTGCCATGAGTGGCACCAACAGCAGACTTGGCAATGCCATGTAGAGCACCATTTATGCCATCTCTTGTTAATTGGCCACTACCCAGGCCACATTCCACTCTCAGAGCTCCACCTGTTTGGCTCCAAGCCTCCACATTTACTCAAAAAACCCTAAAAGGAGAAAAAAAGAAATAGGAAAAAAATAGACTCAGATCAAGTTAGCAATAATTGTGATCCATACAAGGCACCAGATGGCTGAGGAGGATTGGCCCAAGTCTCACCCACATGAATGAAGAAAATGGATGTTTTCTTAGGGTTTGGATGGGTAAGTGGGTTCATCCACTGGGAATCTGGTAAGCATTAATTTGGGTTATGGAGTCAGCTTTGCTAGGTCATGAGGAGGTTGTGTGAGGGGGTTGGGTAATGCCACAGTGCAATGAAGCTGTAAACTGGACTAAGTCATGAATTAGGGCAATGGGCTTCGTGGGTCCACCTCAAGGGAGCATGGGCCAACTGGACCCTGTGGGCGTAATGGGTGTTCTGTACCAGTACTTGGGAAAAAGTGCCAAAGGCACTCTAAACATGGTGGTACTTTGGAATGGAGGCAGTGGCGGAGACAGGGCACATGTGACATCCAGGTGTTCCCTCTCACATCCAGGTCCTTCTCACATATTTGAAAATCAAATAAAAAGAAAGAAAGAAAAAAAAAAAAAAGGAAAGAAAAAAGACAAAAGAAGAAGCAGAAGATAGTATTGTAACTTTGTTATCTTCTTTTATTTTACGCTGTGAAAATTCATGTTTTTTTTCTAATCTTGGTATTTAAGAAATTAGACTTAATGTTGAAGTGTTTGGAATTGGATCAAGTTCATGAGTTGTATTCATGATGAATGAAAGGATTTGGAACACAATTTTCAAAATGTTGTTGGTTTTTACAAATGGGAACAATGTCTCATGGTTATTTTACTTTATCTATATTTTATTTAGATATTGCATGTATCTTATTGTATATAAAAGAAGTGCAACTATCTTGAATTTAGTTTGGATGGATGTATATTGTATAAGCCTGAAATTCTAAATGTAGACATGATTTTTATTATTATTTGAATTGGTTACAGAATATATGATGCTAGATGATGTTTATGCAATATTCAATGCATGTAGTCCCAAAAATCGGCTCCAAGAGGGAGTATAGTATCATTTAAATAAAACTTAACATTCTAAGGTTATGCATTTCTTTAAAAGATAAATGACATTTTCTGTAGTTAATTTTAAAATATATATATTGCAGCCAAAAATTGACACAATTTAAATGTATCGTCATAATACTTCAAAAGCTTCAAATTTGTTTCACTGAGTTAATCATATTCTGTTATTTTTTAATGCCCAATTACCCTTTCCAAATTCTTACTCTAAAACACATACATACATACATACAGAATTCACAATCAGAATTTTAAAGAAAATTTTTAGAACTTATATATATATATATATATATATACACACATATATATATGTGGAGCTACATCTAATACTGGAATGAATAATTCTCTCCACCTCAATGATTTCCATTTTATTGGTATACCATTTAATTATGTATCATTATGTTAACATTATATTGCTCTGTGCATATGTTTAATGGTGCCAATTGCAGTTCCCAACCATCAATCTCAAACATCACTATTAAAATATAAAAAAATTCTTCATAGTAGATCTCAACCCAAATACTTTACGATTTTATTTTATTTTATTTATTTTTGTTGTTAAGATTGTCTCAAAGAAGAACCATGGCATTCTTTACCCGTCCTGGTAATTGGTTCTTCAAAATTCGATACCACTGGATGGATGATACCATCAAATAAATTCATCCATCCAAGTATTGAATGAGCTTCGCCTTCCAACTCGCCTCAGTCGTGTTATATAATAAGCTTACGTTGTCAGGACATACGGTAGAAGGGATGAAGATAGTTAACCGTAGTGGTAACTGAGGTGGGATAATAACCGGTAACAGCAGGGGGAAATTAACTGGCCATGCCGGTTTTACGTCATCTTCCCCAGCAATTTGTTTTTGAAGGCAGATTCTAACGAGTTCGCCACAGTATTCAACACCAGCTGGGATGGCGTCGTTCGATGCATTGCAACCATCTGAAACGATCCAAACTGTCAGTCAGCGATCCTTTTTATTTATCCCTTTCGGCAACTTTCACGCTTTGCTTGTACTTGCTATGATTGTAAATCTATGGCTCTGCCAGCTTTCTCCATGGACCGGGTACTCCGTCAGTCTGCGAGGACTCTTTCTCTTTTTCCGAGATAGAGTTCAATTGCCGTGTATTCGTTTTTTGCTAACTACCTTGTTTCTTATGGCATGCCGCAGGAATTCCAGATTTATAGGTTTGTGAGTTAGCAAGTTGCTGCGCCGCTCCTGGATTGTAGGATTCAAAAAATTACTTGTATCTGTATTTTTGATTCTTCACTTTTCCTGTGTGGCCGCTTGGTGTCGTGAGGAAAATGCATGCCTCGTTATCTTGATCGCAAGGTTGGCGATAATGCGGCTCGAAGGCGGGCCCTCCGGATCCTAAGTTGCAGCGCCTCCGATCCTCGCAACCTTTTTCTGCGTTCTCTGAATTTCATTGGTGTGCTTGCTTTCCACATCTTGACGGTTCTTGTTCTGCGTTGTACCGCTTCCTTGTTACCGTATTTCTCTGCCACAAATCTTCGGGCCGGCTCCTTTTCGTTTCCCGTTAATAACTGGATGATACGACTGGGCGTGAGCTAAGGCTCATGACTATAATTTGTGCCTGTCGCTCTCCGGAGCTTAGGATGCGTTTGTCTCTCCTGCCTCTCACATGTCAAGTTTCGAATCTGAGGCTTCCATGATCTATCTTTCTCGCATTCCAAAGCACTATCTGTCGGCTTGTTGACTCGTGAGCTATCATGAGACGTTTTGAAATATTCTTGTCTAGCGGGAGTGCTGTGTGCTTTCAAACGTCTTAGAGACGAGGAATCTTGCGCCGTCTGTGAAACAGAGATGGTCTATGACGACGATAAGGCTCGGTCTAAGTGACTAAAGCTTTTTTTCGATCCGGGCTGTTGGACAGTGTGAGGAAACTTGTTTTTTGAATGTAACAGGTTTTCTGAATTCTGTCTAGGGGTGACCATGGAGGTAGATTGGAAGGAACTGCGTGGAAAGGTTGTGATGACGAGTAGATCAGAACATCTGGGTATGGTGAGACAAGAGCATCTTTGACTGAGATTGGAAACAGGGTGAGAGAGCTGGAGTTAGGTTGTGGCACTGGCGTACGAGACGGGAAGGATGCCGCCCGCGTGCAGAACACTGGGGTTCTCAGGGAGCGTCGGGAGAGAAGATGAAGATGGTGTGCCTGACGTGGATGCGTTGCGGATGCAGTTGTCATTTGGTACTATCAGAAGCTCTAGGAAAGTCACATCCTCCCAAGGGTCGTCATCTCTCACTTTCGAAGTTCCTGATGCAGATGAAGACTCCAATGCATCTTCGGAAAAAGAGACCCCTAAGGTTTTGAATGTTCTGGCAGCTGTTCTTGACCGCCTTGTCACCAGGAATGAACTATTCGTCAACGCGCCGTCGCAGCAGGGCAAGAAATTAACAATTTTCCATGGATTAAGAGCCCCTAGCATTAGCATTGCGAAGTATTTGGAGCGCATTTTTAAGTATACTAATTGCAGTCCGTCTTGCTTTGTCGTTGCATACGTGTTCTTGGATCGCCTGGTCCACCGGCAACCGGATTTGCTAGTCACTACTCTCAACGTGCACAGATTGCTTCTGACGAGCGTTATGGTGGCCACGAAAATGCTCGATGATGTGTAAGTCCCTACTAACCGGAGACAGTCTATTCCTACTCATTCCTGCGATGGGGAATTCTATTATTTTGCTCACTGTACCTTTGTTTACTTCCTTCATTTTTTAATTCTTCGTTATTTAGAGAATCTGTAATAGGGGATTTAAGGGAATTCTTTTGCCGACGTAGTTTGTCCTCGAGCGTATCAAATTTTGAACAGCTAGTAGGAACACATTCAAAAATTGATACGCTCGAGGACAACCTACTTAGTTGTTTCTACTAGCTGTTCTATTGCACCCTCTATTATTGTTACATTGATATTTATCGTGAAGTGGCTCTGTTTTGCGTTTTTGAGGCGTGGGATGCTCTTCAAGTGTGGTGTCTCGAATAAAAGGCCCTAGTTCATCCTTCTCAGTCTAGTCCATTTTTAGATATCATAATGTTTAGGGGGTTCTGGAGTAATTATGTCCTTGTCATGTGCTGCATTAATGATGTTGATCACAATTGGTTATGGACATGAATTACCGTTTCACCGTGGACCGGAAAGGTCCTCCGCTGATGAAAATATCATAACAAGAACTTTCTATTAGCATAAAAATCCTGCGATTGAAATTTTTGGATTCCAAGTGCAGTAATTGAGTGAGAATTTTATCATCATTTCGTGTTTGTGAAAACCTCTGTACTGACATTTCTCCGAGAGTAATATCTCCATCGTGGCAGTTGTGAGTGCTTCGATAGGATGCTGAATCATACCCATGGTTTCAGCGATTTACCAAGTATTCATGTTTTTTTACCGAGCGAATGGCCTCTTGTAGCGTGTAATAATCTTTCTGTTCGTGTCGCTGACAATCAACTCGTATAATCGATGTTTAGGCTTTTGTTTAACTTTTGACAAATGTTTGCAGCTCAACCTCAACTAATCTACTCCCAATTTCTTGTATGCAGGCACTTCAACAACGCTTTCTTTGCTAGGGTCGGAGGTGTGAGTGTCGTTGAGTTAAATCGCCTTGAGCTTGAGTTTTTGTTTCGCCTAGATTTTAAGTTGTCCGTCACAATTAGTGTGTTCGAAAGCTATTGTACTTACCTTGAGAGGGACATATCCGCTATTTCTGAAAAAAGACCAGAACGAAGCTTGCCTGCATTTGGCAGTGCACCTGCAAGTGTTTATGGCACTGCTCCTGGAACTCCTCGGGGAAGTGCTCCTCAGACTCCGAAAGAGATGTCTCCCAGGTTTAAGATGCGAACACCTTCTGGAGCCCCAGCTTCGTATATGAGCAGAAAACAGAGTTCGTTACAGTATCAGCAACCTTTATCTCAGTATTTTTTCAGAGATTCACCGCCTAGTCGTTGAAAAAAAAATCCCAGCTAGTTTTGGTTCTCTTGAGATTTATAAGGCCCGTAGATCATGATAATCCAGCCGACGTCTTTAGACCTGTGGAATGCTTTGTTCCTACGCCGCGGTGCTGAAAATCGATTTATGGTATGTGAATCAAATGCAGCAGCTGTTATTAGCAAGGCTTGCCAAGGAGATCCAAGGATAGTGCCGAGAATGTGGAAGATCAACACATAAATTTTCAGTTTCATCTCAGACAGGCAGTCGAAATTCACGGCAAAACATTACTTCTATGCTGCGATGGCCTGGGCGCGTATTACAGTGTCGAGAAGCTTGTAGAGTTGAAGGTTATCCTGGGACGCGAAGTTACATGGATGCGTAAGAAGTTGTAGCTTCTGAGCAAGTATAGGAGTTTTACTGTGGAAGCAGTCCTTTGAGGCATCCGAATCTTTTGGCAAAGCTGATTCATCCTTCTGTCTTATGTCAAATGAAGAATGTGAGGGAGACATCATGAAGCACCTGTTCACGCTGTTGGTACGAGGCTTAAATGTATATGAAGCGAAGTCATTATACTTCAGCTCGTCCAGCAGAATTGGCTCCGGAGTGTGGGATATGCAGAGACTGGAATTATACGAATTGGAGTGCTGAGGTCCGAGGTATAGAAAAGAGAAAAAGAGGTGAACAACTGCGTGAGCTGCCTGTGATCAGCTGATTGCATTTCGTAGTCTCTGCCCAAGTACAAGGGCAACGACGATTAAAACTAGATAAAGAATACTTTACTGACATGGACCACATTCTCGGTGATTTTCTGGTCAGATTGTAGGTTTGACTATCTTCATGATTTCTTCTTCAAGGGCTCATTCAAGTAGGCTATCCTTGTGCATATTTATAACAAACACTTTCTCACAGAAGTTGTGCACTAATTTTGATGCAATCGTGTCTAATGACGGGACTGATCGTACCATGAAATGAGACTCTAAACGTCCGACTTCCCATCTACATGCTACGAACGTTCTATTTGTTGCAATCCGAGCTTGCATTACGATAACATCGCGGATCTTTGCACTCCAGGTGATTCCAGTGCGATTTCTTTGTATAAGCCTATTTTCAAAACACCGTAGGCACCCTAGAATTCATGCATCATGGTGAATTTTTCAACCCGTTCGTCACTCCGAAGGTCAAGACTGTCAGTGTAAACATAACAAAACTGACACTTACGCAAGTGAACAAGATATGTGACGTTGACCTCATAACTCCAGTAGCAAGAGTCTTGGCATTGCACCTTAAATTGCGATCCCCGTTACAGACGTGTATCTGCTTGTGACGTTGTCAAATCTCAAGTGACAACTATGTTGGATGTGCAACCGAATTGAGCTTCTTGACTGTGCGCGTGTACATTTTCGAATCTGATCGGTCTGCGAGGGTTATATGCTGGACGGTAAGGATCTTAGAATTTAAAACTGAAGAAATTAAAAACATAGACGGAGTCCCGATGGGATTATAAATCATATGATAGTACTCACCACTAAACGTCACCATCGGAAGAACGCCACAAGATCGACAGCTTATTGTTGCTTCAAATAGAATTTGTGTATGTTAAGTTACATTGAAAGCTCCACTGAGTTCATTCCTTCATAGACTTACCGCATATCCACTACATGATGAGATCTACCGAAGGTGCCCGGCGATGATCGCGTCCCCGAACTGTTTGCCCTCCCGTGTAAATAAGCCAACGGCAAAGACGTGCGAAAGAGATCATGGAGGAGCCTCGAGCAACTGAAACTTCTACGTCCCGACTTCATTTGATGAGGGCGGCAATTATAACACATCCAGCGGGATGTTGAGTTCACACGACGCATTCCGTTGAGTGTGTTACGACTTAGCTAAGGTTCTCTGGCTTCGTACCAGCAATAAGTGCGAATTGAGGAATCAGGCGCTGCAGCCTTCATCAAATCTTATGCCGTTCAGCCTTGTATCGAATCGGGAATTTCTTCGTGCAGCACAGGAGCCGAAATTCTTGAATGCGAATGGGATTGTTCAGTTCCGATGGTGAGTTGTGCGGCGTCGAGTTTACGAGGGCGATGCGGAGGATCGGAACGGTGTTGCAAAGGCATGGATCGAAGTCGAAGGTTAAAATGGCATCCCGATTCCCGCTTCAGTGTTTTGTATGAATGTTTGTCCGAGTGAGTGGATTCTTCCGGAGCGTGTTTCATTTTTGTAAAGAGGTAGAGTCTGCTGGATTCAAAAGAGTTTAGCAACCATCGTCACAAGTATGTAAACCATGCTATTGCATCAACAATGTCATTATTTCTCCGACTAAATATCATTCAATCTAAATTGGTTTGATGCATGTCACATGATTGTAATTAGCAATGTGTGCATATGGTTTTTAACTTAATGATAAGAAATGTAAAGCTATCTCTTCCATTTGTGTATTTTTCATTGTTTTTATTCCTATTCTCTTGCTGTCTTTGTGTTTTGCACAAAGTAATTTTTCACAAAAGTAGCATATTTTTATATAAGAGTGTATATATATATGTTTAACATATATATTTACATCATTTTTTCAACATATATATTAACATCATATTATTTTTATTTATTTTATCAAAAATAGAATTTAAAATATGAGATAAAAATATTATATAACTACATAATATGCATAATAAGATTGAGATAATAACGATAATAATAATATTTTTATCATAATAGTTAGTCATTTTAAATATCCACATCAACATGTATTCCAATTCAGTGTATGAATGAACATATCTTAACATCTATTAATTGTTTTATAATCTACACATAAGTTAAATAATTTATACCAGATTCATTTAATAAAAATAAATACATTTATTGGAATAAGAAAAAGTTTGAATTTTTATAATGATTCAAATTAAACTACACTTTAAATTATTTAATCTGATTATGTATATAAAAATGTCATCAAATCTTTAAATTTATGCATAGAAACTTTATTTTAAAATAAAAAGAGTTTTTTTAAGAAAAGATAAAAATCAGATGTTTTAGACTTTGTAATGAGTTTATAATACAATAAAAAAAATGCAAGAAGATTTAAATCATTATCAAAATATTTTAAAATATATAAACATTAGAAATTAAAAATATTAATGATTAGCTTTGTAAATATATAAATAATCACTCTACTTTTAAATTAATTTATAAGTATATTTAAATCTAAGACCAATATTATTAAAATTTATAGTATTATATACATCTTATATTTTAAGGTGTATTATATACATCTTATATTTATTCAAAATTGTTAGCCAATTCATGCCTCATTTAAGTGTCTTAATAAATAACAAAGATAAAAAGAGACTCAACATCCAAGGTTGATACTAAGAGCCATATTCCATGGACTTTAATTATATTGTGTATTGTCCACTTTGCTAGAGACACATGACATTTTATCATTTAAATTTTTTTAATCATAATACTATTTTTTTAATAAAAAAACCCTATAGAAATTTATTTGTACCTCCTCCATGAGCATTCAAAACCCCATTGCTTTAACAAATTATTCCTAAAACAAAACAAGGGGCTCCAATGCTAGTATCTTGACATATATATATATAACTTTAAATCCCATTATAGTAAAAGTAATATATCTTAAGATAGGATGACTATTATTTTTATATATTGTTATAGATTCTTAAATTATATTAAATAAAGTGAATAGATATATTTATATATAAGTAGATTTATAAAAGATTATTACAAAGAATGCTTCAAGAAAAAAAAGAAAAAAAAGATACATTGATATTTATGTACTTTAAAAAAAAATTAAAAATAATAAATAATAAATAATAAAGTAATGAAGTTGCTAGGTATATTTTGGTTATGTGATAAGATACTATTTCATAGAATCTTAAATATAAATAGATAAAATTAAACAAATAAATATATAAATAAATAACTAATTAATTTCTTTTAAAAAAATCTAAAATATGATATAGAAATCATAATATCTATATACACATAACATTGGCACTATAACAAATTAACAATAACAATTATTTTATTTTTAATTTTTTTAAAATATAAGATATTATTATAACTACTATAATTATAATTATCTAAATAATTAAATAAAATATGTAATTAAAGATTAGATAATATAATATTCAACTTTATATTAAATAACTGAAAAAGTATTTATTAAAAAATTATTTTTTGAACAAAAACTTCAACAAGTGCAATTTGTTTTGTTTTGTTTTTTTTTTTTTGTGTTTTTTTTGTGTTTTTTTTTTAGGTTAATCAATACTTTTGGGCTATTAAAAAACAACCTCCAAAACAAAGAATAAAGAATCATTAAAAACAACTTTGTAAGGAAAGAATCATTAAAAACAACTTTTACGCATGTTGGTCCAAAGAAAGTGCTGGTCTTTAGAATAGTTTTGTACAAGCTAATCAAAATAAGATTGTTTTGTTTACAAAGATTTGCAATGCATAAGGGCTATTGTTATTTAACACCAACTAGAATTAAATTCAAGACCACCTGCACTATGGAAGCTGCCTTTGCCAAGAAAGCTAGTCTTCGCAGCACATGGTAGAGCAATGAAATTGAAGAATATTTATCATGCAAAATATTCAACTCCCAACCTTATGCATGCTCCTTGCCCAAGCAGGCAACATATGAGGGATTGGAAATAAAGAATGAATCTTTAAGCATTGCATATGATAATCTATTGGATAAAACTCATTTGAGAGACTCAAATTTAGAAGTGTTCTACAAAACTTATTTTTTAAAATTAATTTATCTTTTATTTCTTAAATATACTTTTTATAAATATTGATAAATGTTCATAATATTAAAAATAAAAATCTTAAAAATCTTAAAATATAAAATAAAATATAAAATAAAATATAAAATAAAATATAAAAAATTAGAATAGTTATTAGATTTATTAAATATTAATCAAATTAATTTTAAAAAATTATCTATATAAATTATGGTTTTAATATTTGTAGTTTTTATTTTGATAGATTATCCAAATGTTTTGCTTAAATAGTAATAATGATTATACAAAAACAAAAATAAAAATCTAAACATGCAATTTAAGTTTCTTCATAAACTTTTAGACCTGTGCTCTTTGTTCTCTATTTGACTTTGGAGTTTAAAAAATGATTAAATCTTGCTATTAAATATATGAATAAAAGAATTACCAATAATTTCAATAAACATTTAAAAACAATTTTACAGGATACAACTCAGTTAATATAAAATTCTTTGACAATTCAAAAATGACTGGATAAACATTGATGTTAATATTAACCCACAGTATAAACTTTCTCAGCATAACTGTAAATTTTTAAGATGGGACACAATTTAATTTTATCATTTATAAAAAAAAAATTGCTCAAAACTTGCCTTAGGATGAGTCTCAAAGTTTAGATCTCTATGTATACATATGATCATTTGCAGGTTAATAGTTTGCCACACTTAATATATTTTATTTTCTGGTATAGCACTTGCCATATGTTTTCCTGCTGTACTCTCCATCTTGTACACTTTACTAACCCTAAAACACTTGTGCATCCACCGTTACAATTGTGAAATCGTATTAAAAAAATGCTGACTATATGAGGTGTGTGGTCTCTGCACTAAGAACGCGTCAGTAAGAGGTTCGATGCTCACAGTAAGAGATTTGTAGTCATAGTACCAAATGAGGGCACAGGACATCGCCCAGCTGAGATAAATCAGAAGTCGACAACGCGCTTCTTCTCGGCTTTGTACAAGCTCCAACAATGAACATCAGTTTCGAAAACCAGAGGTGGTAATGGCATACAGAGATACCGATATACTACGAATGCTCAATGGAATATGTGACACAATATATTATTCCAACTATTTGAAGAAAATAGTCACAACCCAATGGCTAAAATTTCTGAATCGGACATTTGAATCGCTGTAGATTTGAACATTCAAACGCAGTCCGATTGACCTTCCAAGTGTAACGATCATATATATTCAAAAGCGGCTGCCTCGCGCAGAAACCCAAAATTTACAACCTTATTGAGCCTGGTGTAACAAATGTGCCAATGACAATGTCAACAATTGGTTACATCTATAAACAAGCGGCAGTATCTGCCCAACTTTACTGCATCCCAACTACAATACCAACAACCTGCAACTACTATAGGGATTGTTCAACCAACTATGGATTTTACCACTTGCAACTGGAAGTTGTGCTTCACTTCAAATACTCGTTCTTCAGATTTCTCTAGGATACATCCCAAACACATATACATGAGAGCATCTGTGAAGCACACTTATAACATATACAGTGCAATTGACTGTTGCAATCAATCTCTACTCATCCCCTCATGTTAGTTTCCCAAAGCCCTTTAACATTCTATTCCCAGACTACCAAGAGATTTAATTGTGATGGTGATTCTCAATGTAAGAACCACAAGTTAGACATGAATCCCGCAAGATAACTATCACTGACCCCCAAGTTCGAAGTCCATCGTGTAATCGTACTCAATAGTTGGTATCACGGAGGCGACGAATTTGAGGAAAATGAAAAGATATCTGCAAAACAACAACCTCCAGTCAGGTCTGCTCACCTGCTCAGCTAGTAGAGTGGGCCGGTTAAGAATCTCAGATCTATGCAATGTTCCTAGTCAAATTTTGTATCAACCAGATTGCATTTGAAGAAAACTTTTAACAGTGCAATATGAAGTAGAAAAATTCTGGAATACACCAACGTTCCATCCTTAGCACACTTCTAAGAGCAGGAATGCAGGGTACATACTTGTCTACTTCAGGATTAACACCACGGGAAAGGAGTATGTCAATGATTTTCTTCATAACTGCACCATGCCTGCAAGGATGGATGGATGCATGCTTTCCTGGCATGTGTGGATGATCTTCAATCGTCACCTAAGATCAATTAAGAAAGACCACTTTTATTGAGAAGGAAAAATTCTACAAAGTACAAAATTTTGGACGTTTGAATATGTTTTAAAAAATGTATATTTGTTATTTTTTTAAATTGAAAACGAATCACAAGTCACTTCCAATTTGCTCAACCTAAGCATTTAAAAAGGAAGGAAGATGGTTCACAGCAAGAGAATAAGTAAATCCAATCGAACCAAGTTGAAGGGTAACATAGACATCTTGTGTCAAGACTGGACATACCGTCTTGCGTGCATGGTCTTGACTAACGTCCTCCAACACAAGTTCTGGTTGAAGCAAATAACGGGTCTGAAACGCGGAAAACAATGAAGATGTATTCTTAAAATTAAAAATCTATGGAAAAAGATACAAAAACGGAAAAAAGAAAAAAAGAAAACGAAATTGAATCAGAAGAACTCGACTTCTACACACTTGCAGAGAGAAAACCGTTACTGCACTGCACATCTACTGATACCTATGAGGACTTTCTATAACAGTAGATAAAAAAAGTTAATGAACCAATTGTACCTCATCATAACCGGTTAGCCACACGCGAGGCGTTTGATAATACTTGTCGTATCTGCCACACATAATAAAAGCAGAGAACACTCTTTCAGAACAGAGAGTAAACATTCTTGCACTTTGATATTATGCAATTCTTAACACAACTGCAAAATCCTACCGACCGCAAAAGTGGGTGATCTTGCAAACCAATGAAAGCATGCTGTTGATCTTATCCTTTCTACTGCTACTGCTTCTAGGAATAAAAACAACCTGCTGAATGAGGAAACAAAAGAAGATACTGAAATACACGCTGCGTTAAATTAGCACGTACGTGATACTAATATCATAAGTCCGGGTCTTCAAAATGTGATCATCCTCGGGCTCATGAGCTACAAGGTACGGTTGTAATGTGCTCTGTTCAATCCAATCTTATAGTTAGCTGTTGCATTTCGAAAAATAATCCACAATAGGTTGGCATACCCTCCGCAAGATTCAAACAACCCCCAAACAACTAAACTTACATCATCTGTCTCCACCAAATTGTCATCTCCAACATCATCCATATCTAAAATGTCCTCATCTTCATCATCTTGAGGAATCAATGGTTTGAAGTTCCGCTTCACAGAACTTTCTTGAGTGTCCATAGATGGCACAATTTCATCCGCAGTCTTGTTTTCTAGCCAACCCCATCCAAAAACTAATCAGTACAAAAATTAACACAGAACTTATGCAAACCACTGGGTTCATGAACACCAAGCAGACAAATCACAAACCTGAGGCGTGAGAAGACTAACAATGATAGATCTAGTAGAAACGAAAGTTGGAGAGTATTTGTCCCCGCAATCATCCCAGAAGGTGATAAAAAGATAGCGATTTCCCTCCAAAGATCGTGCAGCACTGTGATTAATTTAAAACCACTGTATACCTCTGTCAATTCCGTGTGTGGCAAGCCAACCCTCATCATCATCATTGTCTAGTAACACTTCTCCGCCAGCGGCGTTATAATCTTCTTCAATGGACGAAGCCCTGCGCAAGCATGGTACTGTGCTTTCTTGTCTCAGATCCATGGCCTTCTGTTGTCTCTCAATTATACAGAAAAATTTTAAATCATTATCTTGCTACGTCACCATATAAGAGATAGATCATTCATCCTTCCATGCGTCCATCGGAATTACTGCATCCTAAACAGGGGTTTTCCACATTTATTTTGAAAAACAAAGAAGGGAGATGTTATGTATGTGCGCAACATAAATGAGATAGTACCATTGCGAGTAATAAGAAACTGCTTCTCGGCGGGAAGATACGGTTTCCGCTTATTCGGGTCGCCCATTTCCCTAGAAATACAGGGGGGACACCAAGCAATTAGATCCTGAATGTCATTGTATAATTATGCGTATTTCCTAATCTGTCCCTTGCTCCGCTTACAGAAAAATCAGCGATAGTAACAAGAAGAAATAGAAACACTCGATTTACATCAAATTTAAACGTATGAAGAGGATGATTACCAAGACCAAGTGGGACACTTGGAAACAAGATTGTCTCCTGCTAGAATAAATTCATCAGGAGTAAGTACACCCTTCTCCTTAAAGGCAGAGACAGTGCGAGGACTTGTCATCCTCTCTACAGCGCCTTTGAAAGCCTCATGGAGGCGCTGTGACAAAACCATCGTTCACCACTAACGTAATATTAAGGAGCCAACCAATGGCAGCAAGCGAGCTCTCCTACCCTCCGAACTATGACCTGCAATCTCGAGCAAGGTACAACATGTCAATTCTTTGATCACGCAACACCAAATGCAGCGAAAGCATTATTAGAATCTAGAAGGTAGAAACAGGAAGAAGTGAGAGGTTTACCAGAAGGTAATAAAATAGGAACAATGACAATAACCTTCACCCTAATTACAGAACATCTTAAAACATGGCAAGTCAACCTTCCATTATGAAAAAGCATAACGAGACACGATAGACGCTCTCATTTTTATCAAGTGGAACACCTCTTGCATAGCCTAACTGCGATGGGATGAAGGAAGCTCTTGAGTTAAACTGTATACCTCGCGATAAACTCACGTACTCAAAAACTACTAAAAAGATGAGGAACATCATGGATGGGACGTCAATGGAGCACAACGCTTAACGTATAAAAAATCATATGGAAACGGCACCTTCCAAAGCCATATGGAAACCTAAACACAACAAAAGCCTTACCACTGTTCAGAAAATTAAGGATTGTGTGGAACGAGAGTTGAAATTCGTACTGCAATTCTTTTCATCCAGCCACCTACGAGAATCAAGAGCTGCGCTTGAGACGTGAATACACACACAATGAAACAATCTGACAAAATCAGTAATCTCCTTCGACCGAAACAGCGACCAAGGGTAAAGTCACCAATGCTAACACAACCAACGATTTTAGAAAAACCAATTCTGAGAATGCCGCAACGCTACGCGAGAAAACAGAAATAGCGTACAAACTAAGGATACAAACCCTAGGTGCACCGGGCACGTCACGTCTGTAGGCCACCAAATTCGAAAACATTCGGCATATTTCAAGCTATACGTACACACAACGGATGTCAAAATTCCTACCAATGCTCTAAACTCCGCATCCGCCAGAGCATGGCACCACTAAAAACCCGACCACGCGTCCGACAGCTCCGACTAAACTATCCACCAACACAGGAAAACAAAAATTAGTTTCCACTCACACGAACGACACGGTAGAATTAGACGCAGCGTCCACTCCAATTACGTGGCCGCAAAAGACAAACGACAAGAGAAAGAATCGCGGAGATCGTGACCAGAGTTCGAGACGCGGAATCTGGATTCTACTAGTATACCTGCAGAAGACGGTGCACAGAAAGACGCAAGCAGGAAATTCGGTGTGCAAATCAGGCCAGGAGCAGGGCGATGGCGATCGTAAATGAGGGTTAGGACAATTTGATGTTGTATTGGCGTTGTGTTTGATCCCGCGGCTCGCTCGATCCTCCCGCTTCATGCTCTCCTTCTTCCTCTTCTTCTTCTGCTTCACTTTGACATGCGAAAAGTAGAAAATGCCCTTCATCCACTCCTTCGTCCATTCGTCCACTCGGCTTCCATGCTTCATTCGTTCGTGCTCTGCTTATGTGGCACTAGCATCGGCTTCGGGCATGGTACATGGAGCTGCTCTAGAGTAGGTCGATGTTCCCAGTCAATCCTTGATTTGGAACAACTCGTCTTGGTTTTATCAATTAAATTTGCCCTTGTGAGATATAGATTTCAAATTTAAGTGCGTGAATTGTGAGGTCATAGTGAAGCCGGGTTTGTTATAATCAGCAAGTGATGTGGATAATATTTGTGATAAAATTGGCAAATTGTATTTTAAGATAATCCATGTGTTTGTATCATATGTACCTTTTGTGTAGGTATTTATCTCAAACTCATAATGTATTTTAATTATATTTATATCATACTGTGTAAAATTATGTAATTTATGTATTTTTGTTATGAAATTCTATATTTATATTTTTTGCATGTGACAAGATTGTAAACAAGATTATCACAATGTAAATTAAACATAAATGTGGAGGTAGACAATCAACAATCTTTAGTGCATTACAGTACTATGACAAATAAAATGACAAATAAAATGACAAATGTCAATACAGGAAAGGTTTGCATGTATTTGTATCAAGTTCTATATTATTTATATGACAAGAGAGTTTAAATACATTTGATTACATGGTTGTATTTATATTAAAGAAATAGTTTTAAAAATAAAAAATAAACCTTTGATTTTTTTTGATAGAATGGGATTCAAGTTTAGAGGTATTACTGCAAAAAACTGAGCTTATTATTAAATATCATTTAAACTTGTCTATTTTAAACATTTTAAGTCATTTTTGTATAGAATATACTGAATAGGTTTATATGTTCTTTATTTTATTGTTAGTATTCAATATCTGAATTTGAACATATGTTTCAGCAAATAAAATTTAAATCTATTTTTTGGAATCACGATTTTATTTCTATATTTAAAAAATTTAAGAAAAAAAGCGTCTGTATTGTGATTTTGACAGTTGGAGTTGACATTGAATAAAACTAAACAAAATTGTTTAATCACTTGTTTTATTACATAAACATATTGTATTTATAGTACACACACAAGTGATTTTTGCATTTGAATAAAATATTTGTATTGTACACTGTACAACAAAAAATTTAATATTATTTCAAAAAAACTTATAAACTAATAAATGCAAGTACATAAATAGGTATAATTTGAAAAGCAATAATGTCTGACCACAACAACAACCATGAAATTTGAGTGTATTATTTTACACAATTATATAAAAATGAAAAATAAAAAAAACCAAATATATTCATGAAAATTTAAAAATTTATCATAAATTCTAAAATAAATACTTTTTAGTACTAAATAAAGATATTGTTTCATGATCAATATCATGCAATTCTCCTGGATTAAAACTTCTATTAATATTACCATCAATTTAAAGAAAACAAAAAAGCAAACCAGAAACAAGAAAAAGAAAAAACCCATATATATATATATATATATATATATATGTATATATAATTTAATTTAATAATATGATAAATTTAAATCAATATAGTGTTTACATCTTATTCTTACCTTAATATCAAGAAAGTCGTTAGTTTGAAGCAATTTATTATTACTACTGTTATTCAATTTATGATTAATATTAATTCAGATTCGGTTCTTATTTATTTATATACATATATTTTTATATAATATTTTAATCTACTAAAGTATTTTTTTGAATTTTGCAGAACTATTGCCAAACATCTGTATTTCAAATTTAAGTAAGATTGAGGTAGTTTTAGCTAAGATTGTTTGTTTTAATTATTTAAATAAATATAAAAATATTATATATACATATTTTTTAATTCTAAAAATTTAAAAATACACTATTTTAATATATAGAAGGTATAACATAAATCATTAATTACTTAACTTATTTATTTTAGATACTTTCTTATGTTTCTTAAAAGAATACTAACAAAATAAAATCTAAACTGTATATGTCTTTTACATAGAAGTTGCTTATTTTTAATATATAATTTTTGATTTTTTAAAAACATTTTTTATTTTAAATAATTAAATAAAAAAATTATTATTAAATCACCTTCGATCCAAAATTAATTCTACATACTTTGAACGATTTATTCTTAATTGGGTGTTTTTTTGCTTTTTGTTTTATCAATGAATCAATTGTAATAATCAATATAAGTTAAGAAAACAACATCGACTGTTAAATACATGATCCAGACAAACATATTTGGCACCAAAAACAAATAAGATGAGACACACAACCAACAATAAATAATTTCATTAAAGTAATTTCTTTTTCTTTTTCTTTTTTTGAAAGCAACAACTATATTAACAAAATTATTGCTTCTTGAAATGTTTTTGAAGTCTTAAAATCAAATTTAGTTAAAACAAACATGCATTATTATTTGGAAGATAATTTGAAGTTTAATTTTTAAATCATTTTTCTTTATTTTAGATAACTCTCAAGTATTCTTAAATAATTAATGAACTTTATAATATTACAAAATTTCTTGATTTTTTTGCCACTAGACATTATAAATATATAAAGACAAAAAAAAATCCTTGAATGTTTTAATAACCTCAAGTATAGAAGACCATATTAATTACTTTTTATTATATATAACATGTGCTAAATTATTATTATTTTCTTAAAGATATTTTATAACTGTAATCAATTCTTTAATGAACTAATTTTTTTATTTTGTTTCAGTAGGTTTCATCAAAAATTCTTTGTTATCGAATAATTTAGATGCTTTAATTGCAATAGCAGAGCAATTGATCAAAACAATACAAATTCTCCACATTTTTAGTTATAAATAATACTTATTTGTAAATATTATACTTAATTAAGATCCACAAATTATTTTAGATTTTAGATATTATATTTGAAGCTTTAAAAGTGAATATTAAGCTTTATATTATTTATTTATTTATTTATTTATTTTATTTTATTTTTAAATTTATAAATCCTTTGACACATTATAAAATATCATATATTGAAAAAATATTTGAGATATATTATTAATTATTAATAAAATAATTGAATATCTAATCTATCTATAATTGGATATTCTTATAATAATATTATTCATACTTCTTATTTTTTTAATAAATACCATTTTACTCCAACTATAGTTGTCACTCTAAATTAAATATGATGTAAGCTTTAAAATTATAATAATCTAATAACAAAAGATTTTGTAAAGCATATGTTGGAACTACAAGAATCTCTATAGATTTTTTTAAAAGAGGTCCAAAAAATATAATAAAATTTTACATGATATATTTCAAAAATAATATTTATTATTTTAAAATTGTCACAAAGTTTAAATTCTTTGTTGCAAATAGTTATTTATGTTTTAAATTAATAATTATAAAATATTTAAAATGGAGGAATTATTACAACCTATTTAATGACATGACAACTAATATATTATACCCATTTTTTGTTACACTGGTACAAATATAACATCAATAAATGCACATGACAACCAATATCGAACTTCAAAGAATACATGAAGTCTATTATAGACATCCATCTAAGTGAAAAATTTATTTTGAATGACATATTTAATAATCGAGTGAAAGACAGGAGAGTCAAATCAAGGCTTCACTTTGAGATTCTCGTGGAACGAACAAGAAGCTCGTTTTACTCTTTTGTAAGTCTTCAAGCGCGGTCATGGGAGGCGAGACGGTTATAAGAGATCCTACGCGAGTAGGCCCGCCTACTACGAGAAGGGATTTTTGTGGAAGCTGTAGCGTCGTCGTCGTCGTCGTTGTCGCCGTCTCGCATGCAGCAGAGAAGGTGGGAGGGGGAGAGAAGGAAAGGAAGGGGGAGAGGAGAGGAGAGGAGGCCGGGTACAGGTCACAACGCCATGCACACGAAGTCACTCACTTGCGCAAATCCTTCGTCGATGCCCGTCGCAGCGCAATAATGCGCGCACGGGATCTTTCATGCAACGACTCTCGTCTCTCCTCCTCTAGGTATGCATCGCCTCGTAGATAGATCGCTGCAACCTCTGGTTCGCTCCTGCTTCTTCCGCTTTCTGGCCCTTGTAAGTGAGGACAGTTGGCATTCTCCACGTTGTCGCATCGTGATTGCTGGTTGGCGGGCACGGGAATAGTAATTGCGTTCGTGGGGTTATTGTGACGTTGCGGGCTGTGACGGAGCTATATGTTGCGTTAATGTGGTTATTAGTGGTGGATGTGTGGTTTAATTGGAAATTTGAAGCAATTCGTGGGGGTTCATATGCGTGAGGTTTGGAGTGAGTAGGATACTCTTATATTCGCTGGTATGCAATCGTGGTATGCTGGATGCAGCCGTATGAATTTTATTCTGTATGTATATTCTCGGGTGGTTACGAGTTCTTGTGATGGTGGAGTAGGTCGTCTTTTCTGTGGTAGAGTTGTACGTCCCTTTTCACGAGAAGCCTTTTCGTGAAGATGAAGGTTGTGTTGTCATAACGTTTCCACTGTCGTCTGCTCTCACGTAATTCCAGCCGATCGAAATAGGTTTTTCTTTGTGATTGACTCGTCAAGCAGAATTCTACAGTTTTGGAGGTCGTTGGATGTGAATTTTCCACATGCTGGGCACAATTTAATCTTCTAACAAGCTGCTGTTGTAGTTCTGGGCGATCAGTAAGTTGGTTGTCGTGCCTAAGTCATCTTGCGATTTTGTAGTGTGGTGTTGTTTTTTTCCTTCTTTTCTTTTTCCGACGCAGTTCGATGTGTACTAATTCTGTTGCTTTCATTTTGGGAAGTCATGTTGGCCCCGTAGGTCCTCAGTCTGGTGTTGCATTTTAGGGTTCGTGGGTCAAATATATTAGCATTGGATCCAACCTGTTGGTTTTATATGTTTTAGTTCTGTGTGTGACCCTTAGTTTTAGCTGCCATGCAGAGACGTGATAACCTTAGTAGGTCGATTGTGCTTAGGGTTTGGATGGCTTGAAGCCAGTGGATCACGTACTTCTTTTTGGAGGATTTTGTTCCATTTGTATACTCTTCATGGTTGTATTCTACTCGTGGAGGGCGTTGTATGACGAGACGATTATGTGGGAAATTAATTTAGGAAACGAAGGCTAAAGTGCTGCATTTCGAGATTTTTCAAACTTTCAAATTGTAATTTTTTTTTTCTTCTGTTTACTCTATTTTTATTTATTTATTTATTTATCTTTTAGGTCGTGCAGATTAAATCGCCTAATATGGCAGTGGATGCAACTCCTCCTTTGACCTTTGAGGAATCATCTTCTCCCCCTCGGAATGGACGTTTGTCAGCTACGGATGCTTTAGATCAACATGGAGAGGATGGAGCAATTGTGATCAGACCTAGCAAAGCGCTCGAGAAGCAGACATCTTCGCGGCGAAAATTCATGGACAAGAGTGTGCTTGATGATATTATGGGCGATCCTGATGACTTCCAAGATCTTGCAGATTGTGATCTGCCTTCAGAATGTGATGGCGGAAAACGGTATAACGCAGTTAGAGCGCCGTAAGTAAGAGGAGGGCATTTGGAACTGCCGATCCTGCTTCCACGTATGGTGTATGTATTTGGTTGTGGTCCTTGCCATCGGTTCCTGATTGTATGTGGGGAACATTATCTCAAGAACTCATGATCATGACTGCTGTTATCACTCTTTTTATTTTAAGGAGGATATGTGACCACAATTTTTGTGGGCTTTAGTGTATATAGTTAGGTATCCAAATTTCTGAATGGGGACTGTTTTGTCAGTCTGCGGAATTTCATAGTTGTAGTGTGGTGAGTTTTGGGACTTGGAAAAGGCTGGGCTTTACTCTCTTATTCGTAGGATCTTAAGAAGGCTCTGTATATATAGCCTTTGTGTCGGTGTGAAAGAACTGCACACTGGAGGATCTCAGTGACTACATCACTACATGAGGAGCTTTTAGTTGGTTCTTGTGGAATATGGCAAAGTGGTCATTTCTTTATACATATAGTCTTACTATCGACAGTTTTGGTTCCCCTGTTACTTTTACCTTTGAATGGAGAAGACAATCTTCTGTTACAACTCACATCAACGTTGTCTTCTCTTTGGATTCCATATTTATTTGCTGGTGTATGCTGCTAGTATATAATTGTTCAACGATGTTTCACAACATCTCTGGTCATGAACAGATTTTTCACCTAGATATTAGTAAGCTCAAGATTATAACCTTCTTTTAATTTAGCTTATTTTGATTGTTTTCACTTTTTCCTGGTTTTAAATAATTGAAGCATAGAGGTTCTCGATCTTACAGTTCCTTGAGAATTCTGCTCCTTTAGGCCTGTTAGATACCTCTTTACAACGGTAAATTCTTATCGCAGAACAAATTTGCTCATTTATCTTGATGTAAAGCAGGTTCCATTGCTTAACACTTGCCTCTGACGTCCTTTCTGAGAGCGCATTTGTTTTGACGTCAGTTTCAGCATCATCACATTTGTCTTAGGCTTCTGCTTGCAATCTTCTGTTCTTTGGAGTTATCATTGATATCACTAAACTTGACATTAAGTAAATTTCCAAGGTCTGCAGGTATCATGGGCTTTAGTACCAGCTGAGACGTGTTAGCTTGTTGTATTGTCAAGTCCAAAGTCATTTTTTCTTTCCGAGCATGGACCAACGATTCAAGGAATCCGACAGAAAATCTTCTGTTTTCAGTTTGAGGGGCGGTATATTCTGGGTGTTTATTTTTTGTTTAATTGTTTCATTCTTGTTCTTTTCTTGGGAGCTCTGCAGTCTTGAAGATGAAGCAGCTGCTGGCAAAGTGCAAAACAACTCGGAACAGCCTCAGGTATGTTGTCTCCTGCTACCAGTTGTGAGGTGGCTTTAACTTGATATACTATTTTCCTTTGATAGACATAAAAGAGGATGTATCTTAGTGTGTATACCGGTAAACTTTCAATTGAGGGTAATAAAATACTTAAAAAGTTGAAATATCAATGGCTTTCAGTGCTATAATAATAAGACTAATAATACTAATAATATAATAACAATACTAACCACCACAGTATGTGCTGAGATAATTTGATAGAACTGATGTAATGCTTTCTTATTTTGCTATTGATATTTCCTTGGGGTCAAATCGGTTGCTCTGAAGCAGGAGAGTGCCAGGATTTTGTCAGGCGAGGATTCCTCAAAGACCTCAAAAGAACACACAGGCGAGGGATTGCTAGAACCTTCTCATGGTTCAAGATCGTATGGCGGTGAAGGTAATTGTTTTTATCTCCTTTGTTATGGCTCTTCTTGCAACGTTATAGTAGTTGCGCCAGACTAGACCAAGTGTCTTCTGTGGGATCGAACTGGTAGCTGGCATGTGTTGCTTGGCTTGTTACGGACATCCTTTTGTTGGTAAACCCGTTTACCTTTATCAGGCTTCCTATTGACACAAAGTCCTCAAAACTGTGGTCACTTTCTGAATACGATCAAGTTACAATAAGTGTGACTTGTATGTTATTACATTTCTGGATTTAAACTTTGTTTGCGTAGCAAGGCATCTGGTATTGGTTGCAAATTTGATTTCCGTGGAGTACTCAGTATTTCAATAACTTCTGACCAATGCAACTGCTGTAAAAGCGCATGTCTTCTCTATTTTGGCTGATTGATTGTGCACAAGCTTTTTGAGTGTAGATTAGGGATGGGAACTGACTAAGTTCAATTGAAGCAGGAATCACATTTTTTGGTAGGAATAATCAACGTCTACATGCACTCACTGGAGATGATGGTAGACACCGCATTCTTACTGGAAATGTTGGAGACGCTCCAAAGCAGGATAAAATTCATCACACCAGATATTTCATCATCAAGAGCTTGAATCATCACAACATAGAGAAGTCCATCGAGAAAGGAATATGGGCCACACAAGCTATGAACGAAACAGTTTTAAATGAAGCCTTTGAGGTAAGCATTTTGACATGTTTTATCAACTTGCGACGATTTTAAGTTCCTCATCTATATTTACTGAAGGTATGGTGAATGATCTGTGGTATGCTGTGTCACAGACTTCAGAAAAAGTCATGTTGGTGTTTAGTGTCAATATGAGCAGCCATTTCCAAGGTTATGCGCTCATGTCATCTCCAATAGGACAGCGTCGGGCCAATATATGGAGTGAAGCCAATGAAGGGGCCAATCCTTGGGGTGGTACTTTCCATGTAGAGTGGTTGCGGTTGTATGACCTACCTTTTCAGAAGACGGTCCACTTGAAGAATCCACTAAATGCCTTTAAACCTGTTAAGATCAGCCGGGATTGTCAGGTGGGCATTTGGTGTATGTCCTAGGGTAACCGAATTTGTTGTTTTGCAAGCTTTTTAAATTATAAAAACTGATTAAGTTCTTATCATCAGACAGTTAATGTTAACTTAGTGCTTGTTATTAGTACTTGATGCCAGTTACAAGTTCATTAAGTTTCTGCAGAAGTTGCTAGCAGTTTTCAGGATGTTCAATTTCTTTTTTACCGTTGGGTAATAACGATTGATATTGCAGGAGCTCACACAAGCTATTGGTGAGGCGCTGTGTGCTCTAATTGACGAGGGTGCCAATCGAGAGGGGCGGCCAAAGCGGTAATTTTGTTCGTAGTTCAATATTGGCATTTATATGTACCAAAGTTCAGGTGGAAGCAGAATAGGTGTTTTTTTCTTCTTTGACTTCGTAATGTCTTTACCTATCTGATTCTGAACTGGCTAATTGTGACAGGAAGCTGGGGATTCGTGATGTAGACCACCAACTGGGAAAGAGATCTCGAGAGGTGCCTGAAGGGTTGCATAGGCCACGGATACTTACAGCTCCTCTGGCTAGGCCTGCAATGCCTCTGTTGTACTCTTCTCCATCTCTTCCAGAGACACATCTGCCCAAAGCGATGATCAGGCCATCCAACGGATCCACAAACAAATGTATTGACATGTCAGGGCCTCGCAGATCCTCTGAGTCAAGGTCCCCAACTTCGGCTTTTTCCGAAAGAAGTGATAGAGTAAGAGAGAAAGAAAGAGGTGTGGAAAAGGAGCGCATACGTAGTAGCAGCAGTACCAGAAGCGTTGACTTGGAATTTGAAGAAGATCTGGTCAATATGGTAGATACCTTTACTGTCACTATTAATCTTTTTCCACTTTAGAATGCGGTTACAGCATCCAACAAATGAATATCGGAATTTTTATTGTCTTGTCTTTTCTCAGAGTTGAGTTTTAAATTCCAGGGTTTCTTTGTGAAGTTGGATGAACATTTAGGTGGAAGTTAGAGAGTTTAGTTTGCTTTAATTTAGTCTATCGTAAAATATTGGCATTCATTGCATTTTCTGTTGATACAGACATATGAACAGTATCTCCAACGCCATGGTCAAGGACATTTAAGAGACTGCAATAGTTACCCTCAAGTAAGGCTCTTACTCTCCCACAAGCCTGTTAAAATTATGTTGTGGGAGTCTCTGAAGTCAGTTGTTTGTTACTCCTGATTGCTTAATGTACAAGTATGGAAGAATTGAGCTACGAAATAAGTGCTAGATCGTTTTTGCTGTATTTCTAATTTATCATAATGCAGAGTGCTGAATTGAAGTTTTGCTGACTCTACTATCCCCGCACCTTAATTGGGACACGGTAGGTCTGTCGTTAGGTGAGGATTTTAGAAAGGTTCCAAATTCGGATACTAAAACTTTACTGCAAGTTACGAGTTTTAACAATCTTTACATGCCAGTTTATCAACTGATTGCAAAGCTGCATTAATGTTTTGTCAGGTAAATATCGTGATGTTGCCAGGAGAACATGTATGATATGTTAAAGAATGTATCTTCTGCATTCTTGCTACTGTAGATTTATGTTCACAGTGGTTTACAAAGATTAGTGTAGGTTAACTACAGCTGTCCTTCTAATCATAAGGGAACATTATTGAGGATCGATAATTTTGAAGCCTGTTCCCCAACAGAACTTTATCAAGCAGGGAATTGACTCTCGTTAGAATTGGACTCATACAAATCAACCGAATGATAGTGGAGTTGGAATTTGCAGGAATCTGGTCTATTGAGATATCAGAATAGAGTCCCTGGTTATGGGGGATGGATGGTGGGAGGGCCTAGTGCTGGCTTCTGCCACGATGAAGCGTAAGTGTTTCAAATTTTTGTAGACTGAACATGAAAACCATTATTAATCTTTTCTCGAACATGCCTCACTCTTGCCATTTTGCCAGTATACATACGCTCATTCTTAGATGTGTATTTTTATTTTTTATTTTTTTATTTTTTTTGTAGATATACGAAATATGTCGCCAGCTGGTATGGTCTATCGCCAAGCAATGGTGGCATGCGTGGTGTTGACCATGGCTATGAGGCTTCTGAATATGGTTGGCGTGGTCACCAAGAAGAAATGGATGCGCTGATGTATAAGAGATACTAAACGAGAAAACCTGTGATTATCAATAGAACGCATGGTCATGAACGACTTTCAATTGTAGTTGATACAAACAGGGGTTGCTGTAAAGGAGGTTTCTTTTGTAGATCTTGTGAATCTGGTTATAGTTTAATCATCACTGCTACTGTTAAAGAGGCTGTGTAGCATCTGTTCTGGATCCAATTTCTGGCTACGGAGATCATTAAGACTTGTTGGTAGCTGGATCTTCTATTTTGTATATTTACTACTGTGTATGAGTAGGATAGATACGTTTCAGGTTTTACATCTACGAGGTGCCAGACAGTATTAAATGAATTTTTCTGGTTATGTACAGTTCCAGCCAGTACTATGCGGGACACCGTAAGGTCCGTCCTTATAGCAGCAATGAGAACTGCTCTTAAGATTACTGGATTCTGACTTTTGATGTTTGATGTCTGATAGAGTCTATGTAATCATTTTCAGATATTCAGTACATTTAGATTAGTTGGACGCGTTATGAATCTCCTGGTGTTGAGCTGTTATTATGTTGGTGCTGTAGATGAGGTTGCAAGTACAGTAGTTAGGATGAAGAGTCGATTGGATCCTTTCAATTTGATTAAGTCAAAAAATCTTTTAAGACAAATAAGATCAGTTCTGATGTAAAGCAAAAACTTAGTGAACGTAAAGTGTCGATTGTTATTTTCATAGATGCAAATATATTGAAGTACTAATGATTGGAAACATTACGTTTGCAAATGAGTGAAATATCATTAAATTTGCAAGCGAGATATTCATCAAAGATCTTGAATCATGAGGGTTGATTTCAAGTGGAAATCCAATGAAACGCATACATTAAACGATGAAATGTAAAGTGAGATTTTCCATAGAATAAAGTACGAAAAAAAGATTACAAGAATGGAAAAATACTTCAGTGCATCATCCTGTATGTTGGAATATAATTAGGATGTTACAAGCCTTCACTAGCTTTCCAGATATATATATATATATATATATACATTAAAAAACCACTTACAAACATTTCTTGAATGAAATCCATCTTTTAAACCTTTGGTTTATGCATATTTCAATTCTTTCTTTTTATTAAAAAACACAAAGAAGTATAATTACCAACTGTCTTAGTCTTATTAACATTTACTTAAATTTAGTATTACTATTTTATAATCTTCACATGATTATCATGATTAAATTAATCTTTATTTTATTTTTCACAAAATACAGTTCTTGTATAATTCTATTTGTTCTTATCTGTGTGATTCTATTAAATGTTCAAAATGTAATTGAACGTTTTGATTGTATATGCTCAAGATTAATTTTTTCTTTAAAGTAAAATAAAAATACATTCTAAATAACTCGAGAATCTTTTATAGTTTATTTTCAGCTTCTATTGTTTACTTGATATATTAAATAATTCGTCAATGTTTCTTTCAGAACATATGAAAATGTTTCACAATATTTTAAAATATAACACTTATTTATTCATTAAAATTGAATTTTTAAAATTAAAAAATACAATTTATTGAAGATTTTTTTAATATTATCTAATTTTGTTGAAATTTAATTTCAATTAAACAATTACGATTAAAGTTATTGACAGATCAAAATTGCATAAGATTTGTTGTTAAAAAATATACTTGAGATCTTATAAAAGAATTACATGTCAATTTTGTCAAGATCATGTATAGAGTGGTTTATTTATTTGTAGATAATTTAATAGTGTAAGATATATGATGGATAATCTATTGAAGATAATTATTGTTCATTTCTTCACCAAGTGGTGGTTTGACTTTTATTTTTTTAGATGGTTTTGGATGAATTTACATATATTTTCACTCTTTGCAATCCAAAGTCATAAAATGCACTAGAACGGTTTTGTGAAACACAACCCATACTCTCAATTAGAAGGAAAATAAAAACGAAAGTAAAGCTCCTTGCAGAAGAAGTCTTGTATGTATGTTTTGAAAAATAAATTGTTTTAAAAAATAACAACCTTGTTTTCATACAAGACTTTTTATATTTATTTCCTAAATCAAAATTTATCCTAAATAAAGAGGATATAAGACATAATTCTGAATAGAAATTTGACAACATTTTAGAAAGTACACATTATTTTGAAATTCAACAATCCTATAGAAATTTTTTCAAATGCTTCTCCATAAGCTAGTCCAAAAAATATTACAACTGTAATTCTTTAAAGTATATTAATGCCTTTATTGGAACTATGTAGTCTTCTGACTTTTCTACTTTTATATTTTAAGTGAAATTATTTTTATGTCTTATATCCTCTTTATTGCATGGGAATTTTATTTTATTATGTTTTATGATTTCAGAAAGTACTCCCTTAATATTTAGATTACAAAAATATAGTTTAAAATAAAAAATCATATTTTTTGAAAAAATTGTATGTTTAATGATGTTGATTAATATGATTCTAGAAGATAATAGATCAATGTGTAGAATGGATAGTAATATCAATAAATATTGTAAAATAAAATTTGTATATAATATCATGTAATTCATTTAAATATTTACATTTGATTTTTTTGACAATTTTTCAGTATGATGTTAATTTTAAGACTGTTCCTTAGAATACGTAATAGGTTTTATTCCAGCTTTTATTTATTTTGATTGATTGATTGATTGATTATTATTTTTTCCTACTTATTAATCATAATCATTAAAAATATTAAATGGTATATTCTAAGCTGAGGAGACGTTTTGCATTTGAAAATGGCTATAAGATATAATTACCTTATCATTAGATATAACCTACTAAAGTAACTTCTTAATCTTAACTTCATCAAGTTAGCAATGCAACTCTTGGGTGTGAAGCTTTCCATTGTGATTAAATTAGTAGAATTACTAATATTATGGATTTAAATTTTTTGATTATTCAAATGAAAAGGTTTAAGTATTAGTTTTAAATTATATTTGGTCTTAAAGAACATTTATCATAATCTTAACATATTATAATTAATGTTATGTTATGTCATTTATATATTTTTGTGGTGCTTATGAATATTTGATATTGAGAATGACTAATATATCAATTTCCTTCCCAGGTTGTTTGCTTTTATAATTTTCTATAACAAAATTAAATGCCAACATATTAAAAACGAAATTTTCTTAGTTTTTTATTTTTTATTTTTTTAAAATTTTAAATTTAGACTAAAAAAAAAAACTAATATATCAATTTCCTTCTCAGTCTAAATTAATCATTAAGGTTTTTTTTTAGTAAATTACATAGTTTACCATTCTTTGACTTTGTAAATATTTAGTTAAAACCAATGATACATTAGATTTCATCAATCATAACTTTATCATTTTTTAGTAAATATTAGTAGTTATGAAAATCTTAAAATTAAAATTTATTATAATCATATTGAATCTAAGTAAAAACATAACATAATAAATACTATATATATATATATATATATATATATATTTCTTACTACTTTATTTTTACATTTGTTTCCCATGAACAATGCCCATTCCATATTCTTTCTATAAAAAGATTTTTGTCAACGTTCACATCTTTGTATTTTACTAATACATTCCCAGTATAATTCTTCCAAACATTATAACTATGTATCATGAGTTCTATTTTTTAACACCTTTTTCCACTTTTTTCTTTTCAATAATTTTATCACAAACTTTTTACCCATCTTCTACTTGTATGCATAGTTGATACTCACTTTCTCCACAAAGTTACTCACTAAAAAACCATTGAATTCGCCTATGTGAGAAGAAATTCTTCAACTTAAAAAAAAGCTGATTAATTAATGGGGATTGATGACTTCCGTTGGCACAAGTTGGAGTTTTTTGCAGCTCTGAATGAGAACCCAAGGGTTGCATGGATTGCATAAACATGTGATAAAGATGCTAGTCAACAAAGTTAGCATACCAATTTTGGAAACTAATAGCACAGCATTATAAACTATTGTATACACACCACGTGTTTCACCCAACGTGCAATCCTTACCACTTTTATTATCTCTCACAGCATGTCGATCTGAACTCCTTTCCAACCACAGGTACAAGAAACCAAAAGTAGCAGGAATTTTCTGCAATACCTACCAACTAATTCAAGCTCTTTCCACCTAAGGATTATTGAATCTTAATTGCAAGAACATCATCTTAAATCCCACTCTTCTATTACAACGATGAGGTTCGAAAAAGAGAACTTTAATTTATTTTAATTTAATATTAATTCAAATTGATGCCACATAAAAGGGCCAAAACATCAGTCTTTTCTGATATTAGATTTCTTTTTAAAAAACCACTGTGATCATGTCACAAGAAACAATGGTAAAGCAAAGATGCGATTCCAACAGTTAAAAGCCAGCAAGAAGAGAGAGCACCATTGGAGTGGGCAATATTGCCGGAGTTGGAAGCACCAGGAGGCCCAGCTTCACTTGGCATAACCGTCACAGGCATACTTGTGGCAGTGCTGCTCACAGATATGCCTTGTGTACCTGTAGTATCCCCACAAACGTACAATTACAAGAACACGAATTAAAATCATTCTCAGAAAAGAGATCAGCATTTCACTTCTGATATTTCTGAACATAATACAAATTGCACCAGCTCCATCGACTTCAGCAATCAGAATATAAACTCAGGTTATGCTGTAAAGACACACAAGTTGAGTATCTCAACATGCTCAACTTGAACACAAGTGATGGAGGAATCCATTAGCTCGACTTGTCTATGATGCTCCACAAATTAAGCAGGAAATTAGTCACATTGCTAGTTTTGATTCATTGCGATGGTCACTAGTAATTTTTAGACTAAGAGGTCTTTGACAGGTCCAACGAAATGCTTAATATGAGTAAAGAGTCCGCTTCAGCAGTTGAAAACGTACAGTCAAAGTCCTTCCAGCCGATTCTTTTGGGCAGAGCCGCGTTATCATACACGATTAGCTTATCTTTCAACACGTTATCTGCCACCCATTCATAAACAAGGAATGAAGGCTTTGTATCAACCATTCCAATTTGTACATTTGCCACTGGTTGAGATAAAAGATAAAAAAACACGATGAGTGGCTCCTTAAAGCAATAGCTGAATACTCCAGAAAGAAAAGGTCGTCAAACCAAACTTTCTAATTACAGTTCATAAACAGCATTTCAATATCAATTCAGCATGAGAATAAGACTCTACCTCCAAATATTGTATAAGTCTTGTAACCAGGAGGGCTCGCACTTACGAGCCAACTAAAACAATACGCTGTTAAACCACTCTGCAGAATATGTCCACTAAATTAGTGTATCACACCAAACATCGCCTGAAAGTACATGTACTCTTTCTCAGTAACCCTCTTCACAGGGCACAACAAATCTCTTTAGCTAGACATTCAAAAGGTGAAAGTAGCACTAAAACGTACCGTGAGCATCTCCTTATACAGGTAATTCTTCGGACTTAACGTCATAATTGCTCCCTCAGCGAAGTAGAGAGTAACATTTGGGAAATTCCCCTCTATACTGCAGAAAAAATTGGGACGCAATTTGAAGGGAAAATCATATGAGGGTGACAGACTGTCGAATAAGATGGAGTTGTGCATAAATAGGTATGACAAGTCTGAACAGTTTGATGAGTATGATCTAAAAAATAATAGAAACATGACGGTAACATGACTGATAAAACTGAGAAACAGACACTGAAGACATAGAGATGTGCAAGGAAAAGCACAGTAACACAGACGCAGGTCCATTTTACACGTGCAAAAAGTACTTTGCATCAAAGGAATGGTCAGAATTCCATATCATTTCTTAGAATTGAAACCGAAAATTAGACTAAACATCGAACAAGATATGAAGTGCCTTATGAAACATAGCAAACCTGTCACCATAAATAAAACAACTTCGCGTGTTGCCTTCGTTATCACCAATCTGACTAATTGAGGTAGGTGCAGCATCAATCACCTACCAGGACAACGCAACATATGAATCCTACCGTCAACTACCATCAACTTCTTGAAGTATCAGAAGCTGAACTGCAAAACATCTAGAAAGCTCCCATACATCGACTTTGTTGACTATTCAACTGTCAAATGCTACGGATGCATGGGCTAAAAATACACAAGTTTGTTGATGGACTTCAAACAACTGCCTGGATTTTAATGGAGACAACCATTACAAGATCACTGTACCATTCATGTAAACATCAATTGCAAAAGTGTCAGAAAGCAACTGCAAGAACACTATTCTGCGTGAAGACACCTACTCCTTTTCGAAATTCGTCATATGCTGGCTGCACCAGATAAGTAAGAGTTGTTCCACTGTCGACAATAACACCGCCTGTGTATGTTAAATCAAATGAAGCAGGTGTGGTGACATTCCTCCCACTGATCCCAATATTCAATAACTGTACATTGTAATGGTCCCTGCATTCAAGAAGGAGATGAAAATCACGATTTGCATCCATCTTCTACGTGTCTGGTGCTGAACATTCAATGCAAACAAATCGGGCCGCCATTATTTAAACAGCCCGAATTATGATGCCGATCTTGGTATCACCGTAATGAATTTAATTTGTGATCCCTGCATTGGATGGCAGATATTTGAACCCATAAAGCAAAAAAAACCAAAAATTTCAACCATTGACTACAACCTTTGTCACAGTCCTTGCTTCAAGAAATCATTTTTAATGACTTACTCGCTAATAACCATTGGAGTATAAACTAAGTCCGGTTCTCGAATGCTCCCAATGACTAGAGAGCCGCTTCCGCTTACGTCCCCTTGTAAGCAATGAGCAAAAATGTTAACAGTTTTGTTCTGCTGAGCTAACTGGTTGGGTAAGGATACCGTTGCCGGACCAAAACCAAGAAGGCCATTTACTGACCATGACCCCGTTTGAGTAGCTCCGCACCTACAACCCCAATTAAAACCAGTTTTTAAGTAACCATCAAGTCCAAAATGCGGAAAAACAATTTAAATGTTCAAGATATAGATATAGCGAAAAGAATCAAGACTGTCATATCTAGCTGGCCAATAACCATTATTACTTCAGATTCACAATCGACGTTGAATTTTCCCACTGCCATTTAGATGTCAGACCGAATGCCAGCAGATCACGAGTCGTAAGGGTCCACATAATAATCCCTAAACTTTCAAAAATATGCCAACCACTTGAGAATCAAAAGAGAAAGGCTTGCTGACCCAAATACAAGCCTCGCGGTGCCACTTTTGGCGGTTGAATTGTCACTTGGGACTTGATTAAAAGTAAATATATCGTTCATGTAGTATCCCGCCGTGCTGCTACCGTCTCCATACAAAAGAGAATAAGGGCACGACAATCGCTCCGGAGAGCATTGTAGTTCCCTAGGTGAATTGAGCACTCCGCATTCGGCGTCTGTGCAGCTTATACTTGTTTTCGTTGATGATTTTTGAGGATCGAAGATTGACATAGGAACCTACACATACCACGGCCCCACCGGCATGCAAATTTATACATAAGAAGACTTTCACGAAGTCATTAGTGCACGGTTTGCAGGAGAACCAATGCACACGAGCATTCTTTGGTTTCTGACGGTAATTCCTAAACTCCTGAAACCAAGCGACTCGTATTATGCCCTTCAAATCACAGGCTCAAGTGAGCTACTATACATCCCCACTCATGGTTGTGAGACTATTTATCATCTTCAACCTTACACGGTATCGTCAGCAACGACCAAAATTCACCCATATAATCAACAACCACTGATGTGCAACTACGCACAACTGCAGACATAAAGATTCATACCCAATTCAATGATGAAATACCTTCTGATCAGAATTTGACTTGAAAACGACGTCAATATTTCCATAAAAAGTAAAAACTGATTGGTGTCCACATACCGGAGCGTTGCTGGAGTGCTCACAGCCGGTGCAAGGAGCGCATTTCACCCATGCTACATTGCTGCCTGTGTCCACATCTACGTAGAATTGCTGCGGCGGCGTACCAAGGGAGATTCTTGTGTAGTACAATCTGAAACAAGGGATCAACACTTACAACTCTGCGATGAACCATCACCTTATAAAATTTCTCACTCGCCTGTACAAAACAGGTCGGGAATTTAAAAGGAGAGTGAAGGGCACCGCCCTGCACGGTTTTGGCTCGAAATTGCTCTTGAATATGACGGAAACACTAACAATTCCTATTGAAAGAAATATGGAAAATGCAGCTGCTGGTCAGAATGTAGGAGCTTAAAACCCGCACAAAAGTTTACCATGAATTTCATTTAAGATTAGAGCAGAATCGAAGGTATAGCTAGCTCACGTAAAGTCAGAGGCAAATTGGCAGTGGATTGAAACGCGCTAAATTTATATTATCTCCTGTCCGCCAGACCCAGGAGTAAATGCAATAACGAATCCTAGGGTCCATAAGCTCACGTTGGATCTCCCTCTCCCTCAACCGTCATCGCTCTCAGTCTAAAACATTACCCCGTAGCGTAAATATCATTGTCGCCGCTGATGGGGAATGAAACGACTTCAGGCAGCATCCGGCGCAGTCGTCGCTGATCATGCTTGCGCAATGTGTGATAATAGTCCAGGGACATGCCCCCATCCTTTCCTGCCCTTGCACTCGATCCTTCCATGTGCGCATACCCATGCACTAGATCAAACTGATGCTGCGCAGTACTTCTCCACACACTCTCCACCACCACTAACACCCATGTCACGCCCACAATCACCCCTCTCCATCCCCCCATACCCCTTTCCCTCACCTCCACCCTCGATAAAATATCTAAACCCCTAAATGATTCCCTCCTCAGGGCGGGCCCCTCCCAATAAAACCCCAAACCCCACAAACCCGGACCTCAAAAACTTGCACAAGTCCTCATTTAGGAGATTGAATCGGGTTGCATGAGCCAACTATGGCTGCACGAATCCCGCCCCTCTGCACTACTGTCCGCTTCCCGAGAATGACAACACTCTCACAGAAACCGAAAAACCTCCGAAATCACTCTCAAATCACTCCTCTCCATTAAAAATGAGGAGCAGGAGTTCCAACCAAGGTGCCACATACGACGATCGTCACGCACTCCGCACTTCTCCAATGTCGTCCCTCGTGCCAGACGCACCTATCACCCAGAATAATCGATCCAGAAACAATCCAAAAAGGGATCTAAACTTTTTCCTGAAGTCGACCCAAAAACGAACGCAATCTTCCTACTCCAACCACTCCCAAACTTGTACAGACATTGTTGCTGTTGCTGCAGCAGCAGCAGAGAGGGGTGCGAGTCCTGCGGTTCCAGCTGCAGATCGAGATTCAATACAGACAGCCGAGCAATAAACTAATGCAAATCTGGGACATGCGTGGTAATGAGAAGATCAGGGCACATGTGCAGTCATGCACGCGATCATTCATTCACCACCTCCTCCAGCAGTAGCACCAGCAGGACAGCAGCATCAGCAAGGCCTTGTTGGTCACAGTCGGCAAGGAGGAGCGCCCCGAAGAAGAGGAGGCTCCCTTGCACGCACGCACTCACTCACACTCACGGTCACTCACTCCCTTTCCCTAGCCCACACGCACGCGTGCCCCTACCCTCCCTCCCCCCCATCCCCAGCCCCCGCTCCTCCACCGGGTTGGCGAGGGCGGTAACGCCTCGTGACGTCACCCGCGCTGTGCCCACGTGGCCTGCCCAGGGTTTGACCAGAGCTGGACCTTTCCTATGCCCCTTCCCCTTCTTTCCCTGCCCGTCATTTTCATCGTCGCTTTTGCTTTTTGGATTTTGCTTTTTAGCTTTTGCTTCGGATGTTTTCTTTTTTGCCTTCTCTAGAATGGTGGAAACTTGCAAATTTCATTTGTATTTAATGCCGTCGTGTTTTCCTTATACACTGGTTTAGAATATCTTTTCAAATATGAATATGCACATTTTATTGATTATTATGTAAAAATCCTTTAATATTATCCAAAAATTCAAGCATTGAATCTAATTTCAATGCCATATTGTGTGTATTGAATCTAATTTCAATGCCGTATTGTGCCGTATTGTGTGTATATATTTTACACATAATAACTAATATAATATTTTTTTCTGATTAATTTCTTTGTAATTAAACTTATTAAAAATTTAGCCTTCTTTGTCTATATATATATATATATATATATATATATATTTATTTATTTATTTATATAAATCTTTCTTCAAGTAAAGTTGAAATATTTTACACATAAAAATGATTTTAAAGTGACATCTAAATCATTTGAATTCTTGGTAGACAAAACACAAAAAAATATTAATTAATTATTTTCATTAGAAGTTCTAAAAAAGAAAAATCTTAAATCATGATAATAAATGATAATTAGAAGTAGATAAATTATTTAAAGGATTATAAATCCTCCAACAATAATTGCACCTAGAAAAAAATTTATTTTTCAAAACTAAATGTATGTATATAAAAATAACCACAAATTTCATTATTTATAATATCAAGATAAGTTTTAGTATTTTTTATTTCAATATGATAAGAAAAATACAAAATAAAAAGTACACCTGCTTAAAAGTCAGGCTGTGGTGAAAAATTTGCCAAAGTATTTCAATTTCAAAAATATGAAAAAATTCTCTTGTGACTTTTAAGTTTTGTATACATTTAAAAATAAAAAATAAAATAAAAAAAAGACATATTAAAGTCCTAAGTCAAGTAACCAAAGAAAAAATTTGGTCTTGAAAAAGATTTAAAAAAAAAAAAAAAAAAAAAATCATATTGCATAGTGTCTTATTAGAAAATACTATCTTTTTTTTCTTTTTTTAATTAAAAAATTAATCTAGTAAATACATATTTTTCTTCCTATCTTATTTGATAGTATTGAGTCCTATTCAAAGAAAAGTTTGTTGACTACACTTTTGCAAATATCTATTCACAAAATTTGCAATTACATTCTAAACAATGCAAAAAGCATAGAATAAGTCCAAATATAAGAATGTAAATTTATGGTACATTTCACTCTTATTCTAATATACGTTGAGTTATGCATACAAAAAATATATTTAAATATATATATTTAAATTAAAATCTAAGTCTTAATCAAAATATGCCAAAATATACAAATAATACACAATTCTTAAATGTAATAGCATAACTTAATTAATATTATATAAAAAATTATTTAAGCATTATAATACCAACAATGTACTTTGCTTAGTAATAGGCACAATCCAATTAGATCAAGTATCAGGTTTTAACTTGATAATACAAAATTATCTAAATATATCTATCTTAATATTAGTTGGTTAAACCAAAGACTCTTATGTTTACAAAAATGTATTTTATATTGTGATAGTATTTATGTATGTCTGAAATTATGTTGGCTAGAAGTATCAGAAGATATTTTATGTCTCCTAATTATAATCTCATACTAAGATTAAAACTATATTATTAAAAATTGTAAAACATTTGCAACAATCTATATTTAAAAAAAAACTTAGATATTATTTTAGAAAAAAATTATTTATTTTTTAATTGATTATATAGATCTTGTGCATCTAGTAAATAAGCTATAGATTTTTGGATGTTTACTAATACATATACATACATACATACATATATCATTTTTTTATTTTTTATTTTTTTAAAAATAAATCTGAAACATTTAGTTGTTTATAATCTTAATAAAATATATTTTACAAGAAATGTATTATTTAAAAATCCTACAAAATTATTTAACATTTAATAAATTAGATTCTTTTGGTTATATCCTACTTATAAATTGGTACATTGTTACTAATACTGGCTAAAAAATATCTATATTGCATAGAAAAAAATATTTATCAATAATATATTATTAACTTTTAGGTATAGATAATAACTTATATATTATATATTAGCCAATTGTTTGGTAATTTTTTCTTGATTACAATAATGTTATTGGTGGCCAATTATACATCATGTTATAGAATAATTTTGTCAAAGTTGGAATAAATATTAATGTACAAGATTTTCAATCAAAGTTAGATCCAAATTACTCTCTAAATTATACACCATATATATTACAAAATAAAACTTAGACTTTGTAAACCTTTTCTACATACTCAATCTACAAGTTGATACTACATACTAGTAGTAATTATCATGTCATTAAATAGGTTAAAGCAAAAGTGTTACATATCTAAACAATACTAATATATAAATTATTAATTATATAAATTTATCTTCAATTAATTAGGATATTTTTAAAATTTGATTTGATAAATAAGTAAAGTAATAATATTATGATTCTGATTATATATTTCTTGATAGTTTTATTTATTTATTTATTTATTTATTAATGTATAACATCTATCTCATATTATAAATTTAAAAAATATCAAGATAAATTTATATTAAAACTTTAAATATCTATTTTGTTAAAGTTGGTCTTGATATATGTATAATTAAATTTAATCCTTTGTCTGCTATATATTTATTTTTGATAACATGTAAATTATCAACTAGTCATTTGATATTTAAATTGGTTTACAAATTATAACTATTAATACCATCAAAATACTTAATTTTAATTTCTTAATTATAATATATTTTAATTACCATGCTAATTAATTTTAAAAAAGTAATCCAATGAGTATTATAATATTATTCTAATATAATATAGTTGAACCAAATAATTTAAATTACATCTAAGAATAAAGATGTGTATTATATTTTAGGTAATCATATTGTCTGATTCCGAAAGAGTGCCAACTTTTGTAAGGAAAAATTATAGAGTAAGAACTTCAATCTATATTGGATCTAGTTTGCCCTATTCGACAACCCAAACACTAAAATATTCATTTTAATTGGATGTAGGGTATGATCAACAAAAACGGATTATTTTTTGAAGTGGGATGAATTCTACGTGAAGTAGATGAAAGGACATTACTGTCGTTCAACCACCGTTCGTCGGTCCGTCCGTCCGTCCGTTGTCCGCTGCTGCAACTCTGTCCGGAACCTTCCTCCGCCAACCAGGTGGACAAAGATCAAATGAAGTGCAAGAAGGGAATTGGGGACAACTGCACCATGGATCTCTTGTACAATCTGCATTCCGGGTACTGGAACTGGAGTTAGGGTTTCGGGGAGGACGACAACTGGTTTCAGCAGCCCAGTAGCGCCGCAGCCTCTTCGGAGCCCTGACCACATGACCAATGGAGGAGAATTGGCACCTACCCTAATCCAACCAGACCAGGTGTTGGCAACTCTCAGTCTAGCCGCCCTGACAACGTGATGGAAGTCGCAAAAATCTGGAGAATAGCGCAAGAATCTCGCATAGGTGGAAACTGAAACAGTCTTCCGAGACAGCTGCCCAAGATTCTAGTTTCCAACGCTGTTACTGGAATCTTCGGGCTAGGCATAGAATTTTATGCTTTTGACGAGTTTCTTCGGAGTTTCGTCGTTCTGAGTTGGTTTCAGCTACTGAATTCGAAGTGGCTCCAGGCCGAGATTCATTCACTGCTTGGAAACCAGTTCCTCGTGCTAGTAAAATTGCTTTGTTACACATTGGGTGATTCTTCAACTTGTTGCCACTGGAGGTCGTTGCTATGAGCCCTCTGGCCAAATGCTGTTGTCACTAGTCACTGCACTCAACCACGGATGCTACCAGCGGTAGGCCGCTTGTCGGGGACAAAATCTAGCTATGGCACCAGAAGCGCGGCGAGCTCCTGAGGATCCTGTTCGAAAATATCCCACTTTTCTTTCAACGTGTTGCGCAAAGGGGAGTACCATAACCTATGAATGTGTTGCAGGTTCAAATTGTCGCGAAAATATCTCCCTGATGGGACGACCTTGCCAGGCATGCGACCCAACAATTCCATGATTAGCGCTAAATAATCCTCATCCCTACCGAAGTCGTCTTCGCTTCGGGGATCGGAACGGACGCTTCCAGGGTCCGGCTCAAATTTTCATACACGCAATCGATATATACAAGAGCTGAAGTCGATTACTTTGAAGTCAGATAACTTCTGGACATCCATCCTGTCGTTCCTAAATGGCATTGTTACATTGCTTACAAGTCCAGCAAGTACTCTCCAGATCCACCATACACATTGCAATTCCAGCTCATTTAAATCCTGGGAATGAGACAAGCTGCGTCTGCGTTCAGGGATACTACTGGCACTTGAAGGACGTTAACCTTTTACATCATACTCGTCACCTTCATCACCACTTTTTCCCACCTTTGAATCACGAAGCCTATCAGTTGCATTTAATAGTCTTTGCCAGTTCACATGCAACCTTTTCCTGATTCTTCCTTTTCCAACGTCGGCATGCGAAGGTCTGCATCTCAAATTCCTCTTTCCCTGTCATTGCCATCGCCACTTGCTTCCTCTGCAATTCATTTTTTTGAACTGATTACTAATTATTTATTGTTTTCCCTTCTTCTGATTCGTAGAAAGAGTCGGAGAGAGGACCCTGTCAAAGCCAGAAAGCGTCTGCAGTTTTTTTTTTTACCTAAACCTGGGACCTCCAGGGGGGGCACGTGATCAGAATGGTTACATGTGCAGGTAATGAAGCCCCACCAAAGTGTCTTTTTTGCAATCTACTCCACCATGTCAAGTGGCAAACCCTCCCTGGAATTGTACGCCTCAGTGAGAGCGTAAGAGCATCAAAATACTCATCATAAACTATGTTGAAATGCGTTCCCTTTGATCGTCGATGTTGATCCTGATCCTGATCCTGCAGTCCCTGGCATCGCCTTCTGCTACCTGCTTCCACAATTGTCATGTCATCGTGGCCCAATTCTGTGTAATGCTACGTACTTTTATGCACCTGCCGTGCCACGTCGTTTTTGAATTGTTGCTTTTTTCCATCATATCATGCGTTTTCTAAGCGTACCCAACTGTCAAAAAGTGGCCCCGTCCATGCTTCCGGTGTGCCACGTTACCACCATTGTGCAACCAGTTGGGTGATTGTATGTGTGTATTTATACAACATAAGAGATATAGAAACATAAGGTTATAAATTTTATGAGTAATGAGGCAATGGAATGGGAACTGTACATTGGATCTAAATGACTGATTTGACCTGAGAATAGCATGATTTTTTAGAAGTAAAAAAGTCCAAAAATCTTAAATTATATAGTAAAATTATTTTTTTAGTATTATTTAATTTTTTTTCTTAATTTTTTTTAGTAATCAAAATCATTGAATTGTTAAGATGATTTTGTTAATAATATTGTAGTATAGTTTGTAAAAAAAAATTGTTATAAAAACTTATCAAGAATATTGTTAATATTATTATAATAACATTTCTTTTAAATAACATACTTTTCTAAGTAAAAAGTATTACAAAAATTAAAGGTTTTATTAACTTTAAATTCAATCATTCTTTCACCTACAATTAGAACTATTTGCTATTTTATAGATTTATATAATTTAGGAAAGACTTGTAGGAATAAAACATTAAAAAATAGATGAATTTCTATGCCATAGAGAATCTTAATGCACAAAAGAATTTGATTTATTTAGTGGATAATTGTAAATGACTTCAACCTTTGGTAGTTTGATTTTTTAAAGATTTGTTATGATGATTTGCATGACTTTAATATCAATTGTAAGTTTATCATAGATAATGTAAAAATTTATTACAGATTGTAAACTAATCAAAACTCTTGTAATAAGACTTCTAATATCTTTGATTAAAATAGGATTTATGTAGAGTTTACAAAATCTATAAGGGTCTCTTGAAACCTTACCTTTTTCTCACATATGAAAAACTAGATAATATTTTTTTACAAAATTTTACATTCTTGGCTACTAATAATTTATATTCTTTTAATTTTAATTTTTTTAAAATAAAAATATCTTGTAGCAATATAAAAGTCGTAATATTTTTAAAAATAAATATGGCTATCATGACTTTAAAAAAATATTTTAAAAAATAGTTTATAGAATTTTACATATGTGTATATATATTTTAATTATTATAGCATTAATAGTTGATATAATTATTTTGTTTAAGTTTGAATATATCAACTTTAAGACACTATGTTTTTGTTGATTCAACTTTACATCTTCTACCTAAGGTACCAAATAAAATATATATGAAAGATTGTTTAGCTTTCTTTAGAAATTATTAAGATGATAAGTAAATATAAAGTCAAACTAAGCTAATATTATATTTCATTTGGTTTATTATTGATTTTAAATATATATTTATAAAATACTACAACTTCTTTTGGTTGGTATATAAAATTATTATATATTAAATATATTATGGTAAATAACAATATTCTTTAAAAATATCAATTATTATCAAAAAAAAATTATTATAAAATTTATAAAATATTTTTAAAAATTGAGACATTTTAAAAGAAATATGCAACAAGATAGAACTTATATTAAATTATGAGAAGATTAAGCCAATTGCAAAATTTAAAAATTTTCTTTTATAAAAAAATCTTATTCTAGATTTTTATGAAATGATATTGGTGTAATGTAAAGTCATCTTTCAAGATCATAAAAGCTTATCTAGACTTATCATCCTAAATAAAATTTTCTTATTGAAACTAACTTTTTAATAAGATTGTGATTTTAAAACACTCTTTAATATAAATCTTGTAAAATTTATAAAGATTAAAAAGATTAAATCTTTAATTAATTTAGATCTTATTTATTCTATAATATTTTAATTTTTCTTAAGATCTATAAAAATTTATGTATTTAATTCAATATAATCTAATAACTTGACTATATATATTTATATATATTAAATATTCTATATATATATATATATATATATATATATATATAAGAAATATTTAATTTAAAATTCTTACAAGGGCATTTATAAGTCTAAATGGCATAATATTAAATTCAAAATATCTATATCTTATATAATTATTTATTTATAGTAATAGATAATAATATTTTATAATTTATTTTAATATCTAATAATCAAATATATCTAAAATAATCTATTTTTTAAAAAAATAAATATAATATATACTTTCATTATTAAATTTAATTTTTAAATTAAAAGATGGTCAATTTTTTATTAATTCATTCTTATAATGTTATCAATTCAACTTTTTATACGTTGTCGATTGGTCCAAATGAATTTTGTGCTCTTTCTTTTAGATTAATAATCATAAGGATCAATATAATTTCTACATTACATGCTTGCTAAGATTATCTTGTTATTAGAGACTTTGGATTCATTAAGAAACAATATCCTTGTGAATAGCTATAGGATAAATTATGAAAACACCATGTAATATATTATACTACCATAAATTCTATAATATAAATTTAAAATATATAAATATTATTATATATTACTAAATTTAATACTTTTTTAATATAAAATATCTTTTTATTTTGATATGATATATTATAAATTTCTTACCATGATATTTTAATAAACAAACATACTAAGGCTTTGCAAGAGAAGAAGAATAGAGTTTAATATTTATAAGATGATTAAAAAGATCTAAAGACCATAATATTGTTTTAATTCATGTACTTTATAAGTACATATATATATTTTTTAGTTTTATTTTAAAATATATATAATTTCAAAGATTAAAAAATAATCTATCACTAATAATATTTAATTTTTAGTTTTTAATTTTTTAAAAATATATCTTATAGTTTATTGATTAAACTTGTATAATATCATTTTTTTTTTTTTTTTTTTTTTTTTTAAACTTCAAAAAATTAAAAAAATTATAGTTATGGTTCAGTAAAAAAATAAAATTTTATGTTTATGTAATAATTTTTAAAAAATTAAAAATTAAAAAAAAACTTAAATAATAAGTCTTAATAATTAAGCTTTTATAAAAGGTTCTATAAATATTATAGATAGAAGTACAAATGCTTAAAAAGATAAAATAATAACCAATATTAATCATATAATATAGTAATAAAATTATATATCTTTTTTATTTCTATATATGCGTCAAAGAGATAAAAACTTATTCTAAAAAATTATTCATAAGTTTATAAAAAATTAAAAATAAATAAAAATAAAAGGTTAAATTAACATAAAATAAAATATTACACCTAGAGTTTTGTTACTTATTTTTTTAAATAATAAATTTAAGATATATTTAGAATATTCTATAATATATATATATATATATATATAATTTAAATACATATTTAAAATATCAATTAATAAATATTTATTAAGTATTTTTTTTAAATTTATTATTTTTTAAAATATATAATTAAAATAAAATTAAAAAAACACACATATTAAGTAAATATACACAAAATCACACACTTTTAGAAAAACCAATATACAATAGAATTTTTTTACTAAAATTTGAATAAATATATATACAATCACTATTCTATCAAGTTAAATACTATAGAGGCTAAAACCTTCAAAGACTATTTGAAGAATATCTAAAATAAGCACCAAATAGGACATATATATATTCTTATGGAAGAATTGTCCTTGCTCTTTCTTGGAACCTCCATGAAGAGTTCTTTAATGGCTAGTGTTAAAGATGTGGATCAAAAAAGAACTTTAAGAAGACAATATACTCTTGTGTCACTTAAAAAAAGAAAGTAGACAAATAAGAGATAGATATAAGATATAAATAAATTAAAATTTCTATTGCCAATTAGAAAAAAGTTAGAGAATCTTGAACTAAGATTCAAATATAAGAAAGGTGTTGATAAGACTAAGAATGGTCTTAGACTTGCCTCCATATATACTAGCTATTAAGGTCTTATGGAAGTTTCTTAAGGATCACAAGGCTTGTGAAGTAAGTGTCAAGTTATAGGTTGCTTCCAACTAAACTTCTTAAAAGTAAAAAACTAATAAGAAAAATTTCAATAGCCATGTGGCATATCTATAGGAGTCTAAATATCTAATCCATGTTTAAAAAACTTCTTCAAAGTTTCTTAAAGAAGATAATATCTACCTAACATATTTCTACATATTTCTACAGATTTCTACTTGTATTTACTTAAGTAACATAGGCATCTATTACAACAAGCAAGTGTATCATTCTTTATATATTAATTAAATAAATTAAAAGGTATTTTTGTAATAATACATATAAATTTTTTAAAATATATTTTTATTAAAATTAATACATATATTTTAGAAATGGTCTATAAAAAAAAACAAAAAAAAGTTATCATAGTTTTTTTATTCTCATATATATATATATATATATATATATATATATTTCAAAAAAAAAAATGTTATATTTGTGTAATATTTGTGTAATATTCTTAAATATATTTCTATGAGGCATATCCATAGGAGTCTAAAAAATAAAATTAATGTATTTGTGTAATTAAATAATATTGTATATTTATTAAGAATCCAAGATCTATTATTTTTTTTCTAATTATGCTAAACAATAAAAATAAAAAACAAATAATAAAATTATATTTTTAATAATTTTTTTCATTTTACTTGTAGCTTTGGATATTGCATGTATGAATATATGTATTAATAAAAAATTATATATATTTTTTATATTCTTTGTATCCATCTAAAATCCAAGATTGTAGACAAAAAAATAGAATATTTATCATAAGGAGTCAAATAAAAAATAAATGGTTATTTTTTACAACTGTATAAGGATTATTTGAAAAAATAAAATTAAAAATAAAATAACGTTATCAAATTAAGAAACAAGCTCTAAGACAATAATATAAGAACTTTTTATTTTATTATGTTGTACAGCAAGATTGCAATGGTGGTAAGATTGACTACTTTTTGCTTACATTTGATATATATATATATATATATATATATACATATTTGGTTTTAAAATATAATCATAAGATTTGTATTTATATTACTAAAAAAAATAAAAATAAAAATAAATGAATCACTAAAAGAAATTCAACAAATGAAACAATATATAATTTATTTTTTAAATTCAAGATTTTCATGTATATTTTTTAAAAAATTAATTGTACTCTATCATTATATTTTCTATATAATATTTACTTGAATTTTTAATAAGAAATGTTTGAAGCAAGAATATAATAAAAACAGCCTCTTATATTTTTATACTTATGCATATATAAAAATAAAAAAACAGATACTGTTGTTAATAAAACCAATGCTTTTCTACTAAAATTAGTCTTTATTCGTATTAATAGTAATATAATAATAAAAAGATAAAAAAAATAATAACTTTAAATTATATAATTAACTTTTATGTTAAAAAAAGAAGACAAGAAACACCAATCAAATAAAGATGCTTTCAATATGAAAATAAATTATATTATATAGCCATAAAATTACTAAAAATAAAATGATGTTTTTTCTAAGTTTTAATTTAAATAAAATTTTAATTCGAATCTTATATAAATATGTAATTATACAAGTGTTACATATTAGTTAAATAATTCATATAAAAAAATTAGTTATGTATTTATTTAGATATATGAAAGAAATACATGTCTTATTTTAAACTAGTTATTTCTTAGGAAAAACATAAAGATATCATTTTTAAATATTTTATTAAGAAAATATAATAATTATTATATTTATTTTAAGTATAATAAATCTTATTTATTATATTTATAATTTTATAAATATATAAATATATATATATATATATAATATATATATATATATAAATATATATATATAAATAAATATATATATATAAATATATATATATAAATAAATATATATATATATAATATATATATATATAAATATATTTTTTTATTATTATATAATAAAAATATAATAATTATTATATTTATTATTATGAATAATAAAATCTTATTTATAATAATTATTATATTTATAAAAATAAGATATTAATTTAAAATTATTAAAATATTAAATATTTATGTACTTTTAGGTAATAAGTTTTTTTAAATTCTAATTCTTTTGTAAGAATTTGATCTTTTCATTTTTGGTGAGATGCTATGAATAAGATCTCTATAATATCATTGTTTTGTAATATTTTTCACTTATTATTCTATATCTAAATTATAAAAATTAATAAATTAATAATTTTATATGCCATTTAAAAAAGCTATATACTGTAATTAAAATATAATGCACTTTTATTTGTTAAAAATTTAGATAAAAAAATAAAATAAAATTTCAAACATTTAATCCAATCTTTTATGTTTTTTAGTTTTGCATTAAAATATAATTACACTATTTATTAAAAAATTCTTGTTCAAATCTAATATATATATATATATATATATATATATATATATATTCATTTAATTTAAATTCTATGTATTATCACTCATATTATTTTTTTATTTTATTTTTTACTTGATTTTTTTATTTTAAAAGATTCAAAGGTCTTTTAGATATTTTTATGAAATTTATGAAAAAATTTAAATTATATATATATATATATATATATATATATATATATATATAATTTATTAAAATAAAATTTAAACAAAAAATTCAAAATTTAATATAAAATAAATAACTTGAGTGATAATACAACTTTCTTAAATTTTTTATAAATTTTAATTATTTTTACTTTATCTCTGGAATCCAATATAATATTTCTAATTTTTTTTAAGATTTTAAAATCTTTTGTAGTGTAATAGAAGTTTCTTAAAGAAGTATATTTGAAATATTTTTTTGAATTTTAAGATATTCTTTAATTTTTATAGCCTTGCTTGGAAGCTTTTTTAAAATCAATTAATTATTATATAAATAAGAAAACAAGATAAAGGATGTCATAGTCTTGCCAACACATAGTTCAAATGTTGTATTGTTCTAACTTTTAAATTTGGCCTAGTTTCTAATTTTTTACTTTTTTTCTTAATTTTTTTAATAACTTAGACTCTTGTTCTTTTGTCCATAAATTTTTTTCTAGAATATTTCTTCTTATTAAAAATTTAAGAAAATTTTAAAATTAAATTATATTCCTCTCTAAAAGAATCTATTTCACCTTAAAGACTACAAAATTATCTACCTTTGAGTTTATGTCTTGTCTTATAGTTTTATCTTTTAATTATATGTAATATCATTTTTTTGGAAGATATAATATTATTATAGAAATCTGTATTATCTAAATAAATATAATTAAAAATATATAAAAATATGTAAAAATAATCAATGTTGATTAAAGTTCTTTTTGAAATAATTTTAAAGTTTTAACATTTTAAATCTATAATTATTCTAAAATATAACATATAACCATACAAATTATTCTTATAATCTTTTTAAACTTAGAAAACAACTACTATTAATTCTACAACTTGAACACTTATTCTATAAACCTGATGGCTTTTATAAAGCTTCAGATAGCTTTATTGTTAGTTGTAATATACATAAGCAAGACTAAGTTTATTGTTAGGCTTATTGATATCATTTATGTAGTACAATATTAATTCAGTATTTCTTTATATTTTTGTACTTAAAAATAATTATTTTAAAATACATTCTTATTTTGATTTTTTTCTAAATTCTTCTATATATAATATTTTAATAATTTTTTTATAGATTTGTGTGCTAAAAAATTTGGTAAGAGTAAAAAACACAATATTATATTTTTTAATACAAATAGCTTAATTTTTATTTTAAAAAATATCAAAAAAATTGGAGTTTTTAAGATTTTTTTTTTGAATTCGGGTTATTTTTTTTGAACCTATCTTCTTATTATATATATATTTTTTATTTCTATTGCTTATGTAAAAATAAAACTATTACATCAAAGCTTATATAGAAATGGAAGAAGATTGTAAACAAAAACTATAACAGATAAATTGCAAAAACAAGTAAGATAGTTGATTTTTTCAATGCACCTACAAAGTAAATCAACTCTAACATTTCAAATAAAGTTTATTAGAATGTTATTTTGTAGGCATACTATACTTTGATTTTTATAAATTCTTAGATTAAGGCGAAATTTTTAAAAAACTTATATATATCTTTGGTAGAACTTTGATCTATATATATATATATATATATATATATAAATATATTATAATTTTTGCAACAACTAATAAGATTTGGATTTTTGAGCAAAGAATTATTTTGTCTTTGTGTATATTTTACAAGTTTAGCAACTAACAATTAATATCAAAATAAATGACCTTGCACTCAAAAGATTATATTTTTATTATTTAAAACATAATAATAAAACTGATACATAATATTTTATTAGTTTTTAAATATAAAAATAAATAAATAAATTTTTTGTTAAAAATACTTAAGTTTATAAGTTTTTTTTATAAAAAGTTGTATAATTTTTTTTAATTTTTAATAAATATCTTAGAAATTTTAATAAATACTAAAAATTAAAAATCAAAAGTAGAAAATATATAGATGTTTGAATAATAAATTTAACTTCTTAAGACATAAGAAAAAATATTGTACTAATATAAGGGTTTGTACTTTTATTATAAAAAATATGAATTTTTTATTTAATATTTTTTTATAAAAATAATAATATATAATCTCAAAAGAATATATGTTGGAACATATGTTTGTGTAGCTAAAATAGAAACTATTATCATGATGGGGACCAATTAGTAATTAAAGCTTAAATATTTATGTTCAGAGATACCTCACATAATTTGTATCTTTTGATAAATATTCTTTGCTTTGTTGATAATATTTGTTGGAACAGAGGTTGTTCTTAGGTTGCATAATTAATATTAAAAAGGTAAAATTTTATAATTTAAGTGAGGAATTAAGTGAGAAATTTTGTAATTTAAGTGATGATTCTTCATGCAACATATAGATGAATGTGGGCTCCTCCTTCTTACATAGATGCAAAATTTTGTATGACGGATTTGTTGTGGTGGTATCTCTTGTCGTCAAATCTTAAGCCAATACCTATGTATGGTTGTATGGTTGCAGCTATCCACAACTCTCCATCTTGCACTAATCTTCCCAATTGAGACAAAGAGAACAAGTCGTGCAAGGAATTAATTCCTTGTTGGATTTTGCCCTTATGATCAATAGATTTATTATAAAATTATATAATCTCACTTAAATTATAAAACCTTTTATAATTTATAAAATTTCCATCCACCAAGGCTATAAATTAAGTGAGGTACCATTATATTTTTATAGCTTTTTAAAATTTTAGATTGGTTTTAATATTTTTTTTATTTTTTTGGTTTTTTTTTGTTTATATTATAATTTATATATTGCTTGTTAGTTAAATTATAAACTAATATTTAGATTTAAAAGTAAAAGAATTAAAAAGAAGGAAGTAAGTTTTAAAAAAATTAGAATAATTAAGTAATAGATGTACTAGTAACTAAATTTTGATTACTAAGGGTTTTTCTTATATTATAATATCAAATCTACTTATTTTTCATTAAATACCAAAAGATGAGAATTTTAAAAGTTGACTAAAAAAAGTAGATAATTGATTTAATTAAGTATTTTTAGTATTAATATTAATCTTAAGAGATTTTAAAATTTACAATATTTTTTTATTTAAGTAACTTAAAAGAGTAATATATATATATATATATATATATATATATATTATTTTTCTCTATTACTTTGATCTAAAAATCAATATTGTAAGTTTTAGGTTTTCGTCAATTAGAAATGATTAGATTAACTTTTTAATTTAAAATATTGAAGGTGTATTTTAAACAAACAAAAGTACTTGTAAGACTAATTATATTTACTTACAAACTTTCAAAGATATAAGACTTATAATTAGCAATGTATGCTTGAAGGAGTAATTAAAATTGGATTATAAATAAATTCTAATTGATTAGCTCTAAAAAAACTTTTATTGCAAAAAATATACTGTTTAAATTACTGCTATTTTTAGTATGTAAAATTTAAATAATGGAAAAAATTTATAATATATATAATATATAATATAGATTTATATAAATATAAACTATAGAAAATTAGCATAAGTATAATAAAAATATATGTTATATAGATTATTATCTATAATCTAAATTATATATTCTATACAATTTAGATTGTAGACAATAACTTTGAAAAGCAAAATTATTAAGAATAAAAAAGAAGAGATAGCTAACTTGTGCACGAGCATAAAGATCTACTATAGCAATAAAAATACTATGTGTTTTTGGACCAACTACAATCTTATTCTTACTGTGTAGCTAAATTGTTTTAAATATTATCTTATAAAAATTGTATACTATCATGTATACTATTTCTTTAATTTAAAATATATATATATATATATATATATATATGTATATATATATATATATATATATATATATTCTGTCTTTATCTTATTATATTATAAAATCTTTATTTATTTATTTTCTAAAGAAGAATTTGGTAAATAATATAATATATGTTTTTACAAAAAGATGAATTAATAAATATAACAACTATAGATAAGTAATTTATTTTTATTTTAGAGATTATTATTATTAAATACTTTTAATAAAAATACTTATAGATGGTTATAAAAATTATTTAGTATTTAATAATATTAAGTCTCCAATTACTCTTATTATTTTAGATTAATTATTTTAAAAAAACTATAGTCTTTAAATAATATAGAAAGACTTTAGTTTTATATTTTTATTTTTGAATACTATAAAAAGATAGTTAAATTGTTTAAATTTATGAAATCAAATATCTATTTATTAGAAGAAAAAAATCAATTTTATGAGTAATATATAGATATATATATATATATATATATATATATAAAATAGCTCTCATCTAAAATTGATATTAGAAATAAAATTCTATAATAATATGATAGTTCTTAGAATTTTTTAAATAATTAAAAAAGATGTTAAAAAAATTATCTTTATAATTTTATTATTAATACTGATAAAGAAATTCAACCACTTTTCTATCAATCTATTGTTGTAGTGTGTCTTATATTTTTATTTACTTAATGCAAATAGAATTTAGCATGCTTGTTTTATTGTCATTTTACATTGTTTTATAGAGTGGGATGTTATTTTTAGCTTCTCTTTGATAGAAGGAGTAGAGGTGGTGGAGGCATTGGCCTAACAGTATGGTATACATTCTATTTAGTAAGTGTTTAAAATATTATATAGATATTGCTTAAAAGATTTATTAGCTCTAATAGTTAGCTTGAGTGAATCACAAAGATATGTGCTTATTAGGAAAATTATTCTTCAATATTTTATATTGTATTGTAGTAGTAAGAAGCTTTTGCTGTCAATGCTCAAAACTGTCTACTATTTATTAGTTTTTTCTTGGTACTATTGAATGTATTGAATGTATTGAATGTTTTTTATTGCTTCAATGTCATAATTAAAAAATTAAAAAATTAAAAAAATTAATCCCAGTTTCATTTAATAGGTGAATTTATAAAATATTATTTTGACAGTAATGTATTTTCCTGATTTGAATATGAGTTACTTAAATGTTTAAGTTTTGACTATTGAGTGGTCCATATTATGACTATATATATATATAATTAGTTTATTTATTATATGTGAATTTTTTTTATTGCACCCTAGATTGAAGAATAACATAAACACAAATAAATATGTATATATATATATATATATATATATATGTTTTTCAACATAACTTCATCTTTAAAAACAATTATCAAATGAAATTTTTTTATGAGTGAATATATAGCAGTCTGATATAAATATAAATAAAGTATAAATTCCAATAATAAAAACTATTCCTATGATCATAACCTCCAAAGTACATAGTGAGATATGTGTAATTTTTCAATATTGAAAGGTGGTGCCTATGTTCAAATGCACTAGTAATGGCTTCAATTATTGTTGCTATAATAATTATATCTTAAAACATAAATAAGTATTTTAATAAAAACAAAATCATATTTTATATGAATTTATAAGATTGTAAATTAATGTTAAATACAAATTAGTTGAAGATGCAATCAAGGCCAATCCTTCATACAAGACTTAATACCAAATTAAGTCTTTCATAGACTAAAAATGATAAGACATTATAAAATATGTCAAAGCCTTCTAAGAATATTTGGCTGCCACATTACAAAGGTTAGAGCAAACAATCTAAGCCAATAATAATATTTGATATTGGTCTAATTTTGACCACAAAGAAAACAATTGAAAAATGTTAGAATAGGAGTTAAATGATGTCAAATGTTGAATGGTAAAAAATAATCTTAGTATTGTCTAATAATCTTGTAAAATAAAGAATAAACAAAAACTACCAAACTTAGATGTTTGTTTCTTCAAAGTGCAACTATAGGCATCAATCAAATAAACTTTACATATAACACATTAATAATACACAATTGATATATATATAAATACATTTGAAGCCTATACTTTTTTTTTGAGAATAGTATATTAAAGCAAGTTATTGATAAATAGTAACATTATAAATCAAAATACTGTTAATATAAATAGAACCATATAAAAGCATTTTATTAATATAATATAAAAATTAGATTAAATTATTAAATAAATAAATATAAGCAAAAAGATGAATTTCTAAACCAATATGTCTAACAAGAAAACATAACATTATTTGATGAGAAGAAAACTAAAAAATTGCAAACAATTTAAATTTTATTTTTATTATATAATTTTAAAAATATTTTTTAAATAAATATAAGATTACTAATTTACATAATATCAATCTTTTAAAAGGTCAAAAAAATAAAGCTTTAACAAATCTTTTAAAATAATAATTTTTAATCTATCATTTAATTAAGTATTTTTTTCTAAGTTTGACTTAGTATATCCATTTGCATAAAAATTAAAATAGAAATTACTCAAAAGTTCTACTTACAAAATAGCAAGAAAATACCTTCTTTGTTGAAGAGTTGCAAAAATTTACATAAAGGATTTCAAAAGCAGAGAGTTAGGAGTTTACAAACATAATTTATAAATTTGGGCATACATATACATTTTTTTGAGAAAAATAGAAAAAAATATATATGTTTGAATAAATATGTATAATTTTAAATTTTGAGTGAAGTATAATTTTTTAATACAAGAAGCACATTTTATTTTTTGGTATAAAACCTATACCAATTATTTAAAATATAATATTCTTTTGTAGAGTATTAATCATATGAGTATCTTATAATACATAAGTATAAACTGATCCAATAAATTTCACGAACATGAAAATAATTTGTACAGCAGTGGGAATATATATATAGATAGAAAGAGAGAGAGAGATATGTTCTAAATTTGACTTGAATACGAGATTACACGGAAGTATAAAAAATTTACCATTAAGGTAACATTAATTTATTACATGCCCAAGTTGAAGCAACACCTGTACGCGGGGACTTCGGCAAGAACAAGCGTTACAAGTGGCTAGCAGCCATGTCACCGACACACGAAATCTCCCGCAGCGCAAGTTACGTCTATGTTTCAATTCAATAGGTAACCCAAAAAATGTATATAAACTAAAAAAGACGAAGGATCGAGCTCCCTCAAGGACTTTCAGTCATTGCGCATCATGCAAACACAAGAACTCGCGTGGGCCATACTCCCGTCCGGGGTCGACGTAGCACTGCATCTACTGATCCCCCTAGGCTACTGGTTTGTTCCTCAGATTCTCCGCCCTTAAGTAACGAACGGAGATTGAGCGACGCTTTCTGTTCATTCATGCCGCCGAGCCCCACGGAGCCGTATCACCTGCTTCCGCTGATGAAAAAATATCGTTTTACTTATCCATGTCTTCAAGGGGCTGATAAACTTTGGTTGCGGTGCTCACAGCACCTATCGAGCTGTGAGTAAATGAGTGTTATAGTTGCCTCGAGTCCACATTAGCTTTGGAATACAATTGATGTTTGGCTTCAAGTCTGAGCAGCCTTGCTAGACTCCAAATAGGAAAGCTGTCCTTGGAACTGATTTGCACAATAAACATGATCAGATCAGGGACCCATTAGAGGAAGCGCACGCTGTCACAGAAGCATCACCGACTGGCACGGCCACTTTCTTCTTCCGTCATGCCTGATGGTGGGCCAAGAACGAGTCTCTGCAAGAGTGGCTGCCTGCATAAGCAACCTCATGCAAGACAAAACACGGAGAACATGTTGTCGGAGCACTGGAACATGTGTAGTTATCCAGCTGTTGCTTCAAGCAGGCTGCCAAGGCTCATTGTCTCCGACCATCCGTAGGAAACACTCAACGCATGTCACCAAGTTTGTTGGCTATGTGTGCGTGTGTGTGTGTGTGTGTTATTTTAATACATTTTTCTCCTCTCTCTCCCAAACAATAATGCAATGAAACCCAAATTCAGTACATGTTGCAGAACACCATCGTGTAACTACACTACAAACGGAACTTGGACATTTTGTAGGTGCTTCAATCGGAAAACTGGGGAGCGACTCCTGTCGTTAGGAGCTCGACTGACCACACTTAGTATGTTACTCAATTCGTGGTGGCATATACCAAATTCTACCTACCCTCTTTCAAAATTAGCCATCAACCCCGAGATTTAGGAGATGGTTTGACGCACGAAGGGGTGTATGCTTGAACTAGGAAGCTAGCACTGCTCATGGGAAGATCGTGACCTCTAGCAATCCCCGCTCAACCGCAAGATGGGTCCTCAAATCTCGTCAAATAGGATGAGCTGCTGAGAACCTGCTAACACGAGCGGAAATATCTCCATGGGACAGTAAACTGTTGAAGCTAAATGAGACGATATGTGGAGTCAACGGAGTGTGTTACCTCCAACCCAGGTGCGACGTTCGTTGTCCCAGCACTGCTTTAGGTGCAACCATTTCATCTTCGAAACTAAATAAATAATAAATAATCTTCGAGGAAAATATCCTTCACAGAAACTCCGGACTTTTTCCTCTGAACATCGATTTTATTGGGTTCCACACCAATTATGTTAAATTTCTAGAAATTGACAATATCCTTCAATTATTCACCACGCCCCACGATGATAAGCTTCTATGACGATTCCAACCAGAATAGATTGCCAACAAGATGCCGAAGCAGACCACTTCAGCAGTCGTCCGAATCCAACGACAAAAGTACAGTAACAACGCAGCAGGACCATATAACTGGTTGGATCCGAAGGGGTAGCGTACAAGTCATCGGTAAGCCATCACACGAATCAAATGGAAACCTACAACTCATTGGCGAGCTGGATCCTTATTGAAGACATTGCACTCCACGGTAACGTTAGATGTGTGGAGGTTTTTAATAAGGAATTGTTTTCGTTTCGCTTGGAGATCATATTCGCCGGTGGACTGAGCCCCGTCGGGGATAATTCCGACAGGCCAACAACGTGGAGCCGCAAGAGGGATTGGGAAACGGGCTCGGAAAGCTGGCCTTTGGCCAGGCTGGAAAGCCGCACACGCAAAGGATGTTCTGTGGCCACAGGAATCCTGGTCGCACAGCCGGAGGGACGGGGTAGCGGGGATCCCAAAAGCGATGGCCTCGCCGCTGCCGAGCATCCGGAGCCGCCTGCGATCCACCCTATTGACCCGATTGAAACCCACAACTCCCACGATCGCCTTCCGCCCTTTCTTCCCGGCTCGTTCTCCAACTCATCACTCGCCACCCCTTCTCCACAACCCTTGGGATCCTGCTCCTATGCCTCCTCGCCGCGTGGCAGACTGCTCGCTCACTGACCTGGCACGCGCAAGCCCAGCTTGGCGCAGCCAATGGCCTCTAAAAAGCACTGACCCACTTGAGTGCTTATCCACGTGGGATGTACGGGCCGAGAGGTGGTGTCGTCTCATTGGGCGAGCTTTCTCACGACTTTAAAGTGAAACCCTCACGTCAACCTTTGACTTTTTTGGGTGGCGACCACCTTGGCAAGGTGGGATGAGTACCACGTTTGCATATGCTTAAAGTCTTGTAACTGTTAGATTTTCTTCCGCGTGCCAATTGTAGTACTTTTGTATTAGAAGTAAGTAAATTTGGTGATTGTTGATTTTATAGTGCAAGGTACTACATTAAGTATTATGTTTTTATTTATAATTCTACAAATTATGTTTAATTGTCAACTGGATGTCTTATTAGTCAAAATAAAATAGAATGAAACTCAACCATTCACATTTAATTGTCTTAAATGTTTTGCTCGAGTGTTTGAGGTACTTTCATTGTAATTCGATATTCTTTGAATACTTCTAAATCCATCTTTTTTACAGCTTTCACGATCTTTGTTCAAATGTGTAATCAGGTCAATGACCTGCTTGGCCTAAAACAATACTTTACAAATTACAGAGGTTGGAAATGGCAGTCCTCATGTCTATCATGTAATTGCAATATATTTAAAATAAGATCAATAAATCAATAAATTCCATGAATATAGCAGATGTACAAAAATTTGAATCTTCATCTTACTGTTGTTGTAGAATTTAATTTTAAAAAAAACATACTGAAACATTCAAAAAATTTGTAGCCCTGTTTCAAAACATAGTTTATCCGAAATATATGAGTGTTCAAAGGTGCCAATCCTAACTTCACATTAAAATGTAGAACAAATTTCGTCCTTTCATGTGGGCTCACGGTAATTTTTTGTTGTAAAATTTCTTATTTTGAGCGAATTTATCTTCATTTCATATCCTGTACTCTTTATAAAAAAAAAAAAAAAAAAAAAAAAAAAAAAATCATTTGTTAAAGTGTGTTGCAAAAATTTTGAAACCATATTCAGAGCACATTTTGTATAAAATTGTACATAATTCTTTTTGTAACACCAAACAAAGTATGACACTTAAAATGAATGATGTATCTTCATATTTTAAACTAATAATAATATAAATTTGGTTAAATCTTGATTACCTCCCTACCAATAAGCATATAATCTCTATTTTAGTTTAATAATAGTATATATGGCAAATTCTTACTACACATAAAATATATATAATGACATTGTAAATAATTTAACTTAACTTATGACTATTACATTACTTATGACATATTCTCTTATTGCAAAAACAACCTCAATACATTTTCATCAAATTACATGCAAAATCCTTTGAACAAATACTTCTAGGTTCAAATGAATATTCTGTTTCATAAATTTTCAAATCAATTAATCAAATATTCATTAAAGTAATATTGATAATGCAGATACTTAATAGTTTTTAAATATTTATTTTAAATATAAAAAAATTCCTACAATTTTGTATTTTTGATACATACATACATACATACATACATACATGTGTGTGCATGTTGACAATACAACCTCTATATCTTTTTTGTTGAAAGCTATAGGTCAATAATTTTCTTTGACATAAATATAATACTGATCATTTAAAGTGAATTAATAAATTATTGTAATTTTTTTATTAAAAAATTGACAAGATAAACCTTTCAAAATTAAAAGAATGTTTTTAAGTGCCTTTTTATGTTATGTTTTTCATACTATTTGTTTTAAACACTACAAATATAATATGGAAATAAAATCTCAAATGCCAAATCTTTAGTTGGATTGTTAATAAATAAAAATAATACTGTATTTGAAATTTTTCAACCTTGAATGACTTTAATTTGGGTTCATAAATAATATTTTCTCAATTTGGTTGAGATTCAGCTGCTTGTTGAATTCAAAAAACGTTTCAACAAACCAATCAAAACCATACAATAATAAAACTGTCAATAATTTTAATGTGACACTATAATTTAATGTTTTGATAGGATAACTTGCAAGTTCAATGATACTTCAAGTGCAAACCACTTTCTATGAAAAACTCACAAAGAAATTAGCAATGTTTGGCAATGTTTGGCAATTGTTTGGCATTGTTCAATTGCAGTTTTATTTTTAAAATCTATAACAGGATAAATACATTTTAATTTGATATTGATGTTTTTGATGAAACATTTAAACAAGATGTAAAGTGTGAATCACGTACAATAATAAGCCAGGAAATTCTTTTGATGAAAAGAAAATGCAATCCAATTCTTGGTATGAAGTGAGGGAACAACACTAAAACCTTAAGAATACAAATCCTTGCAACAATATGTTTGCTAGAGAAGTGCTACAGAGTTCAATACCATAAAATCTTGCTCAATGTTTGTAGAAGGTATAGACCTTTTGTACAATGTATATCAAATTCTAGTTCCTAAAGGAAGTTTCACTTGAACAATCCCAACTCACCTAAAAGTGATCCATGATGACCATAAACTACCAAAGCATAGCAAGTTGCACTTAAAAAATGAAAAATAGCACTTAAATGTTGACAATTGGAATCCCACTTGTGAAATATCAACTATTGATGATGGACCTTGGATGGGGTTTACGATTGCTGTACAAAAAAAATAAACAATAATAATAATAATAATAATAATACAAAGTCACCTAAAAAGCTCAAAGTGCAAAAAGAATGTTCCCTAGTTCAAATAATGGTAGAGGGATGCTTTGAGGCAGGGTGCGCCACGTCAGCCTTGTGAATCAGCACTTACGCCAAGTGAATGGTTCGATGGGGCCTGGCCCACTCAGACGCTCCTTCCTGTTGACGTTCCCAGCTTTTTCAAACTTCTTACTTTTTGGAGCTCTTTTGCTTTTGGACGAGGATCACCAAAGGACGGATGAACAAACGGACGGACGGACGGACTGGCGTCGTGGTCCGATCGGAAGCCCATTCACACAGGTGCTGGTGGATGTTATAGGTGCTAGTAATCTGGATGTTTCTGTGTGCATTGTCTGGACGAAAAACGACACCCAAAAGTTATATTTATTTATTGGTTTAATCATTTTCCGGGAAATGGTTTTATTGAATTTTTGTAGCATTAAATCTATCCCACATTAATATTATGTAGTTCATTTTCATTTTTAATGGTTGACATGAAGACCAGAATTACAATATATAGAATAAATGATTAAAATATATTGTCATCATTACTAGTACAAACACTCGTATCAAATCAGAAGAAATCAAATAAATTCTGTGCAATGAATACGAGATGACAAAGAACAAGAATGGTTTGAATGTAAATATATATATATATATATATAAACACATGCTACATTTGCATTCACAATGATATTATTTCAGACATTTAAGGATAAAGATGGATGAAAATAACCATATCTAGTTCTCAAAAATAGATTTCTGCTTGTTTGAAGTAACAATCAATCATTTGAACATTATTGGGTTCTACTAGCTATTCTATACAAGTATGAATATGTTATCTATTCTGTACGCAAAAGGAAATGGTGTAGGCTAAAATAGTATAGATTCAAATTAAGTAATGGATGTAACTTAGGGCTGATTCAAAATCCACCCACAGTGAATTTTGCCAAGGTAATTTATAAGATCTTCTAGCCTTTATTTTGCCAAGGTAATTATTTCAAACTATGTACACCCTTAACTTTAGCTCTAAATTCACTTCTAGGACAAGGCTGATGTTAGCATGTGCCAAAGATATTGTTTACTGCAACAGCACCCAAATCCAATACTTCTAAATATCAGGGGAGGTCAGAAAGGGCTGCCTAATGGCATTATACATGCTCTTCATTGTGGTAAAGGTATTGAACAACACATTCATTTTCATATTGACAACTTCATTATTATCAGGATTTAGTATTACCATCATTAATATTGTAGGGCCTCCTTTCAAGTCATCAACCAATACATTAACAAAATTTCACTATTCATGATCAATCTCTCTCTATATGTATTCAAACATTGTTGGCATTCTAGACTTGCTGCATGAGGACTTGGACTTGGCCATTAATTAGTCCCAATTGGCTAGATTGGTGTTGCTACACATCACAATCCAAATGACAATAATGATTGAAAATGTATACATAGTGTTGGGTGTAATTAGAAATCTAAGTATCTGAGACTAAGATTATCTGGTTTTTTATATTTTATATTTTGTGATTAAATTATCTAAATATTAAATTGATTTTAGTTTTAAGCTTTTCAATGCATTTCTAAGATTGTTTGTTTTATAAGAAATTTACATCTCAAAGTGGTTGATACTGCCTTGATGTTACAAGAGCAAAAGTAGTATACAGCAAAAATAAATTAAATGGAACTGTGTCTCAGTGAGGGCAACACCAAAAAAAATATTCTAATGTCAACACAGTACCATGTTCACACACATTCATTCAAAAAGCAAAAGAAACCCAAATTCGAAATGAAATTTCAAAACCACAAACAGCCATGTCATCTTCCACGCCACGTCACCATGATAGGCAAAACCATGCAACCCCTCCCGAAATCGAACCCAGCACCAATTAATGACGGCCTAGACCGGACACGACAGACAACAGCACACCGGAAACGGAAAGAGAAACACAACAGGACAGAAAGAAAAAGAAATCGAAAGAGACAGAGACAGAGAAAAAGGAAAAGAAACTGAGGGGGACGCTGTGCATGCAGATATCGGAAGCAAATCTTCGGCGGTGAAGAGTGCATGGCAACATGCACACCGCACTCACTCACAGACTCCATTCACTCGCTCTTCTCTGCTCTTCTCTTCTAATCTCTTCTCTGTCGCGTTGCATCGAATCGCATTACATGGAGAAGCATCCAAGCTAGCGGGGATCCGATCACAACACGCGCAGGCCGTGACAGCACCAGCAGCAACAGCAGCCTTTTGCCGGAAAGCTGACCACAGCAGCGCCGCGTCCTCGCTGCTGCTGCTGCTGCTGGAGCCAGCACCCTTACCGGCAAGCAGTGGAGTATCCGAAGCCACGCTCTTAGAAGCCACCGACGACGCTCTAGACCCGGTCTTAGCACGCCACCGGCTTGCGCTAGCAAGCTGCTCGCATCCCTCCAGGGACATGACGCCACCGGCCTGCAGGTCAGCCTCGCAGTCCACATGAGGCATGACACCGCAGGTGCAACCCGATGGTGTTTGGCGGAGCCATTATCGGGAACGACAAGGGAAAGATGCTCACGCAGAACCCTAAGTGTTACACGGCGACGTACAGTCGAGCATGATGGCATTAGTGCAAGGACTCTGGCGCTCTGCTTGCCGTGCAGCTGCAGGGAGGGACTGCCCCGCGGCTGGCAGAGATGCACGACGCGCCAGATCACAGCCTGCAGGCATGGAAGCGAGCCGCTGCCCGCTTGCGCCGTGCGAAGCCAGCAGCATGTGCTGCAGATTCAACCTCTTCAGGGCTCTGCGACCCCGACTGAGGATCAGAGATCGCTTCGCCTCGCCCCGCCCCACCCCAGCTTTAGATTGATCCATTCAGACTCTCTCGCCTTCATAGTCGAAATCGCAGCTGCCAGGACCCCATTCCTCCTCCCTACCCGCCTGCCTGCATGCCTGCAGGGAGGGAGGGGGGTATGTGGTGGGGGTCGTCGGTTTCCGACTGGTAGCGATGAGATCGATGGATCGGGCAGCGCCGGTGTGGATCCTGTCGCGTCGCGTCGCGTCGCGTGATCATCATGTGAGCCACTCAAGCAGCAAACAGACCCGCGCGTCCTTTGGGTCGGGCCCTGGCCTGGCATGGCGCAGGGTTGACGAGATGCGACTGATGACAATAATTTGATTGCCATGGCCTGTTTCATGCGTCTCCTCCACTTCCTCTTCCCTCTTCCTCTTTCCTCCCTAGTCCTAGTCCTAGTCCTCCTGCGCCTCCTCCTCGTCCTCCTCCTGCTGCTGCTGCAGCTCTTCCTGCTCTTCCTGCTTCCTCCTCCATGTTGTGTGAATGATGTCCTCTGTCATTTACGCGTTGTCCTCGTGTACCTCCCTGATCTTCACACTGCGACTCCCTCGCTCCCGGCTCCGACTTGTTTCTGTTTAGCTCTCATCGCCGTTTGTATGGTTCTTTCATTGTTTCATCTTTTAAGGGCCTCTGTCTCTCCCTCTCACTTAGTTTCTCTCTCTTTTCAGTGGTTAAGCTTCTCTTTCCTCGTCTTCTCATCTGATCTCCTCAACACTTTGCATATCCAAATCGCTCTCTACATTGAAAGAAAGGAAAAGGCGGTAGGAAAGTGAATATATGAATGCAAGTGCTGCAATTGCATGAAACCCAGTATCTGGAAATACCTGAGATGATCATCTGAATTTATTCGCATCTCAGTTAATCTAGAATTAGAAATTAGAGTGTGATCCTGCATTTTTTTCTTTTGCCAGAGACTCACTTCCAAAATACTGTGTGTTCTTTTTTTCAAAAGCAGCAATTTTGTTTTTATAATGGTTTTAAACATGTTTGTAGTTTGTTATGCATCTATTGCACATATAAGCCTTAACTTGTGTTGGTTGAATAAATTTATGTGAATACATATTTTAGACGCTTGCAGTTTTGGTCTTGTTTTGGTCTTGTACTACATCAAAATAATTACTAGGAATTCTTTTTAAACATTATCAAATAATTTTGAAACATTTTATTAGTAAGAAAAAAGAGAGATTGTATGAGACATAATTTACAGATATATACATTTTGGATAAAAAATGAACTATGAATCTTTATTTTTATTTTATTCAAGATTTTCTCTTCATTATACATCTATTAAAAAATACCTTTCAGCTGAATATGTATTTTAAATTTCATAATTTATTAATGACAAATCCTATACTTTGTTGATGGTTATTTTACAAAAGTCTTTTATATCAAAACTATTAATTATTTACTACATAAATTAAATATAATATATGTATAATTATTTAAAATATAGTATATATTAAAACTAGAGTGTTATGCACCATTAATTTTAAAAAATCTGATTTTTTATGTGATTTTCTTTCATCAAATTATTTCTTGTTATTATACATTTATATAATTTTAAAGTGAACTTTATTATATTGTTGATATAAGATTTTTAATATATATATATATATATATATATGTATGTATACATAGAGATTTACTTGTAAAGTATATTAAGTTATTAAATATAATAGTTATTTTACCTTTTTGTGTTAAAACATCCATATCTTTAAAATATTCAATAGCTCTTATTATATAGAATTATGATTTTAATATTAATCTTTTTTTCTTTTCTTTTCTTTTATTTTTTTTAAATTTATTAAGCATTACTCATAATTTCTTAAGGTTTTTTAAATCATTTGTAAGATGTATTTGTATCTTTTATATGAATTTTTGAACATTGTATTTAAATTTATTTATAATATAATTTAGTATTTATGCATATACAATATTAGATGGAAATTAATTCTTATTTATAATTTTTTATTAATATTATTCTTAATTAAATTTTTTTGTAATTTTTGGTTTATTATACTTAATACATTATATTAAATTTAGACAAACAAGCATGAAACACACAGAATTTTGAATGACATTAATAATTACAATTGACTAATACATTTGTTTTTTATTTTTATAATTCATAATATATTGACTCTAGAAATAACCAACTTGTCACAAAGTTGATTCATATTAATATATTAAAAATAATGAATCCTTATTCTTAAATAAGAATAGTGAATATTTCAAAAAATATTATTTTAAATTTATTATTATTACAAAGTTTTTATTATCTAGAACTTTAAATTACTAACTTTTATTTTAAAGACTTATTTAAGTACTAAAAAGCTATAAATATAATTTTAGAATAGTTGTATGAATTTGTATAAAACATATGCTTTTTTATTATAGAAAAACATACCTAATAGAAAAATAATTTTTAAATATTTTACTGATAGTTTGTAATATATTATATATCTTTTTTTAAATCAATTAAATTTAAAATTTTGGTTACTAATTTAATGATATTTAAAAATTAAAAATTAAATTAAAAATTTAGATTCTTACAAAATACTTTTTAAATTTTAAATATAATCTAAAAGTAACAATCCAAAATAATATTCTTCAATGTACTATTATAACAAATGCTATATCAAAAAACATAACTATTATCTTGATTTTTTTTTTTCATTTATATAAAAATATTGAATGCACACAAATCATTTAAGATCATTAGGAACTGTTACAAAACAACTTAATGAATTAGAATTCATCAGAATTCTAACTTGTACGAAGCTTGGGGAGTGCTTTTACAAGTCAGTCTTTCCAAGTCGCGCAAACACCCTCTAAGTACAAATCCATAAGGCTGGCTATATTTAAGCCAAACGTACCAAGATTATCTTAAACGCTGATTTAAAAATAAAAATATAAAAAAATAAAAAATAAAGGAGGGCAGTTGATGTCGAACAAGAACATTTGTTAGCATACTTAAAAGACGAATCAGTAGTGGAATGAGTAGTCAACACACACTGAAGACAAAAATGTGTCAGATATTACCAGCCACTTGAGGGTCTTCTAAAACAGGCAACAGAATGTAATGGATTCACCTTTTGTTTGTCTCTATACATCCCTCTATTAGGTTACACCCTTTGTCTGCTGCAACTGTCCCCTCCCAGAAATGGGCTAGAAATATGCCTAGACGCAATAACTCATGGACGTACTAAGTTCTGAATCACAGTATTCCGACCTATTTTAGAGCAGAGAAGTCTGGAAAGCTTTGAGACTGAACAGCCAAGTTGCTACAATTTATCCAGTGATTCTCTCATTAAGTTATGTTTACAAATCTAAAGACAAATTGAGCTAACCGCGCACAATCCTTCCACCTTCTAGTCCTGCTGAGGTGTGAAAACATGGGCATAATGTTCGAAAAGAAGAACAGTCGAGAAGGGGCAACACTTGAAGAATGACCCACACTTTACCACCTGTGAATGCGCACACTAAGCAGACCAACGGCTAGAAGGCCAGTCACTCCTGGGGAATTTCTTGATCATCGCAATGCATCCAGATTTCATCGAAAGTTTGTGAATAAGTGTAGAAACACAGCCCTCCTCAATCACAGGAAGCAAGTAATCATAGCAGTATGTCCAACTTGAAGTAGATTGTTATGGTGAACAACAACGAGATGTGCTCCCAACGAACTTCGAACAGTGTGCATGAGCATCAGCTCAGTAACAAATGTCGGATAATGACTTGTATCGCCTCACAAGACCCCTAGGTTGGTCATCTCCCATGGTAATGTTATTGGAGCGAGATGGTACCTTGAGGGACGAAAGCCTCTTCAGAGGTGCAGGTGCATTATGCCTTGATGGCAATGATAACTGACTCTTTAAAGCCTTTACATCCAACTGCTTCTGTTTCATCCCTTTGCTTCCTCGAACACTGCAACGAAGACTGCTTGGACTTCGCTTGATGTCACAAGAAGCACTTGTTCGCATCTGTGGAATTGTGTAGTAAAGAATTTGATGAGTCATTAAGGCTGTGTGTATCCAAGATTAAGCAGCTACAGCGTTGACGAGCGGTTAAAAACTGCTGGTAAGTCACATAATGAGACATTCGCAACAAATAAACGAAAAACGATTCAATCTCTTATCAAGCTCATGGCCCCAGGCACGTGAAATTACAAAAACCAAGCAGTGTCATTTTAATTAACCCCGTAGATTAAGCACTTAGCTCATGACCAGCAACAATAGTTTTGATATTTCAAAAATTCGGTTCAAATGTGCGCTATTCACATGCAAATCCTACAGTTTTAGACATTGTTGCATGACGGTAAAGAGAAGTGAATGAAGTACCTGAACAGTTCCGATGCTGCCTTCTTCATCTGAAATGCTGGTGTCTATGGTCACACGCTGTTTCCGCAGATTCGAACTTGCATCACCAAGCGGGCAAGATGCCGAATGCATGCCTAGGCTAACTTTCTCACTCTCTACACTTGATGAACAATTGGAGCCACAATTTGCAGTAGGACTAGGTTCGCTTGTTCCGGTCGGCAAAGATGCCAGTGGAGGAAATTCCTCCTTGGTCGACATTACTGCCTTAATTAGAAACTCAAGGCCGTTATCTGGGGATTTCAGTGAACACTGTGAAAACTCTCGAGTGGCTTCCTTCACGTCAAGAGACATAAACTTCTCAGACTTTATTTTACGCTGCTTCTCTAATCTACACCAATCACAGACCCAGCTTCCAGTTTCGAGTCCCTCTTTCGAAGCGGAACAATATCTGCCAAACAAAATCAAAATAACAAATGAGTCCAAATCTTTCACTTCGACCGAAAATCAGAGAAAACAAAATGAAACTAGTGTATCGGTGCAAACACTGGATTATAGGATAACTGAAACCCTTGCGATCCAGAAATATCTAAACCCACAATGTTGCTCAAGGGCGTTACTCAACGTTACTAAGAAAGATCAAATACAATTTAAGCTAATGCCAAACTTTCACTAACGCAGTGCCTATGCGACAGCAGTAAGCAAAGAAGAACAGGTAGAAATAGATTAAATATTACTGTAAGGATTCCCATTACAAACCAGCACTCCTATACAGCCACGACGAACAAGAGGGACGAGATGAGAGAACCAGCTACAGAAAAAAGAAACACAATTTAGATGGAAACCTTGAATAGATCGTCACCGTATTTGAATAGATAGTCAACAGTTGTGAGAAATCACGAATTCCTAACACTCATTAAACGAAAATCCATGACAATGTAAGTCTAAACTGAAAACCTCATGAAGTGTTCAAGTACATAGCGATCGTGCACCACTAGCTAGTTCAACACTCGGTTCAATTAGTAACACGTTTCTGAACTAGAAGTTACCACTGTGCTTCAGAAAAAAGACGCCCTTCTGTCCGATTTAAACTTCGGTTCTTTGGTACACAATCACGAGAAAAGGAAAATCATGACTTCTAGCAGTTTCTCAGGAAGTCACTACCGCTCTGATGAGAAAGATGTCAAGCTCTTGGCCAAAATTGTTCTACAGTTTCACTAATACAATATTATGTTGTATATATGCAGATTATGGCAGATGATTCACGTGACAACTATATGACTATCCCACAGTTGTCACTGGAATCGCCTGAACAGAATTTATAGAACGAAAGGTTATATATCTAGCTGTAATCCATCGTAGTAAAAGCCATCGCCGAAAACTTAAATTGAACACTCCTGGACGCCATTGATACCCAAGAGAGCGGGACACTGATACTTTTATATGTAAACTGAGAGCATCGAAAGTTGAATCCTCTAGCAGTCTGGACCAACCACGGATCAACGACAATCTTAAAACCAGCGGTAGAAACGCCCATAGGTCTCAACAATCGTACGCTAATATAGTCATGGAGGAAGGAAAGTTCACAAGATACTTGACAGAATTGTGAGGTCTTGGTGACTACTAACGCACGAGAGTTCTCCAGAAGGCAAGAACACGTACATGTGCTGAACGCGTACACAGGCTTTACATTGCTGGAGTTGATCAGAAAATCCCACATCGCCGCACATGCTGCATTCGACCGTCGAGGCCCCAACGCAATCCATGACTGCTTATTTGATTGTTCAAAGATACAGTTCAACTGAACATCGTCGCTTCAACTTCCATATTCCTGCTGGTCCATAGCGGTGCTCGAGTCACAACAAACTCCACAGTGGCAACTAATGCATCTTATGTAACGAATCCAACTTCCGTTAATCGAAGCAGCGCTGTGTGCGTACTTGCACGTGATAAATTGTTAAGACTGGCAACGGTCGCACAGCTGTTATCCGATGTGCTGAAGTCTAGCCGTGAGTGGACGCCGAAGTTTATGAGCAAGGTCAATTGACTCAGATGGAGCTGATCGCTATTTCAAGCGGTAATTCAACCCGGCAGGCAGGATTACAACCAATGCTTGAAGAAAAGACTGCAAGAAATCAGGAGTGGAGAAACAGTCGCAACCCTGAGCGAACTGCCCGATCGTTCAACCAATGGCGATGGGCACATGAGAAGCAAGACAACACCCGCACAATATCATGCGAGATGCGATAGAGATGACTAGCGATTGTAGAGGAACAGGACTGCAAAGTATGTCGGCTAATACGCAATAACTGCTCTGACAACCAACCGCGACTTGGAAATGGCGGGGAAAATCATCACCAAGTTATACTACGTCCGATGAAGAGACAAAAAGGCACAGCCTCAGCTTTAATTTATTGGTAATGGAGGAATGGACAGCTACTACGCTAGGTGTGGTGCGCACCATGAGAGGGAACAAGAACTCTAACAGTCTTGACAATGGTAGAGGCTTTAGGCAGGCATGAACTCTAGGTGATTGAAACGAAAGCTTCAATTACTTCGAGGTATAACTCTTCGTCACTCGTAAAGGTTCCAGTCTTATCAGACAGATATGCCCGTTGAAACTGCAGGCGTAGGACTCCAGAGAACTAGACACTTGGAACGCTAAACACTAATCTTCCCGATGTTCGTTTCAGTGGATCCGCGCAAGTGTTTTAAAGCACGTCAACACAATTTCTCTCTTCGGATTACAGGAACGTGTTAGTCAAGAGTGCGCTCCACGACCTGAAGGTCTAGACTGTGTGACACAGAAGATCAACCCTCATAGGAACGTGTACCGAGTATTCAGGTCCAACGGATTATTACTGCAGTCCGCCGACCTTTCTGATCACACCATAAAACTTCTACAAACGAATAACAAACTGCCAGCGCCTGCCAATTCAAGACCTTAACAGTCAGCATTCACAACTTAATCAAGAAGTCATGAAGCAACGCTGTGTTTTCCTAGACCTTGAACTTCGTAGCAGCTCTTGGTATTTGCATGTAGTAAATAGACACCAAGAATGGTGCAAAGTTCTGGACAACTTGGGTATTGAAACTCATCTACACCGACTCGTCGCCTCCTGTAAGAGGGTGAATGGGCTCTCTAACTACTTCTAGGTGAAAGAGATCGCTATGGCAACGCAGGAGTCTCAGAAGTCATAAACTTCGCAGCCGTTCTCCACAATTGTCAATCAGCAGTGATACTGTTACCGCGAAAGGGATAATTCAATAGCACTCATCTCTCCATCTCAAGCACACCCAACTAGATCAACCCAGGAAGAGAAGTGCTACCACTGGATCGGCCAATTTCGATTCCCACTAGCCAAGCTGCAGAACTTAGTTCTCATGCGATCATCAAACGCTGTGATAAGTTTTGCTACGCAGCTTAGATAACAAGAGTGCTATGAGGCACGAAGATGAAAGTCGGAACTGCTCCCAAAACACCCTGGAATCAGTAACTATAACTGAAAAAGTTTTGCGAGGAACTCAGGTACCTACACTGACTTCGCTATGTCGGATGTGTGGTGGGCAGCAAGTCGAGAAAGACATACACAACTCTAACGATAGCAGCTATAACGTCAGCAGGACCACACTGAGATAACCAAACCTGCTAGAAACCACTCTCAGCCAGAAAGATGCGGTTCGTAAAATAAACCAACTATACAACTTGTTCACACCTCCAAAATCAGGAGCAAGCTCCAACACTCAGCACTGAAACCTCCGCACGCCTACAGATACTTCCACTCGAGCATAAATGCAGACACAATACCACTCTACAAAAGTGCGCGCTCCGGAACTCTCACACGTCCAGTAGACTCGGAATATCCTGACACCTCACCCTCAGAAAAACCGCCACACTCCCTCACTCACCTCACACACTCACCAAAGTGCGCGCGCATCACTATGCACATTAACCACTAGATCACCACTCCAAACTTCCCGAAGCCTTACAACGAACTTCGCTCAGTAACAACTAAAAAACCAAAATTCACGTCACATAACCCTCAATAAAAGAACTCCGCCCGGAAATACGCCATACCAAATACAATCAGACACGCAGAGCGCGAAGCGACGACGAAGTCACTCATGCCGAAGTGGACGATACAAGGGGGCGGGCATGAAAAGGATGCTGAGTGGCGGGGGTAGCCAAAGGGGAACAGAAGAAGCAAGGGAAAGTAGGAAGGTGCGAGATCCTGACGCCTCACGCTCAGAAAAACCGCCACACTCACCTCGCACTCACCTCGCACACTCACCAAAAGTACGCGCGCATCACTACGCACATTAACCACTAGACAAACACTCCCACTGCTGCCAAAGCCTCACAACGAACTTCGCTCAGCAACCACTACAAAACCAAAATTCGCGTCACAGAACCCTCGAGAGACGCAGACAAGGCACACTCCGCCCGGAAATACGCCATACCAAATACAAACAGACACGCAGAGCGCGAAGCGACGACGAAGTCACTCCATGCCGAAATGGACGATACAAGGAGGCGGGCATGAAATGGGGGGGATGTAAGAGTGGCGGGGGGGTAGCCAAGGGGGACAGAAGCAATGGAAAGTAGGAAGGTGCGAGAAAGAGCGCGCGAGGGAGAGGGAGAGAGGGACGGGGGCGGGCGGGGCAGGGCAGGGAGAGAGGGAGGAAGGACGTGACCCGAGGGTCGGGTTAGAACGTGACCCTAGTTAACTGGGAGTAACCGCAGTTTGGGGGTGGTGGTTAGGGCGGCCTGGCAGGGCTACCGTTGACTGTATGTACCGCATCCAGGCATGGCATCCATGTCAGTGCCGGGGAAAGACATCCATGATGACGCATTTCATCATCCTCCCCCCCCCGTCCCCTCTCCACCGCTCTTGCCTGCTCCCCCCTCTCCCTTTCCTTTTCCTGCCACTGTCACTGCTCTCTCTCTCTCTCTCTCTCTCTCCTCCTTTTATCATCCATCTGTCAATGCATTCATCCGTGTATTTGTTCATCTTCTTATCATTCATCTAAGTAGTGTTGGACATCAAGTTAGACAATTTCTCCCTCTTCTCTTCTTTCTCTCCTTTCCTTTCTCTCTTCATGTCTTTCTTCCATCTTTTGTAAATCTGTTACTCCTTTTACTTTTGTGCTTTCATTTTATTTAGGGGTTTGTGTTTTGGGTGCCATTGGGGGAGGGGGGGGGGGGGGGGAGAGAGAGAGAGAGAGAGAGAGAGAGAGAGAAAGAGAGCCTCTTCCCCACCCACCCAGTTGCAAGATCTAGTGCCACATGCATTAAGGTGTGTTGACATAATTGGAGGTCTCCATGATGGATGATACCTGTGCACATTGGAGAGAGAGAAAAAGTTGACAAAAAAGAATATTATGGGTGACCATTGTTTGTTTCTTTATTTGTATATATATACAGGCATGTGTGTGTATTCTATGTGTTGGTGTGTTTGGGGATGCTGAATAAATTGTGAGGGAGAGGGATGTTGCCTCCACTGTCTGAGGAAGGGACCAGATGGGAGAGGACAATTTTGCTTTAGAACTGATCTCCTCCTGTTCTGTTTTGTTTTGTTGGATCTTGCCTTTTTGTGATAGATGGCAGCCTGGAGTGTAAATATACATACATACTTATATATTTAGAGGCAACTGCTTCATGCTTTGTGGCACACATGATTGAAATATTCACTGAACCCTTGAAGTATGAAATTAGTATTTGACCTTTTCATGTTTGATGGTGTTTACCTCCTTTTCATTTTATTTTCCTCCTCTATTTCTTTAAGAGAAGAAATAAATGTAGTGAATATGAACCAATTTTTTTTTTTTTTTTTTTTTTTTTTTTTTTAATGAAACTTTGCTTTTAGACAAGAAAATGATTAAGTCATGGATCAAAAGGCTGATTCTTTTCCACTTTATTCCCCTCATTCCAATGATGTATGATAAACTATACGTGCAACAAATCTGGGTGACCTATATCATGAGTCTTTTTTTTCTGTTGTTTTGTTGAAAATTATATTCAGCCAAATATTTTCTGTGCCTTTTTAAAGTAATGAATTGCCACTGTGGGTTGAGCTACACAGATGAATTACTTGTTCATCTGGATACTTTGAGTGCCTCAAGAGAAGAGATGATTGAATGGGAGGTTGAGATGCTCAAAAGGTTATGTGGTTGTGCCATTTGGCTCTGTTTCCCTGGGAACTACCACTGAAGCAGAATACAACAAATCTAAAACACATTCTGTAGCTGGAGCAGGTTCACAAATGGATGAGAATGCTCTCTTTGAAGTATTTTTTAAATCCCTAAATCATTCAATGCACAACTACACTCTTTTTTCCCAAATATAAAATTATCCTTACCTAAAATTGATCCATAACTAATTTATAGTGAAAAGAAAATGGCACCATGAAAAACTTCCCCTAAGGAAACTTTTCAAAAAATATAATTATCACTTATTCAGAAGCATGAGAGATATTCAAATTCAAGTCAATAGCTCACTAATTTCTAGAGGTCCAAGAAAAAATGCTCAGGGTTTAATCCCCAAATCAAAGCTGCAAGCAGATATGGAAACTTCACTGGATTTAAAATAAAAAATAAAAAATAAAAAAAATAAAAAAAAAAAAGTTTTCAACTCTTTCAATCATTACAATCAATATTAGGCCTGATTTTGATTCACATGGACAATTGGGGAAATATGACCAGTATGGGAAATTCCTATGTAGGCATGTATGTATGCATTCACAACAATGCAAACAAGTAAAAGTTGATTTCTTAACTTTCTTTGCTAAAAAACACTCTGCATGTTGAATAAAACTTGGATACACATAATGTAAGCAATTCCTGCACACACACAAGTAGTGACAAGAATAATGAGCAGTGAGTGGGTGGAATACAGGGCAATAAGATCTAAGGCAATGTTCCTCTGCCTAGTAGAAGAAGAAAGAGGGGAGATGGAGGGGGCAGAGTTGGGATGATGATGATGAAGGAGTGGCCTAATTGTGAGTGTCCTGTTTTGTGAGTGTAACTGCAAGCCAAGCAAAGCATGAGTGTTAGGGTTTTGGATTGATGGGCCCCTTGCAACTTGGGCTGTGGTTTTGTATTTCCCAGGCTTTTGTGCCACCCAGTTGGTGTATGTGTGTGTATGTGTTGGCTGGAAGCTCTGGGCTGATCTGAATCCTCACCCACTTGCCAAATATGGATGGAATGTGTCTCATAGTATGTTTCAGAAGTGGCAGTAGATTGTGAGTGACATGGGGATGCAAAGGGGGATTGACAGGCTTTAGCTGACAATGTGAAATTGTCCAGAAAAGATGTGGGTTCCTAACCAAAGTGCATCATCTCACAGTTCAGATGGAAGATTGTGCATGATAAGACATTTGTACAAGAAAGTGGAAGAATTAATAAATCCATGCTCTAAAAATAAGAAGATCATAGTAAAAGAAATATGAATGAATAACAGATATTTATGTGCCTTCTTTACAAGTAACACTCTTAATTTTCAGTGTATAATAAAAGGTGGCAACTTCTTTGATTCTCTTGTTCTCCCTTCCATATTTGGAAACAATGTTAATCAAGTGTATCCACTTCAAGAGGATTGAGGACTAAACATACCTTATCCATATATACATCTCTGGATATTCTTATTTTTTGGGTGTGTTGTGCTAGTAGTGTTTGTGATGAGCATATTTTCATGAACTAAATATATTTATCTAATTTCTCTATGGGAGGTATCCAAGAAAATGCCATATAAAGTTTTTGCAATGTTTTAACTGACAGCAGCTGTTATTTGAGTTTTTTTCATATGTATTTTTAAATTATGTATATATATATATATATATATATATATATACATATATATACATAAAATTGTAATAGCTTTGGAGGAAAAAAAAAAAAAAAAAAAAAAAAAAACTTACAAATTATTAATTAAGTAAAATTATTAAAAGTTTATTTTGAAACCAAGAGGTACACAATAGAATATTTGAAGATGGATGATAAAGTGACATAGCAGCACTATTGCCCATAAATGTTTTAATTCTCAAGAATGTTTGTGAGGACATAGTTGGGATGGAAATTCAAGAGGTTGTTCTGCAACAAGCAATACTCATAAAAATTAATGTGCATTAATTGTTTAAGAATTTGACTTATATTAATTTCTATTTTTGACTTTTATTTTCTTTTATTTCCTCATTTCTTATCTTCTTGGTTTGGATGAAGCTATGAGATGCGCGTTATGCAGGTTCGTAATGGATGAAACACGTCCAATTCCAGCTAATGTGAAGATCTTCATCCAAATCCCTCTACACTTTGGTAGGATTTCTGCCTCCAAGTCTCTTTACCTTATACACATAGTCTTTGGAATGTTTAACTATTACACAAGACAAGTCAATCATCCCAAGGAAATAAAACTTTGATTTTAAAAAAGTTAAAGTAGACAAATAAAAATTTAAAGTACAGGTGCAAATTTTGATACGTGTAGATTGCTTGAACGGTTATTTTATTGGTTTAAATTATTATAATATTTATCCATTGTAACAGATCATGTATTGTTCATCATGATCCATGAAGATGATAAAGTTGGTCTTTTGGATTCATGAAAAAAAATATTTAAATCTTCATTTAGATTTTCAGATATATGCGTTTATTAAATTATTTTCCAATGTTGATGCTGCCTTTTATCCTCAATACATTATACATATGTTCAGAAGCTTTAATAATTTATTTACTCTTAGCACTTGCATTTAAGTATTAATGCTGCCACATTTCAAGAAATTTAATCATGTTAGTTCCACATCCAGAGATTATTATGTATTTAATTATTTCAATTTTCACTTGAAAGTAAAATAATATTATCCAGGCATACAAACACATACACAAAAACACATTGATTTATGTTGTATACTGAAACTACACATGCAATAGCGAATTTTCTATGAACTAACTTTAAGTAGTTTAATCTAATTTTTATTTAATAACAAAGATTAGAAAACATGTAATCAATTTAAATATTTGAAATAATTAAATCTGATTAATTTTAAGCTGCATCAACATTTAGCCTCCACTGATATGAATATTTGACATGAAAGATGATCTAAAATAGGTTTATCTTTCATTGAATAGAAAGAAATAAAAGAAAAGAAAAAAGTGAACAACACAAATCAGAATTTAATTTTTTTTAAAATAAATTATTTATTAATAAAATGATAGTATTGAAGTACATATATTGAATGCATAATAATTCATACTGTTTTGAATATAATTTGGCAAAAGCCTGAGCCTCTAAGTACTAAACCTTAAAAAGTGTTAACAACTTTTTTACAAACAAAAAAATGATGTTGGTAATCATCAGTATTGTCACAACAACAAAGCATACAATAATATGATTTAAAGGCATTCAAACTGTTTCATTAGATATAGAATTACTTACAAAGCAGATATATATATATATATATATATATATATATGATTCACATACAAGTGTGCATGTACATAATCATATTCTTAAAATCTGCACACTTGATAATGTAGATAAAGTTGAGGCAAATAAAGTGAAAAATTCACCCACTTCATTCAAAGAGAAGTTGAGATTAGACCCAAATTTTGTATTGTGCCAGACCAAAAAGTGAAAAATAAAACCTAAAAGCATTTTTGACATTCTAGAATGCACCAAGAACAGAGTTTGAAACAAACCCAATGCTAAGAATATTTATCACTTTCTTTTTTCAAGCCAACACTTAGTATTAGAGCCATAAGTTAAGATATTGTGAGAGTCTATTCTTCAAGACCTTAAGCCTCATGTTGGCTTCAAGTTGGATCCATCTCAAGTAGTAGTGTGGCATGTTAAGATGCTTCAATTAGTGCAATCCAATAAATAACTGGCATGATCTTGAATTGATTAGTGAATGTCTTGCTCATAGAGCTTGAGTTTCATTAGTTGCTCCACCAAGTATAAATTCAAGCCAAAAGTGACACTCCACACCTTACAAACTAATATTTGGCAATATTGAAGATCATTTACAAGGAAATAGTTGGAAATGGATGTAAATGTAACCATTTCACAACCAGTTTACATGTATAACCATAAGATAAATTAGATGGTTTTTAAATGTATGTGTATGTATATTCCAATCACTCCTGTGATAACTATTAGTGATAGTTACCAGAGGCTCAATATTGTATGTAAAATTGCTTCTAACTCTTGCCACTTTAACAATTACACCCTTACACAATTCAACCAAGAAGTTGAAGCTTTCCTTCAAAAGAAGATAGAATTGCATTTTTGACATGTTTTCAAAAAATGGGTTTTCTTTTCTTTTTTATATTTTCCTTCTCTTTGCTGGAGGGTGTTAAGTTTAAAGATTGAAGAGTGCAGTCTTCACTCCTGCCACCTGTGGACAGGAAAGCAAAACCCAGCAAGCAACACTTAAGTTGGAAGCACAAAAGGGGTGACATCCAGGTGTCACAGTAAGGGTGGTGGTAGTGGCCAGGTGGGGATGCTGAGGTGGACAACAAGGGCAGTGGGTGGGGTGAGATGGGTGTGTCAATGCACTCAGGTGTACACCTGTTGCCATTGAGCCTGCCACATGTCAATAGCATTAAAGTGTATGGGTCTGGTTCCAAAACAAGATGGAATAGGAAATGAGGCTATGGTTTTCCAACACTGCATATCAAACTTTCCATGTGTTTTAGGCAACCATGAATCTGCGAGTATGTACACCCATTTGTTCTTCTATTTTTAGTTTTATTTCATTCAAAGCATATGTATTCATAGAAAACAGCATTCCCAAACTTGACTTCATTTGTTGATCTCTTACATTGAATCACCACTTGAGCAATTGGGTATTTGATGATCACTCTTCCAGCAAAACTTGGTACAATTCTTACAATGATTTTAGGTGGAATGTGAAACATTATTATTTTGTTTCCTGAAAATGGAAACAGTTTTCATGTGTGTGTGTGTGTGTGTGTGAGAAAGAGAGAGAGAGAGAATACACACCAGAAACTAAGTTTTTTTCACTTGTTCTTCTTTCTCTTTTTCTGTTATTTTCTTTTCAGTAATGCACATATTCTTGAGAGGGCTCAGCTATGGCAACTGCCAGGTGGAGGTTCGAAACCCTCTCCCTGTCTTCTGCCAAGTTGAGATCAAATGATGTTCTTGCAATGTCTACAAGAAAAAAACCTTCATAAATGAGAAGCTTTGCAGCATTATTAGTATTGTTATCCCAGTCTCACAATGCTGTTTGGAGTGAAGAAGGCTCTTTCTATTATTTATTAATTTAATTAATTTTTTTTCTCCCTTCTGTTCACTTGTGGTTGGGAATATCCCAGTAAAAGAGTATTTTATTTCTCATTGTCATTTAATCCCTCTGTTCTGTTCTATCGTTCGTTTCTGTCAGAGATTTCATTCATTCATTCACACAAGCATCCATCCATCCATCCCCATCTCTTTCATGCCTGAAAGCAACATGAGTGTCATCTTGTGGTTGAGTGCACAGCCCAACTTCTTCCAGCACTGGAGTGGAAGTGGGATGGAATGGGAATGGATTGGATTGGAGTGCCACACACACATACACACTCCAGCCCTACAACTTGCCCCCACCTCGTTTTCATCCACCCGTTATTCATTCATTCATTCGTTCGTTCGTTCGTTCGTTCGTTCGTTCGTCCATCCTCCTCTTCCTTCTGCCTGCCTGCCTGCCTGCCCACCCACTACACTGTCTTTACTACAACCCCCTGGAGCCCCTTCTACACTCAGTATCTATCTGTCTATCCTATCTATCTACATGTATTACTGACTCTATTGCTTCCAAACTGTGTTTTCATGTGCTCCATTTCCTGTGATGGCATAGCAGAGTCTGCTTGGCACACGGCTCAGGACAACCACTGTCATGGTTTCTCTTTAAATTATATTACTATTAATATACTTTAACCTAAGAGGCAGGCAGGCCAACTAACTTTTGGTAAGTGGCTGTTGGGTGGATGGAGGGGATGGATGGATGGATGGATGGATGGGAGTTTGTTTGTGAGTAAATGCTGCTGACGTGATTGATGATGGGTACATATTTGTTTTAATGGAACAGGGAATGTCCCACTCCAACACATGAGCAGTATCAATTGAAGAAAATGAAATAAAAGTAAATAAAAAACCAATAATCACCCATTTGTTGGTGGAGGAGGGAAAGGAAGCAAACACAACCTCCCAACCTCCCAACTACAAACCAACAGTGTCAACACCAACACAGTAGTTTCAAATTTACTCACCTGAGGAGGTGAGAAAAGGAAACTCTAAAGGGAAATTCAATTAATATAATATTAAAAAGATTTGTGAGACATTGTATCAATGGTCATTTATATGTCATTGACTCATCTACTGAAGTCACTCATTCATCCATTAATATACACATACATCTATATATATCCATACCTCCACGTCAGCCACCTGTGCTGGCTCAGGACTGATCCATGGTAGGAGGAAAGTGGGGCGCAAGGCACCGCCACGTCAGCACGGGGGGGGGGTGTGTGTGGATACTTTGCTGCTTTACGTGTCAATCAAGAGGAGTCCAAGACGTGCTTCCCCAGGAAGTGCCTCTAAATTTGACATTGGAAGCTGAGCTAACAATATCCACTTTTGGGAACTATAATTGTATATTCCACGCCCAATCAAAACCAAAAATTGACATGAATTTTTTTTAATGTATTTAATAATAACACGCTGGACGGCTACAGCATTGTTGACCAATCACTGCATTTTGAAGTAATACAAATATCTGTGTATTATGCTGCCTGAATGGACTGGCTTAAGTGCGCTTGTTAAGCGTCCTCAAATGAAGTGCAATTAGCCCCAGGTGGAACGGATGAACAAGGCTTCTCCTTTCATTTCTCATCTAATATTGCCACCTGTGGGCTTCCACCCATTTGCTGATACCGAAAGAAGAAGAAAAAGGATGGAATATAAATATAAAAAACGTTAAAAGAAGAAGTGAAAGAAAGATAAACAAAGGGGAAGAAGAAGAATGAGATAGTTTCAAAGACAATGGCTGCAACGCCACCTGAGGACACGTGTACCCATATTTTAAATTGTGTGTCATACATGGACACATACAAGCATACATTTATACACAGAATTTAGGATTGGTACTTGCTTGTTGAATGCATACCTACTTCTTGCAGTGTGCACTGGCCCATCTATTCAGCTTGTCTCACATTCATCCACCTCGTTCATCCAATACACATTCATCCGCTCATTTGAAGTGACAATACTCTAAAGAAGCAAATATGTTTGTATGTAGCAAGGGCTGAGCGCTGTGTCAGTAAATTATTGCTAAAGGGGTTCAAAGGTGAACAGGTTTCAATCTTCTTTCTTTTTATTTTTTTAAAAATAAAAATAAAAAAAGGAAAATATGGTTTGCAAGCAACTATAATTACTTTGAAATTTGTAGACAATGAATGCAAGTGTTGGAAATTCATGTGTTTGAGTTAAATATGTAGTTGATAAGAGCTATGTGGAAGAAAAATTACATTATCTTTATAATTTGGATATCAAAACACTTCTTCAAATGTGGCCTAAAGGTATTGTAGAGTTTATTTTAGAAGCTTAGAGGTGTCTGAGTTAAAAATATCAAAGAGAAAATAAGTAAATAGAAATATGTAATGATTTGATTATCCAAATTGGTTAAGAATTTATTAAGCATGTATAAGAAAACTTGAAAATAGAACTAATATTGATATTTAACGTTCTTAATATATGTTTATTTATGTATTTATCTTGTTGTAGGTGCTAGGTTTTATTATGGCTATTTGAATGCAGAAGAGTATAATGTAAATACTTTTCTTGAAGAATTTTTTGTATCTTCATAAAAATTTGCAATTCAAGTGCAAAACTTAAAGATTGGATTTATTATTAAATTATTTCCATTGATAAGTTTTAGAGACATTATCATTTTCAACAAGCTTGAAAAACGTAAAATAATTTATACATTACTATTGTATAAATTATTTCAACTCAAAAAAAAAAAGAAAAAAAAAAGAAAAAGAAAAGAAAAACAATAATTTAGTACTTTCAAACTTTATGCAAGAACAATGGACTATTATTCGAAAGTGAAATGATATTACAAACTCACATATTAATTAATTGTCACTGATTGAACACAATCCAATGATATTACAAAAGTATACAAATAATGCAGTGAAATTTATTAATGTTCGCACTTATCATAAATTAGCTGTATGTTACAAACTTAAACAGTATATTAAAAAAAAATGCTTACCACAACAATACAAATTTAGCTGAAATATTTTAACATAATTAAAGTCGACCAATAGATTCACATCCATCAATTTTCAAAGTAAGATATTGTTTTAATTCCTATTGATTGCAGATTAGATTCTACATAATACACAACTGACTTGAAGAACTATAAACATTTTGTCTTTCGAAATATTAAAAATATTCAACTTGCAACACATAACATTAAATTGAAAAACATTAACATTGTCACAACATTTAAGTTGAAAAACACAAACATTGCCATAAATGGCATTATACAAAAGCATAATGTAAACATCAAAGAAATTCATGAATTTTGTTCTAACATATTTTAAACGAATACTTTTACATTTACTTAAAAATGATCATGCAAACAGTTATCATTAAACCTAAATTTTATAATAAGAAAGAAATATTTAATAAAAACATGAATTCCTGGTTGTATGACAAAACTATGTTGGCACTTTGTACCTTAACCGGGTTTGAAATATAAAACTTAAAGATATCAGAAGAATTCTAAACAAATAAGTGAGATTAATATTTTGATTAAGATCTTAAAGTGATTTTATTTTAAGCTAAGATTCAGAAAGCGATACTTAAAATTGCATAAAAAATAATCATTGACCATAGTACAAGCAGAAAATAAATAGAATATATTCTCCAATGAATGGGAATGAAAAAGGAAAATAATAATGATAATCATAAAATAAAAGAACACTGTTTCTGAAGTATCCAAAAAAATTGAAAACAATGAGGATTTTTAATTTATTCTGTTAACATCTTTTGCTTTATTCATATGAGACAGAAGAATATATATATATATATATATATATATATATATAATCCAATTTACTTATCCGAGGATGCATAAAATTATATGTTATACTCTGTAAATAATATAAAAGTTCATTTGTATCACAGTAATTTCACAAAATTGTTTTTATGATGAAATTCAAATGTAATTAAATGTATAGATATATAAGCATATATATATATATATATATATATATATAAAGAAAAGAGAAAACATTAAAATTTTCAATCATCAAAATTTTGATTAATTGTGCAGATATATATATATATATATAGAGGTGCTCTGCATAATTTATAACCTCGGTGAATAATTTTTTTTTAAATTATGAAAGATTGTGTAATTTATAAAATTTTAAGTTATATTTTAAATGAGATCATGTAATTTTGTAGCTTCCAAGTGATCTGAGCAATAAAGGAGCATGTGAGCAATCTAGGGTGCATAAGATCTGTATTGTTGAACTCTTACTGTAAATTCTGATATATTCTGATATATTCACAGCGTTCAAAGGTATTCTCAAATAATGTAGAGTTTGTACAAATGCCTGATCACCTCGGAGAGGCCTTCGCAGTTCAAATTCACAAAAAAGATCTTTGAATATGCTATCATATTGCTAGGTATTGTGCCAGGTTAAGAATCTGGCTCAAAAATGTGTATAAATCTGATGAGTGCATTCAGAGAAGTAAACAAGACAACCAGTCACAATAAACAACCTCAAAACAAAAACCTGCCCTCACACTGAAGACCTTGTGAATGTTTACACACCCCTTAAATCCATATTAAAAAGTGATACACACAAAAACCAGACACCTTTTCCTAAAGGATCCCTACATGTGAGAACCTCAAAACAAACTACAAAACACTGCATGCATCACCAATCCTAGAAACCAGCACTGCCAACTCTGAATGGCTCACAAATCAAGCTACAACGTGTCATCTTGCACATAAAGAAAAGAAAAAAAGAGACAACACACACTTCAAAGTGTAGCACAAGTGGGCAATCAGACAAGGACCACAATCATAAAATGCAGGTGCAATGATCTACACCTAGCTTGAATTTCTGCCAATGCTTGAAACTAAATATTGTTACTGCGCTCAAGGAAGACGATTGCAGAGAGTGTGTAGGGTTTAAATACGGAGACAATTAGGGTTAGGTTTCCAATGCTGCCATTTTTGGGTGGCCACCATACACATCCACCCTAAAATGTGCCAAAACTGTCAATCCATCTAAGCAAAATACAACACCTTCTTCTTTTAAATTATTATTATCAAAAATGATTTTAGTAAAAAAATTATCTAAAAAATAATACATTGGAAAAATTGACAATTATCAATTAAATTTACAGCAAAAAGTATACACAAAACTCAAAATAAAAACCCGAACAACAAAATAAAAAAACATTAGTAGGGGTAACATCTGGAGGAGCATGGAAACAATAAATTCTAAATCCTAAATGCACAAACAAATGATATCTTTTCTTGTTGGACCCACATTCATCTATTCTAAATCCTAAATATATAAATGAATGATCTCTATTCTTGTTAGACCCACATTCATTTATTCTAAATCCTAAATATATAAATGAATGATCTCTATTCTTGTTAGACCCACATTCATTTATTTGTTGCAAGAGAAATTGACACTTAAATTATAAAATTTCACATTTTTTTAATTAATTATGTAAAAAGTGAGATTATAAGTTTACAACCTGGAAACAACCTTTGTTCTAGCAAATATTATCAGATAAGTGAAAAATATTAGTTGAGAAGTATAAATTAAGTAGGATACATCTAAATATATATATATATATATATATATATGTACAGTCAAATACATGATATTAGATTAAGTTACACCATTACATAAACATTTCAAATATTCAAATAATCATTTTAGCTGAACAATATCTTATTTCTCTTTATTATTTATTCCAAAAAGCTTTTTCTTCTACTGTATTTTATTATAAAATTAGTACATTTACTCTTAAGTATAATTAAACATGGATAATATGAAGTGGATCTTTGTATTTAAAACTGAAACCTCATTTGAAAGAAGTATACAGAGGCACCTTTGCATCTTCTTGGGTCAGAGTTTCTGAGATCTTATTAATAATGTTGATACAATCTTATACTATAATGTTAATATATAAGAAAACGTATATAATCTTATACTATATATATATATATATATATATATGCATACAGAAGTTATTTATTTATTTATTTAAGAAAATTTTCCTATCAGTGAAACATTTGATTTCAGTACAAATTTTTACATGAAAATTTATTAGACATTACATACTATTTATATTGATGAAATCTAAAATCCTTTTAGTTTGAAAGAAATTTAATGATGCTTGAGACAATTTACATTTGATAATCCTTTTGAATTGCTTTCAATGATAGAAACTTCACCATATCATATTTGTTTATTAAAATTTAATCTTAAATGAAAATGAAATTTTTATTGAAGAATAAGAATATTGCTTCAAGATTTACTATAGAAATATAATAATTTGCAAGTCAATGACGGATAAACTAAAATAAGAATTATCCAATGCTTTGAATGTTATTTTAGATCCAAGTTCATATTTTAGTCAGTTTTTTTGAGCGAAATGGCACTGTAAAGGAACTTTTATACTTGTTTTTATATACATACAAATATGCTTTTTAGTATGTGGTTGCAACTACTTACCTTGATTTTTGTTGCATACTCACAGTAAAAAAGAATAAAAAGAATAATGCTCTAAATAGCTTTCAATCTATTGAAATGAAACTTGATGAATTAATATAGATAAATTTTATTAAAAAAATAAGAAAGTTAATTGTTCTTTGTGCAAATTAATGCAGAAAATAAATGTTGTGTTTAACATTTTTATAAAAGAAAAAGAAAAGACAAAAAATAAATTTTCATCAGTTTTGCATGACATTAGATCTTATGAGTCTGTAGTTAGTAATTGTTAAGCAAATATGTATGCTGCTATTTGTAGTTTTTTCAATGAAAATTAATTGAAAAGAAGAAGCAATGAGCTTATCAACTCTCATCAAAAACAATCTTTTGGATTTAACTATGGGTAGATAGAAATATACATAAATAAAAAAAAAGGAAAAATTAAAATTAAAAAATTTCTATTAAACCCAAGATTTAATTCTTGAGAAGGTGGTTATAGAATTATGAACTTAAACTTTCAAAATGAAACATTTTTTATAAAATATGAAAATCAAGCTATATAAAAACACACATACATAAATAGGAGCATGAAATAGAATCAATCTTCTACACAAAAATCAATTACATCATCAATAATATTACAACTTATATTAGCAGTATGTCAATGTCGTCCGGTGTGAACGCATCCAGGACCAAGGGGTCACGACTATGCCAGCGTGGCAAGGGCTTCTCCACGTCAGCGTAGGGGGGCGAGGTGAGCCGGAGGTGCGATCCGGATACCACGTCAGCAGAACCATCATCATCAGCATCATCATCCTCACCATCACCACCACCACCACCTCCATCATCATCATCATCATCATGGTCATCATGTGTTGGTAAAGATCGAGGAGCAGCGGCATTATTGGACGTTCATTCAGAAGGTGACTTTCCCGCAGGTTGGTGTCGGATGGATGTATTCATCCATTTTGGATGGAGAATTGGCCCGGTGAACAGATAATGACGGGGGTTCGTGATTTCCCAACAGTGAACTACTCTGCTATATCATTAACTAGAATAGTTTTCACACGAGGACTGTATAATTAGTTTATATATATATATTTGTTTATCCGTTAATGAGGAGATCTCGGAACTGGATTGGATGGTTGCCCTAAAACTCAATTTAAGTTGTTCCTGCTGCACAGAGGACCTGCATTTCCTTAATGGTATACTTACTAATCATTTGATGTTGTCAACTTAGTGCTTCTTTTCTTCTTATTTTTTTCTTTTTATTTGTGTTGAGTAATTTTAGTGGAATTGTGTGATGTGAAAAAATTCTTGTGTTTCTCTTTGCATACTGTGAAAACAAAATGAAGTAACAGACGTTTGCAAAAGTTTTTTTTTTTTTTTTTTTTTTTTTTTTAATCATGAAATGGTGTTCATAAGCACAATTGCTTACTGCATAATCTACTACTTTCAATTTATTTTGTATTACTATGCATATGTGCCTTAAATCTTTACACAATTACATGTTTATAGAACTAGAATGACTACTAACATTGAATTTCTCATCACAAACTTCACAAAGTTCTTTAATATCTATGTCAACAATTACATATGAACATTTAAATTGAAATTATGTTCTCCAAAGATCACCTTCACAATTATAAAATTCTCTTCCTTGTGCTTGAAAAGAAGTCATGAACAGCATCTAAACCCTATCTTGATAAAATTTTATTGGTTACCAATAATTCATATCCTTGTGTTGATTGCATTTAATATATTTATTACAGTTACTACAAGATTAATATTTTAATAAAGCTTCAATATTTGTACTATTTACAAGGTCTATATATGTTGATTTTAAAGAATTATTCACAAAAGACACCTCTGCATATATATATATATATATTGGTGTGTGTACATGTGTTTTCACAATAGTTACAATGCATGTGCATTACAGATCTTTATTCTTGATTGATTTGGAATTTAATACTACAGGTTATATATAAAACACTTAAATACTTTTTTAGATTCAAATTGTACATTATAAAAACTCCATAAAAGTAGAATCGAAACTTAGGTGTAGTGTTAGAATTCGTAGCAAACATACAAGAAATTTTCTGTAGATTTATGTAATATGGCTTCTTCATATGATATATTTTACTTTAGTTTTCTTTGTCCTGTATCACACATTGAAATACACAAAAGTCCCCGAAAGAATACATTTCATCCAAATCTCCAACAGGATATACCACTGTCGATTTCACTCCAATGAACCTCACACCAGTATCATTGGATTCTCATTCTTACAACCTATTCTTGCTTAAAAGAATTGAAGGGTTGGCCAAAAGAGATGACACACAAAAAGAAAAGCCAAGAAATACTATGAAACTGCTCAGAAAGTTTTTAGAAAAAATGCTCACATCTTTCGATACTCATTGGGATTTAAATGGCAACATAATTGTGAATGAGGAGAATCCCAAATGGTGCCTTCAGGATCCAGTGGTTGTAAGTGTATAAATAGGAAGAACGACGGAGCAAAAAATAACGAGTAAAGAAAAGAGAACGAGAAAAAGAAAAAGAAATGCGAGATACCATCCTCCCTCAGAAGGGGTGGGGGAATTTTATCGGTCAATGGGTTTTGACTTTGGCTAGAGCCGCTCCTGCCCCGTGAAGCAATAGGGCCCCCAGTTCAAGAACCTCCCTAGGTCACACTAAACTGCCCCCCCCCATTCCCCTATGACACCCAGAAGTAGCTTCCTCGAATCATCGCCCCAAGGTACCACATGATAACGCAGCATTCTTATTTTGACCATGTATATACGAAGTAACCAAATTACTGACAGAGCGTGCTCTGCGTACGAGCGTGCGTAAGTACGCCTCGCAGGTCGTACGCGTACGTCTTTTTTCTGGTGAGGCTGCAGGGTCGGAAATTCAATTCTGACATGACGGGATAATTTTTTATGGTTATGACTATATTTTACCCATCTATGGTCAGTGGGAGCCATATTTTTTTGAACCTGGGCTAGAATCTATGCGTGGAGGATGAAGTCAAGGACGATGTACATCGTTCTTCTGTCTGTTCGCTTGGATGAATGAGTGTATATTCAGCCTTTTGTGCTTTTTTTTTCTCTTTTTTTTTTTTGTCGGGAGTAACTTTCAAGTGTCGGAAAGTATTTAAATTCATTCGAGTTTGAGGAGTAAAACTTTTTGCATGGGTTGTATATTGCACTCATTCAATAAGTTTCTTTCGATGTGGGGACTTAAAAATTATACATAGTCAACTCCAATTTGCACGAATAGAATCCATTTTTCCCTTTTTCGTGGTTCCCTTGTAATGATATCATGAATTCAGAAAATCATAGTATTGAGAATCTCATAGTCATGGATTGTTTAAAAGAGAAGCTATTGTTTCAAAAACTCAAAGAGTTTTCATTTTATTTATTTATTTATTTGATGGTATCACTTGTTAGATTTTTGAGTTCATTCTTTGCTACAACCATGTTATGCTCCAAGTATAGATGAATGAATCTAGAATGGACGATATAATGGATGAAAGTGGGGGTTACCACCGCTGGGATTCAGATGCTTTCACAAAGAAGGAGAGGCCAGAGTGTGAAGTGGATTCTCCCGTCAACCCTGCTAGTAACCAAAACCCTGGAAATGGTCAAGGCCTCAGAGTTGCATAATTGGCTGATATGGGCACAGCTCTATTTCAGGAGGGGCTGGTGGGGCCACGTGTCATGCCTAACACTAGAAATGTGACTTCAGAGAAGTGCTGCTTCGGCTGACCTGGCACATAGAGTTAGAAGTTCCCACCTTCTTTTACCTCAGCTGACTTTTCTTACCGTCAAAGAAAAAAATCCAGTCCACCCTGGCATATGTGGAGGGTGCGCCGGGCTGGGTTTCAGACGGGTCGGGAGGCCCGGCCAGGTTTATTGGCTGCCTGAAGGATCGGACGACGTCGGGAAGAGGGAGAAGCCTTTCTCTTGGCAACGGAGCCACCCACGTGTCCGGCTGGAATTGCTGACTTGGCATGCAAACGTGGAAGCTGACAATCACCTCTTGAATCCCTTGGACTTGGAGGCTCTATGGAGCAGAAAGGGTCCAATTGCTGCTGGATATTTCGAAATTAAAATAAATAAATAAATGAATAGGGTTCTTGTGTTGATGTTTTCCTATGGAACACTACGATCCAGACAGTTGTGAAGTGAATATGGAATTTTGGTGATGATAGGCCATGATTTGATGAAGTTTTTCTTTTTCAAGTGTTTGGTTTTTAATACAAAAACATAACTTGAAAACTCACTCATACGTGAGGCACAGTTTAATTTTCATTTGATATTTTTTGGCAAGAATGTTCCATCACGTGGCCTAACCAAGTCACCACTTGATAGTTACTTTTTAAATAAACGGGAAAATAGGAATCCCCTGTGTAGATAAATATTTAAATAACCTACACTATTGAAACAGTTTCTCAAAATTAAAATTCCAATGTTGAAAAATACCATATCAAGGCTCTTTTTTCTTATTATAATAGGAAATGAATAAGTGACCTTACCTAATTGCTCTTGATAGATTATTTTGAGGTGATGGATTTTAAATAATATTTTTGTTAATAAATTTCTATTAACGAATTCATTACTTTCAGGACTTGATAGGCCTTCTTTCACATTTTTACAAACTATAAAATCAAAATTAATGTGACACATCTTGTTTTGTTTTATTTACTCTCATCATAAATTCCTTAAATGCATATGACTAGAGAATTAGTAGGTACTTATGGAGAGTAAATATGTTGAGGAACTATTAAAAATCTCCCACAATATTTTACTGTAAAATCATTCTATAAGAATATGGTAAAACAAAAAGAGGAGGAAGAAGAAGAAATTCTCTTATGGAATTTATGGAGCTAAAAAATTGTCCAAACATTAAGGGCCGGGCCTCAATATTATTAATTATTATTGTTATTATTATTCTAAATACCACATTGTGCACAATAACAAAAAGGACCATCCACTAACCATAGAATAATTGGTATTTGAACTAGAGTAACATCAAATTAGTAAATACTTAGTTAAACTTATTAAATAATAATAACAACAGTGCTTATTAAAAAGTCTACATCTTAATTAAAAAAACAAATATATATACAGTATTTTGTGCCAACTGCATTCTTGGAATGAATTAGAGAGGTTTGTATTTCATCAATATAGCATGTGCAATAATTATTGCTATTCTTGTCTTCAATGTTTTTTCCTTTCAAGAAGGACTCTAGGTCAATATATACACATATATGTTCTCAATTTTTGTGACTAAAGTCCATGCAATCAGCAGGTAAATGATATATCTATATATATATATACATAAAATAAATGCCTCACCAATATTTTCTAGAAATTATATATGTAGTTAAGTTGATAAAATTATCATTTAATTTTGTCATATTTTTCATAGAAAAACATTTTACATTGATACATCTTAAAATATTATTTAAATTTTATTATACATTTTCTATTGTTTGTCAATTTCGTTGACATACATAATTTCATTGTTTTCTAAGTTAAGCAATCGAGTCATAATGCAAGCAGAAAATATACAAAGTAAAATTATTGAATTCATTCATGTTGTATCAATTATTTAAAGATTAATTGATTTTCATACTATTTTACCTTTCAATCTTATATATTTTGTATTACTAATGCTGCAAGTATAATATATTTAAAAATAAAATCATGAATACTTTTAGTAGTTTTTGTTTGTAATAGTTGCATATATACTTGTATTAATAGTATATTCTGTGCAAGTATCAAATATTTTTTGTTTGCTATTTCCACAGATACAATAGTTATTCTAACAAGCAATTAAAGAAAATTTACAACAGATTAATTGAATTACTCTATCTCACTGGAGTGTTTCATTTATATATATATATATATATATATATATATAACAATTCTTACAGAATCCTACTTAATTTGTCATTTTATTGTGCCTATTCTTCTACCGAGGTTAACTTTTATATTTTGGATTATTTTCTTGTGTATATATATATATATATATATACACATTAAATTGACATAATTCACTGAAATACTTTTATTGATTCAATTGGTGGAATCTATATTTACACATTATTTGATGTAACATATGGACTTTATCACAAATACAATATTTTAAATCGTTCTAAAACATTTTATTCCCTTTTGAAAATTTTTATAAGATCATGCAAAAAAATCAGCAAAGTTTATCAGTTTACTGAGGGATTTGAAAATGATCAATCATGCATTTACATTTCATGTGTTTAAAAAATTAAAATTTGATTTTTTTGGGAAAAAAATCACAAATTAAATTTAGTCAAAATACTATCTAGTTTTGATGAAAAGAATTCAAAAAATTATTTTGAGAAATCAGCATTCTATTGAATTATAATCACAAAGTTGTTTGCACAAAGTGTCATACATACTATTATTTAAAACTTACCTAAACCTAGGATGTGAAATATATTGCAAGTTTGAAATGATATGATACTATCTGCTGTATACATGGTTCAATAAACAATAATTTCTTCTATGCACAATAATTTTACTTAAGTTTTTTTTTACAAATAAAATTTTCTATAAATTGATAAACAGAAAAAATATGTATTTATTGTGATAGCATTTATTGTATACATAAAGATAAAACATGGACATCTGTTATGTTTAAAAGATACTACATGAGAGACGCTCCTGTACAAGTAATATTGTACCATTATCACAAACTTATTGTAACTAATATTATTAAGTATCATCTACTGGAGTCACATATAGTTTTTAGAAATAAAAAAAGTAAATTTGATATAAATTTGATAAAAAAGATTGTGATATTTTTATAATTAAACATCTTTTACATAATCTACCAATATAATGCAAATAGGATAATAATGATAATAATAATAACAACAATAAAATCAATGAGATTATTCATAAAAGTTGTAATTTAAAATAAATTAAAAAATCATAGTGATAATAGAATAAATTTTTGAATTAGCTATCATGATATGCAGAAATTCTTAAATACATTCTACAGAATGAAATTCAACATATTTTTGAGCATTGTTATTATGATTGTATATCTAGAAAAGATACTCTACTATTAATAGGACATATTTAAAATATATCATTGAATTAACTTGTAGTCTTTATAAGAATTTTATTGAATATGGCTTATTAGAAAACATTTAATGAATTTTTTGTTTTTAATTCTAATTTTAATTTTCTTAAAACTGGTATTTTTATTTAACTTTTAATTTAAATTGATTTTTTCATAAGAATATATTTGTTTTCAAACATTTCAAAATAGCTCTAAGCCATATAAAGTAACAAAACTAAATGTACAATGCTTATTTAATGAACTAATGTAATACAAAGCACAATGTATAATCCTATACTTGAGGAGACATATAAAGACGTCTATTTGAGCTATAGTTTTTTATGCCAAGTATATAAATCTAAGAAACACAAAATAATATGGACAAGACAACAATCATTGAAGTTAGTGTGAGTAATGATAGCATTATACTATCTCATACCCATCAAGCAAAATATTGAGTACACATATACATGTTGTTGTTGTTGTTGTTATTATATATACATATATAATAGTAATTATAATAAAATAAATTACATGCATTCATAAAAGACTGCTATTACAACCTTTACAAAGTTTGAGTTGACATTAAAAAGCAAAAAAAGAAAAGGAGGGGACAAAATTGTTCCTTGCGTAAATATATAGCAAACCCTGTGCATGCAATTAAGAAGGGAAGAAGATAATAAAATATAATATCTATATGTAGAAAATACACATATATATATATATATATATATATATATATTAAAGTTTAACCATTTTCTATCTTTGTTTCATTTCTAAATAATAATTCCTTTTATTTGTAGGTGTGATGAAAATGGATTACTTGTGAGTCTATTGGTACAAAAGCTAACTTTTTATCATTATAGGCTAGGCATAGCCGTTGAAGAAAGAAATGAAAAAGTAAAAAGGAAGAAGAATGAGGAAGAACATCAAGAGCCACATGACAATGATGAATTGGAGTATCATTTGGAAGCAGGATGAACAATGCACCACCCTTGTTTTCATCCACCAACAAATATCCATTTTTTTTTCTGTCGTGCCCAATTCTTTCTTAGTGGATGCCAGTAATTCTTATATTATCAATGTCGAATCTTATTAAATGCTTTGTTATATATATATATGTCAATGTGGTGGAATGTTTCTGGCTTAATAGATTTGGGTTTGTGGCAGGAGCTGGTATATAGAAATAGAATATATGTCTGTATATATATATATATTTACACATTTGATTTGACGAAATTTTCTTTTAAATAAATATTATATATTTTCTGGTGGGTTCTGCAGAACCGCACATCAAGAATTTTTTTTTTGAAAATTTGTACAATAGTATGATTCCATTTTCTTTCACATACAAAACAACACTTCACAAAAATTAAGGCTTCCGTCATTCATTTGCTCTTCCTCATAATGGACACTGATATTTTTGTGGAAATCACATGCAATAGTACACACTTTTTATTCTACTTTATACTTCCCATGCATAAAAGTAGTATAATAAGATGTACAAGTCTGTGTGTTGGGAAATAAAGGGTTGACAATAAGATTAAAAGGGGAGGTGGAGGTGGCCATCTATGTTCCTCTGTGATGCCTTGTTTTCATTGAAAGTCTTCTACTTTATTCACTTCATGAAAATAGTATGTGTGTGTTTGAATATGTTAAATTGGGTTCCAGATTTGACATTTCTAACAAAATAAGAAGAAATAAATTAAAACTTACTTTATAATGAAATGTTAAACAAAAAAATGTTTGAAAATGTTCACTCAAAACAAAATTAATTGATAATTTTGTAGCTTGTATTCTGGGCATTTTTGTTAATGCCATGTTCAAAGTAGATCTATTTATCAGCAATGCTTTAAAATTTATCACAACTCAAAAACTATAAGCATTTTAGAGACTAACTTGAGGGGGATACAGTAATAATAATAATAATTTCTAGAAGAGTCTTTTTTTATAACTTGGATTTTAGTATAAAAGGTGCAAATTCTTAATTACCAGAATCCCAGTTTTGTAGAACAGGTACCCAACTTGCATTTTGACCTTTATACTTCATCAGCCTGTCATCCATGCGTGTCAATAGAGATGGATGGTAGCTGCCTCAGATTTTGAATAATCTAAGATATTAATAATTATGACCATCAAAATACCTTAAATAAAAAAAATAGTAACTTTATAAATCATTCTATGATATTTTATTTCATTATGTTAGGTGTTATTTTGAGTGTAAAAATATTACTCTTCTACACCATGGAACTATTCAAAAGAATTGGATATAGGCAAACCAAGTTTGGAAGAACAGCACAGATTGTGCACAAAAATAGACAGGTATACAAATAAAATGCAATTGTAGAATTAAAAAGAATACTTATGAAAATAGATTTAATGTCATCCACAAAGCAAAATTATCCTCAATTCCAAAAAAACATTTATGATATATATATACACACACACATGATAATTGAACACATTGCAAAAAAATGAAAGAATTTATGTTGAATTAAAATAAATGAATGAGCTATAAGTGTGTAACTAATTTATTTATTTTGATTCAATTACTAATTACACATTAATTTACTTTATGTCTTTATATTGGCTTGCTGAATTAAAAGTAGATATCATTTCTAATTATCTTTTATTTATTTTAATATTTCATTATAATACATTATAATTTTTGTCTTCAAATTTAACTTAAAAAACTGATCCTCCAAATACTCCAAAGAAAAAAGAGACAAAAACCAAACTTAAAAAAAATAAAAATAAGTGTAGGACTTTTAAGACATAAATACATAATAATTTTGTTGGTTGAACAAAATAGCAGAAAAAAATCCGCCAAAGGTTAATAAAACTAATCAAAGAATATTGGAATTTGAGAATATTACTTAACAAACTTTATATAAAATTTAGTGGACAAGTCCTAATATTGTTGAATTTGTGGAAGCATTATATATTTATTTATTTAATTAAATATGTCATATAATTTTAAAATTAATATTTAAAATAAAGACAATAAAACAAAATGTATGTATGTATGTATGTATGTATATATATATACATATATATATACAATTTTTTTATAAAATGATAATTCATATTGTCATAAACATACAATAAATTGCAACCTTAAGCACATCCTACCACCAATTGAATTTTGTAGAATGTTTTAGATATGTGTACCACTTTCAATAATTTTACACAAGTTTCTATAAAAACCCATATTAGGAGCTTCAAAAACTTCTACAACCATCTGGAGTCTTGTCTGATTTTGAATATATTTCCATTGCAGATCCTTTAAATTTCTACGACTCTTAGAATTTCTTTTAGACAGCTTCAATAGGACCTCATTGCTCCATATAAATAAAAAGGCAATACAATATGCATTTTCTTAATAAAAAAATTGGTATTAAAAGAATGTTATAAATATACATATTCTAGAACATTACTAGTAAAGTAAGAAATTGTGCTTTTTTGGTTGAAACCAATAGAATGTTCATACTATATATAATAATAAATAATCATAATAATAATAACACAGTAATTTACTCAAGGGTGGAAGTTTTTTTAAACAAACAATAATTTACTACGTAGATTGTCTATTACATTAAAAAATGATAACGTAAAAAAGTTTAAAAATTCAACTATATATTTTAATTATTTGTAAACATTTGACAATTTACTGGACAGTTTATGATGAATATGGTAAAGAAAGAGTTTTGAGTAAAGTACTCAATCATCATGACTTCAGAATGTTTTTATTAACAGAGGATGCTTGGTAAATCCCAAAATTATCAAGAAAGGGTGCTTCAATTATCCACATTCCACATTAACGACTTATAAATGTTTCTGAAAAAATAATGGCCAGACCTCAAGGAAACACCAATCAACCATTGTTCTTTGAACGTTGATTTTCCATAATGGAAATAAAAAATCTAAATTTATATATATATATATATATATATATATAATTACATTCCAATGTGACTTTTTAATATATTTAGAATGTAGTATTTTAAAGAAATGAAGTTACTAATGTGCCATGTGGATGAAAGATTCCACAGGGATTTCATTCCAATGTGTAAACTTGGACCACAGGTGTTTATATTGGACAAGTTTGAACTTTTTTTAAACTTGTGCAGCATGAGTCTAACCTTTTGGCCTGAACTTACTTCAAATAGTCTTGAGCGTTCCAAGTTCAGCAGATGATTGGATTATGTTTCCACATATTCTTTGCTATATTTAGGGAATTGAGCCACTCACCATATTAATGCAGATCCAAACCCAAACAAAAATTCCAAATGCACTTGAAAGAATATCTATGTACATATATAGCTATCTATATATGTAGGTTTTTTCATTCAAAACACACACAAAAAAGTGACCATGATAGAATTCCTCCATTTCCCACATAACAACTATGGCACCATGAGGATTTATACTCCAAAGAATAGTACACTCAATGCCAAAATGGGATGCCCCTACACATGAACAATTCATCATTCATGCACGTCAATTTGCCAATGCACACAAAAACATGGAGGGAGGCTGCAGCACATTGTACAGCAGGCTAGCCCAGACTTGTGAGCCCCCTAAAGCCGCGTCCACATTCATAGACCCCCGTTCCCGCGGGTTCACCGAGGAGGAGGAGGAAACCCCATGACTGTGAGGGGTGCCTATCCCCACGCGCGGACGAAGGAGATGGGTGTGGTGATAGGACGTGGAACCCAAACCCGTGCATCGATGGGCGATGGGGACGGCGAGCAGTCGCGTGCGTGGTCCGCGCGGGGTCGTGTCGCAGACGGCAAAGCATCACAAGGCAAAGCGAGCCAGCCAGCGATCGAAGGAAAGAAGGGAGACTCCGTGATGAGAGAAAGGCGAGAGAGAGGGGGAACGAGGGATTGAGGGAGGGTCAGGGAGCAGCCAGTAGCAGCAAGTTGCGTGACGAAGGGGGCCCAAGGGGAAACGACCGGGGGGGAAGGGGTTTGCCTCGTAGGCTCCGCCTGCTTTTTTGCCAGTGGTCCATCGTTGCGGGTGGTGTGCTTTGAATGCCAGACATCGCTCGGCACTGCGAGCGAAGTCCACTTGTTCCACGGAACGTGTCCTTCAGTCTTTTCTCCTTTTCCATCCCCCCAACGTCCTCACCCCCGCCTCCTGTTGCTAGCACTGGATGAATGGGAGCGTGAAAAATACCGAAGAAAAGGAGGAGGAAGGAGCAAGCAAGCTGATTCTTCCCAGGAGGTGCACCGGGCTACGTCGGCACAGTTCGTTCACAGAATTGGACCTCTGTAAGGTTTGCAGAGTGCTCCACGCGGCTTGCATTTGTTGCTACATTTTCTGGTTGTTTCTTCATGTTCTGTGTTTGCTGATTTTTTCCCCCTTTCCTTTGTCCCTTTTATCCAGTTTTCCAAATCCAGCGGGACCTTCTGTGCATTTTTTGAGAACCCCAAAAAAGCTCGGGGGTGGGTATAATTGTGAGTGGTCTGTTATAATATCATGTGACACATCCGGTGATAAGCCGGCTATGTGGCGTGAGAAAGGCGCGGAATCTTTTTCATTCGTGCCAAAAAGAATTCAGGGGACTAAGTTTTTCTATTCCGGGCGAAAGGTGGGAGACGTATTTTGATGGAGTATTCTCTCAGATCCCTTGTTCAACTGGAAGTGGAACTGCCTCCCGAATTTCTGCGTCCATACAGAGTTACATGACTACCCCACATAGAATATGTCCACTGTTCACTTCTTTAAAAACCAGAATCGAAAAAGGAGGTGGTGACTCAAAGATTTTATTACAGAATATCAACAAATAATTGTCCCCTAGACCTCGCCGTAGGGCTGTACTATTCACCGTAGTTCCTATATACAGTGCTCACCGCGTCCAAAAGACCTCAAATAATCTGCGTTATCCTCTTTTCCCTCTGCAGCTACACACAAATCTGCAGCCATTAGAAGACATTAGAAGCAAGTGGCGCCACAATTCCATCAACTCAAGAGCAAATCGGGAGCCCTTTCAAACCTGTTTACAAACCTGTTTAAACACCGCCTTGAATGCTGCCTGACGTTACCAGGGAGCTCTGACCGCGCACCTCTACAGTTACGGCCTCAGATCAGATTCTACACAATTAAATAATTCCGTTCACCGCTCATCTTTAGCCTGGGCTTCCCAGGTTACAGGCCCTCGGCGCCCTGGTATAGCCAATAGCCTTCTTACTTTGCCCCGACATCTCCTGCAGTAACTGGATAAAGCCATGGTTCAATGAATGGATTTGTAGACTGGGGCCGATCATTGCATGGAGTCATGGCCACTTTCAGATCCTTCAGATCCCAGAGATCACCATGTTGGCTTCTGCTTGTGAGGATCGCAACTTGATGAATAGTAACAAACAAGAAACTCGAAAAAATCTCTTGCGCCCGCAGGCTTTGCATGTGCAGTTCCGGTTCCAGCAGTGACATACCACCGATAGGGAATGAATGGATGGTTCATAACCGTCCCGGAACCTGGTCCGCTGTCTAGTTGCTCTGCCAGCTAAGTCCTGCGTATCTGAACGCTAACTTGGCACCTCCAACTGAATCATTGAACTATCTTTCTGCAATTGTTGCACCACCTGGATTGTAGTTTTCTGGTCTGATCGCGAGTCTGTGTAGGTGTTGTGAGAGGAAGTGAGGTTCGTAGGACTTTGGTGGTGTCGAGGTGATATTTTGAGCGTGGTTTCGCGGGTGCAAGTAATGGTATCGATCATGAGAGCCGACGGGGCTGAGGAGCGGGGATGCACTTGCGTCTGTACTAGAGTTGGAGGAGAAGGAGGATTGGTGGGTTATGGAGCAACGGGGATGGGGATGAAGTGCGAGCCATGCCTGCAGTTTTTGAGGCAGTGTCCGCCGAAGAAGCGGTTCCGAGAGCTTTGCAAGCTACGTCCCATTATAATGAAGCCTGCGAGGAGTGGCGCCGTTGCGCTGGACCGTTTGGTGGAGGTTGCGCTATCGCCAACTGAGCTCGGTCCGGCTTTGAGTTGTGACTCCGGGGAGGCGCTCGTCCAAGTGGGTCTTGCTCGCGCAGACGCCAAGGGTCGTCCTACATTTGGGGGAAGTGAACAAGGCACAGGTGGATCAGACGATAGAGCTGCGGCAGCTGTAGATGTCTACGCCGAAGGGACGTGCAGTAGAGGCAACAAGGTACACAGTCAGGCTGAGGAGCCTTCAAGCAACCAAGTCAAACTTGGCTCACGCTTTAAGATTCCATTTCACGCGGTAGAGACCGCGCAGAAGCTGAAAAGGTTGTCTTCGTTAAACGAAGTGGTGCAAGAGAGGAGGAGGAGGTCGCCGCCTGTGAATGTCACTGATCACTCCAGAAGGTTTACCCCAAGGTTCAAGTCGCTCGTTGACATCACGTGTTAGGCCACTAACCGACTTGGATAGATTGCTAATTGTTCTCCGATGAGGCAGTGAGCGCTGTGTCAGGGCAGCTTCGAGATGAGCATCGTCACCACGTTCGTCAGAATTGGGTGAAATAACTCACATTTGGTACCGCCCGCAGGAGCCTTAACCTACTGCACCCACGTTGGATCCGCTTCCCACGTGTTATGAGCGTGTCTGTGACTGGGCTCCTTGGAGGTTCCACTGTGCCACGGTCATGACTCATTATGGTAGAATCGGAGGATCGGAGCATCGAACAATCAAGAGTTAGCAGAAAGCTGAGGCCTCCTCTAGGCTTCCAGTTTCTGTCTCAGCGGCCGGTTACTAGCTCTCCGGGTCCGAACGGGCGATTCGATTTCAGGATTTCAGATCAAAGATGCTTCGACGGAAACCTGAAAGTAGACACGGTGCTAGTTTCACCTTGACGAAGTATCCAGTCACCTTTCTGAGTCCTGTATTATATGAGGCTATGGGCTGTATTGACATGGCTACAAGCTCATCGATCAATGATATGAACTGGCAATCGATGTGAGGACCTGCAAGCTATGGGATACACAGCATGGATCAGCGGTGATGCTAAAGCCCGAGGAGTGCTTCTCAAGATCAGGTTACCTTACAACTGGAACTTATCAACGTGTAGAAACTAGGGCACAGATCGCCCAAGGAAACGTAGGGGTACATGTGTGGCAAGGGGAAGAAGATAATAGGTCTTATCTGGTGGGGAAAACCGTGTCGAATCGCACTGAAATCCTGCTGCTGACGGACAATCAATGTATATATGCAGTTTAGGGTAAATAGGCTACTCAAATCATATTATTCACATCTCTATTGATCTGGAGGCAATTTGCTGATTTGGAGATCATCCATATCAGAGTCCTTTTTAAAAAGATACTCATGTTGCAGAAGCTGCCGTGTGCACGTGATGTGTGATGAATATTTTTTCTTCCTGAAGTTGTGTAAGGTGCTTCCTCCGCTGCATTCCTGATCCGGTTCCAGATCCTCCGCTTGTCTATCGCTTGAAGGGACCTCGACAATTATCAGTGTAATGATTTTCACCAACGTCGCGGAATTTGAGTCAGTTACATTGTTATAAATTACATACCTGTTGATGACTCACCTGCAGTTCATCTCTTATGATCTGTGCGCATGTCTTGAGATACTGCTACAAGCTAACACAATGAAGACCGCTCTGGACGCAGCAGATCGACTAATTCTCCCGGATGATACTAACGTACACTCATCACAACAGTCCTTAAGGTGTTTCACCCCACCTTACAACCATCTAATTCATCTTCCAAAAATTACAACATGAAAATTTAAAAAATGTACTGACAGCCAATCCAATCTTCACACACAGGTCCAGAGCTGCCTGTTTTCGACTCCTAATTGCAAGATATAATGCCCCGGAACAACAGCCGATTATTTCCGTGTACCATTGAAGTCTTTGTTAACATCGTGGCTGTGAGTATTAGCCGCGTTTGTCACCCCTTGACTCTGATTCCTAGTCTTCAAGCTCCATGAGCACCTACTAGCAGCATCTACACTGTGAATGTTTGGAGGCTGCACAATTCTGCGAATCCAGGAATTTCTTTCGTTGCATTTCTCCCCCAAGACGCTCTGTTAATGCTTTCCTCATTTCTTGCCTTCTTGCGCTGGCCTAGAACATTTTGCAACGATTGGGTTCTTAATAACACGCTCAGTTGAACATTTAGAGCCTCAGAAGGTTGGATGACCTAATGTTATGCCATCAGGTTGATAATTATAGATTGGTTGGTAGAAACTAACCGAGGAAACAGCAAGAACTATCTCGTTTGTACTTTTATTAGTTTCGCAGGTTTGATGCTTAATCCCTGTTTCAGAAGGCCCAGAGCTGCGTGAAGACATGGTTTCGGAGCCCACGTTCAGCCACGCAGCTCCTGGTCTGTAGAGAAAATTGGCATACCCTCTAGCGCTCTGCAGTTGGCATCGCATTCAGAGAAACAGGGTTACGAAAGGTAACAATCTTCTCAATCAAGTCAATGTCACATAAATATCATAAGTTTACTGATTTAAAAATAAAAACAGTGGTAAGAGATATCTATTTGCCTCTTCAACTTCCTCAAAGATGGGATAGTTGGCTATAGATTGAGAGCCAACTTTTGAACTTAGTGGCGTGGTCTTGGCACGGTTTCCATCTCTAACACCTTCCAAATGCCTGACGGACATCCCTTGCTTCGTCCTTATTGCTATGCCACGCGAAATCTAAGTTGGTGAGTCAACTATTTGCAAGTCTAGGAATCAATTCTTCCATCTTCTCAAGCTGATATTTTCGAAGCAATGAACCTTCTCAAAAGAGTAGCTGAAGGGAGGATAATTGCTGTCACTCTATTTCTACGAGAATGAGCAAATGAGATTTTCGCAACCTTTTGCAGGAGGACCGTATTTTAGTTTGTAATGTATCGCAAGTCACCTTTTTTCTGAGGAAACTGGCGATCCTGATGCTTCTGCTGTTCAACTTGGAGCAAGTAGTCCTCTTGATTCACAGTTTTTTGCCAATGAACACCGGCAGGTCTCTGAACGTCTAGCATGACATCGACTTCAAAACAATGAATCTGACCGAAATTAACAAGCTTAGATACTGAGGATTGAGTGACATTAAATAAAATTAGAACTAAGGAAGGAGACCTAAACGTCAACTATTACACGATGTCTGCAACAGTCTCTCATATCACGTTCCCAGCATGACGATCAAGACTCTTAGAAGAAGTTAAGTATATGAGAAAAAAAACACTAACATCGAGACCCTTGAGTGTTCCAGGTCTCCAATCTTGAAACAGCACCACCTTTCTGTAGACAGAAGTCACGAAATTTAGTATGTAATCATGTAACGTACTTCGAAAGAAAGAATACATTTCTCATGCATGAGTTATTACTTACTGTGTCGATTCTGTACAACCAGTGTTCAATGAATACAACAAAAATGCAGAAAATTCCAAAAATGTCTTGTTGCAGTAAAAACATTTAAGCAAATAAGCCCAACTTTCAATGGATCTCATGTAACAAAACGATTTCCAGATTCGGGTAATATTGGGAGGTCTTTAACTTTGGTATGATAAGTCTCGGCTCGGTGGATTCACTCACTTTCGTGGTCGCAATTCCACTTTGCTCTTCCCTCAAGTTATTCATTGCTTCTACATGTGCGGGCTGCGCATTGTTGTTGCCACCTGTTTCTGATTTTTTACCGACTTTAAAGATGCCCTCCTTTAATGAACGCTCTGTTACCAAAGCAGAAAGTCCATTCTGGTGGACATGTGAAGTGCTCAAACGCGATTTCTGGGCCATCTCTATGATAGGAACCTCAGCCTTCGCGGAAGTCCTGCTGCTGGCCTGAGTTCCGACATCCCTAGACTGCAACGGCTGAGTGATGTTCCGCGTCTTCGATTGCATTGACACTGAGTTTCGACCTTTCCTTGGAGTCACGGAGGATTGCTGACGTATCCTTCTGGGAACCTCAGCCTCGGATTTTTTCTTTCTTTCTGGTACTTGCGGACTTCCACACCATTCCACATACTGAAGCGTATCAATAATTATATTGACTATCAATAATGGGCAAAATTGACCATGAGATTAGCTGCAGAATATTTTTCACATCAGATGTAATTGCGCACTCGCCAGGTGCATTGAGTTGTCATAAAATAGTGGATTGTACCGATATTTTAACAGGTCCACCTGAATTGGCTCTCTCATGGTCACCTGCACATGGCACGCATCTCATACTGAAGCTCCCGGAAACCACATATTTCAAGCTGCGCATTCGGAGAAATTTCATTCACAGAACTGATTTATTTGTTTTACAGTTTCTACCGAAGAGCCCCAATAGGCACGCCCTAATTATGAAACCAACGTGGATATAAGGTGGCAATATTTCTAACTTGATGTATCTCTGGAGGTGTCTTGATCGAGGAATTCCAACCGGGTTGCTTGTTGCCCGGCTGAGCCACCACATTCCTTTCTGAGCTTTCACATGAGTCAAGAAACATCAACCATGTGTGAACAGTAATCAATTTTTCAAATCTAGCTACACATTACAGGAAAGTAGATTGAATTAAGCACAATCAAGTATCATCAGAAGAGTAAGCATGGCACCTTTCAAACAAGAGGAGAAACGATGTGTTTGTTGTAAACATTTCTGTCGTTGCGATTGCCGTATCGTATCAGATAGATTGTGGACATCTTTCCTACGCTGTGCCTTCTTCGGACTTCGCTTTGCAACCTCATGTTTTGGTGAGTTGTGAGCATCCTTCTTTGAAAGTGTCTTCCGGCTCTTCTTCTTAGCAGCCTTTTCTCCGTCTTGCACATTGTTGCTACCCTTGGCCATTATGATCTACATCTTTCGCAAGCATTCGTTAGCATCTCTGCAGAATACAAAAATTCTTCATGACTTCTTTAGTGTAGTTGAATCATTCAAAACCGTCACAGGAACAAGCCATGAACTGAAGGAAGTTTGGGATTAGAGAGTTTGGCTTTGTCAGACCAGCTTGAAAATATCGACTGATACAATCATCGTGGCACAAATCGTACTAACCTGTTCACCATTTGTCATGATAGACAAGGGACAGATGGTCGATTGAAAACCCTCACTAGAACCATTTGAGAGTTTTTTGATACCAATTTGACCTACGGTTCGGAGCCCGAGAATTCTAAATTGGTAGTTCTGAACGGTGGTTCACCAGGATCGCGTGACTTAAAGTCTGTTTATTAATATTAAACAATTTTATATTCTCACGAACCCTCAAAATGTTGACCAAGAATATTCAGGAATTCGAATTGTTGTGTACACACATGTATGGCAGCACATCGCTTGTGTCCTTACTGTAAAAGTGGAAGGGCGCCCATTATGCAACGACTCAAACAAACCACGCGAGCTCTGACCACCGGCAATGGACAATTCCAGCTGATATATCCACGGTCGGGGCTTCTTCTCACATGCAGCGACAATAGAGTTGTGCGCACGATATTTCTTCTCGAATCAGTCAAATGTGGACCCTAACTCGAGCACAAGAAACATGAGCTTGCTCTCACGGACATCAACAAACCAGAGCGGAATAACTTACCATGGGCGCTCAGGAAACATGAACCATTTCATGTTGGTAATTGAAACATGAAGTCGCCAGGAAGCTATCGTGTCACTGCTAGCCACCTGCTCTACCCCACATGGTTTTCGAATGATAGTGATGCAGTAGTGAAGACGAAGGGACAACAACGAAGGTCTGAAAGGGGCGGTGGAGATATGAAGGACACTAGTTGCAATGGCGATGCACGTCCACTACTATCCGTTAAGTGTCTATTCAAAGATGGGGGGTTACCCCTAATATACAATCGATTCAATCCCAGAGTTCTCTTACTCTGTTCCATTCCATAATTTCATCATCCAATAAGATGAATGAGATCACCTACGGATGCTGAATGTCAGGATACACTGGCACTCTGCGTGTAGATTATACGTGGTTATCCTACACTGCCAGAAGTCTTCTTAATTCTAATGTGTATCTCTCGAATTAAATTCGTCCTTCGTCTCCAAGCGAATGTTCACTATTCGAGGAGTACAGTCGCAGGATTTTATCTTTGTTAATAAGGTCAATCAGTTCATCGTACACTTCATTGATACCGTAATTCAAAGCTGCACTTGCGTACAGTGAACTTCCACCTAACACTTCAAGGAGTTTTTCTTATCCACCGTGTGAGGGGGTATAATTGGTCCATTTCAGGAAGTCGGATCAAAGTCTGAAAGACGTAGAATGAGTACCTTAGAGTTCAAAACCGTGAAAATCTAAATTGGGAATCGACTTGCCCTCATAAATACATTCTCCATGTACATGAAAAGAGCAGCTACAGAAAAACCCTGTCCACGATGTTCATAATATGAAAGGTACGCAAGAGATTATTCCGTCAAGAATCAACGGGACTCAAACTTTACAATCGTAGCCACAAGTCCTGACCTACATTGTAGACTGCGCTAATCAGGCACCTTGTCAATGAGCTTCCCCTGAAGCTCTGAAATTCAGTCGTTGAGAAGCCAACAACAGTTAGAAAAGTGCACTTCCACTGACGGAGTAGTTACAGTAAAAACATGGTCAAGACATTGCAGGTTTATATGTTACAAAATGTCAGACAAGATGTTACAATGCTTGGTTTAAACCTTCATTTTAAGAGCATAAACAAAAAACTGAATACACAGAGACTGCCAATTTCCAGCAGTAATCTGAACTTGAGAATAAGCTTTCAAATATCGCAACAAAGCCAAGACTTCTGGTGGTAGCCAATGTTGGAATCCTAAGTGCTACTAGGATGGACGAGAAACATTGATAAATAACTACCTGCTATTTGAAACAATCGTAAAATGCACGACTCGAAGATAATTTCTTGTAGCTCTATGACTTCAAGGTCCCCCACAATGATTGAAACAATGCTTAGCAATGCAAGGAACATCTGTATTTGTACAGCTATTTACACGCCGATGTTTACTCCCATGGGAGCCAATCAGAAGTAGGCTACATTTCTAAAACAATTAGGCGATCAATTTGAGAATAAGGCAGCACGAGGTCCACACAGCCATAGAAGCAGCCCGAATCACCATAGGATGCTTATATATCCTGTAAATCACATCCAAATACAGCAACTCATTCAGTCAAACCCTTGATGCAAACGAAACAAGTTAACTGCACTAATAGTATCCAAAGTGAAAGGAACTGCCAGATTCAAAAGGTAAGGACTTACGACAGTGCTGTAGCGCCCCATGAACTAGCCGTATAGAGGAACATCCCAGTGGTCCACAACGAATGCAGCCTCCCTTTCTTTTCCACTTTGGTGAAGGCTTGTGTCATTGCTATTTGAATGCCCAACAAACTACGAAGTAAGTAGAAGTAAAGCTTATGTTCTTCACCCGATCAGCTTGAAAAAGCGCGTGAACTATGATGTTCTCATCACCAATATTGTTTCGCCATTGAACGTAATAACTACAGTATGGACTTCCAGTTCCCTCTCCACTAGAATTTATGTGAAAAATGGCAGGGATTTACACAACATTTACAAACGGACCTATCTCCAGAATCATCAAACTAGATGTTACCCCCAGAGAAGTTATCTTCGTTTCCTTCTTTTAGTTACAAAATTTTAGATTTTTAAAAAGTTTTTTTTTAAGTATTTAAAACTTAAATATGAACCATTTAATTACAATTTTAAAAATCTAGGCTCTCTGTCACTCTCCAGTTTTCAAGATACATGCTGAACTTTGAGGGTTCATCGAATCGAACTTTCAACAAAAAATATTAATCCAGTCAAGCAGAGTACTTCCATATATGAACAAGATTCTGCATTAAATAAAATTCAAAAATATCGGTATGAATCACCTTGTTGCAGCTCCTTCGGAGTCATAGTCTGACGAACAAAAGAAAAAAAGGAAAAAAAGAACATATGTTAGAACCCATCACAACACTGGCCGTATTTCATAGGTCTGTCAAAAGAATGGACAAGTTTTACTATCTATAAGAGGACCAGGAAATACCTTCGCATGTGGAATTGATGATATATATCGAGCTATAAAACTGGCAACGCTATCCACGATGTCCTCCTGGTTAACCAGAACATAGCCATCAGCTCCGAAGCCATCTTGCACTTCCTTAGTATCTCTACTCACGTCGTTCTTAGACAGCCACAACCACCAGTTCGGATCATTTACATCAACCTTCACATTTATTCCATCTGCGCAAAAAGATCCAAAAGCCTCCACCAGTCACTTCACACATCTCTTCAAATCGACCTTCACAAACATAAAGATGCCCTAAAACCACAAGTGTCCACAATTCTGTGCCAAAGACAAACTAATGTATTACATCGCAATTGGAAATACCTATTGTCGTCGAGACCGTGGTATCCTTAGACGACGAGGCGCCATCCCTTTCAATTGGTTTCAGCTTATCCAGAAATTCAGGTGACGCAACCCTCAACTTCAATTCCTCATAAATCTGTCACCCCGTACAGTGCACATACTCCTCATGGTGCCCATTCAAGATAACAATTAAATAAATAAATAAATAAAAGACTACACAAGGCTACCAATCCTCACAGGAACTGCCCAACCGCAAATTTCCCTCAAGGCTTCCCTCCAGTCAATTGAATCTTACAGCAACGGAACGATCGACGGAAACTCCCCCCGCATCCATTTTCTGCTGATTCAATTGCTGAAACGCCTGTTCATACATATGGATAATAGCCCGGAGCCGCATGCTCTCCCTCCGTTGAATATCTAAATCACTCTCCACCTCCGCCCAGTCCCACTCCATATCCACCTCCTTCTTCAATTGACGCTCGTGTCGCCACTCCCAGGTCTCTGCCAGGGCCTCCGCTATCTCTCCTACCGCAACCACGGCCTCCACAGCCTCCACGCCGTAAGCCCCTACCATGTCCCCTCCCGCTGCTGCTCTAACCCTCCTTACCCTTCTTCCCCTCTACCACCCCAACCCCAACCTGGAAATCGACGCCACCGCCACTCCAACTCTTCCTCCAAGCAAACAAACATCACGCCATCTGTGCCATGGCTTCCAATTCTGCGCTGCCTTGCCTGCTGGATCAGCCAAAGCATCGCCTCCGTCGCGGAATTGCTTTCCGACGTCGTTGCCTTCACTATCCCCGCTTCAAGCACCCGCCGCGTCCCTCCGCATTATTCATCCATATCCTGAATGAAGTTTTCGATGCAAACAAATTTGTGCGGATGGATGGTTGAGTTTTTATGTGAGGGGTCTTTGTATTTAGGGGATAAGGTGAGATGTCATAATTTTTAAATCTTTTGATTGGTTGAAATTGAGAAGCTTCATTTGGTTTTATATTTTTTTAAATTAGTACAAAAGTTTTAGGAACAAAAAATTGGATAAGATGCACTTTATTTATATATGGTATAAAAAAATGTCTCCTAGACTTTTTATTGGGCCCATCTCACAAGGAAGTTATGTTTGAAATTACTAACAACAATTATTAAATTAACTTATTAAAACTTCTTAAAATTGTTAGAATCAAGATACAAGTTGACATATTTAGACTTGTAATAAAAGCATGATTTGGTCCATTTCATAACCTCTTCTTACTTTATACTATCTCCAAAAGTCAACACTTCTTCAAGATAGTTTTTCATAAGGCTTCATAAGTAGAAAACCTTCATAATGCTTTAAATCATGATCTTTTAAAGTGGGCTTGTAGGTGTAAAGGTCCCTAAGAAGAAGAAACAATCCTTTGAACTTTTGTTAAAGAACCCAAAATGTGTTGTTCTTTTTACCTTTTTATAATGTTGTTGGGTTGTAAATTACATATTCTTAAGACAATATTTGGACCAAAGATCCATGTGGTATGAAATTTGATGAATATCAAGTCATTAAACTGATATAATGTATAATACATTCCCACAAATAGTTTCTTTTGGCAATCAATTATTGAAGTGATTGAAGCTGAAAAGCATATTTTTAGAAGCCAGCATAAAGTTTAAAAAGCCTACATTCTGTATTCAATTGAAAGAAAATCTATCGTTTTGGTAACTACTCAGAGAAAATGTGAAGAATTTTATCATGATTAAGATGTCCACATGATGTCCCTATGTACCTAGTATCATCTGAGTGTCACAGGCTCGGAAATTCAAACCACTTACCTGTATCAAACTGGTCAAAGGCTCTATTTCCTATGATGTTTCTTTTATTTTTAGTTGAGCATTGCGTCAATTAGACATTGATGGTACATTCACATGAATTCAGATACCCTAGAAGGAAATTCCAAAAATGGGAATTTTTTAATACTCCAACACATTTGCCTTTCGATGAACAATTTAAGAGTAGATATTACTTCTTTAGAAAACGTGTAAATTTACACGTCAAGCATGTGAAACATGTAAATGTCATGCTGACCACAGAAGCCTACCACTTTTAAACTAAAACCTCGGACAATCGTTTGTGAAACTAGAATGTCTAAATAAGTGAACCGTACTTCTGGAACTGTGATGCAATGTACACAACTAGGCCTAGAAGTTACACAGGAGTTTTCGTTGAAAAAGAACGACACAAAGCTATGTGAACTCCAGAAGAGTGGATCCACGACCTTCAGAAGAACTAAAGCTTCACACTACAGACGAATACTGATCTTCAGAGACGCATAAACCTTGTTTAAGAATCGCATGCAACAATCATATGGCATATGCAGCTGAAAGTGAAATTCATGCCAATCTCACAGTCACTTAGTCACCACCTGTTTTTGGACTCCGCGGGCGTTTTAGGTATGCCAAATGGTCCAAAAGTTTAGAGGTCATTACCAACTAACACCAGCAAATTACACCTCTTTCACTTTCTGAGTGCCATTCACTTCATGCAAAGGACTACCATTCACAGGGGTAGCGACTGAAGTAACAAGCCTGCTGCTGCTTGACAGCCTCTTCACTCCACTGCTCATCATCCTGCCAGCTCTGACCACTCCGGAACCTACCATACCCACACCCGAGCCTACAGCTCCAACACCAGTGCCAACCAGCTTCACTCCAGTAGAACCGACAGTGGAAATTCCTGACCCCACCAGCTTCACACCTCCTCCCACAGCATCCATAGCTCCTCCAACTACACCACTATTCTTCAGTGCCTCTTTAGCTTCGAGCATTTTCTTCTCAGCCAAAATAGCGGCCTCCTGCTCCTCCTTGGTGTACGGGTGGTATTTCAGCTGCAGCCGCATAAGAAAAACTTCGGCTATTAAATAAAGGAATTATATTATTCTAAAAATGAAAAATAATAAATAAATAAACCCAAACACGCAGAGAGAGGGAGAGGACGAAATTTGCAATTTTATTTCGAAAGGTGAACATTCAGGAGGACATGCAAAGGGCCACATTCATGAAACATAAACCGAAAGAAGAATCCTCGAAATAATAAATACCGAGATTGTATGATTTACGCCATGGAACTTACCTTCACTGTGATGGTCCCACGATCACCTTTGTCCTTAACTCTCGCAGTGTCCAGAGATTTTAGTACTTTTTGAGTAATCAAGACTTCAGTGTCCGGTGCCAAATCATTCAGTGGAATTGAAGCAATGCCAAGTTCCTTATCTGATCCAACGTCTTCGTCCATGATCTGTGCGCCAGCATTAAAATATCATAATAAGACGTTCATAACTCACCAAATACGTTGACATAATCTGCTCTACACAAACATCAAATATACAATGTTCGCAGATAATCAACTCGTAATCTGTTGATGTGAACACTTCAAAAATGCATTAAACGGAGTGACTTTTCCGTCCATTATCCCAAAACTCCTAAGGTAATCACCCAAATCTAAATTACTAAGAAAACAGATCATGCACCCCAACAGACAGATTCAGCAGCACAAACCTGCAACACGAGAGCTTGTGTTTCGGTATCCTCCACATCAAGCAGGAATTGTTCATTCCATATTGGATTCAGATTGTCCCCAATCGTGGTTGTTTTCTCTTTGAACAGCACTCGTACATACAGTTTAACGTAAGGATCCGACTTTCCAAATGACTCTTGGTTCTTCAAATTTTCAGCCTTCACAATGGTGACCTTCAACTGGCCCTGGGGTTTTAATGCCAGATCGCTGCAGCCCACCACATTCATGTTAGACCTCAAATGAGGACCACAACAGCGCGAATCCTTCTGTGAGTTTGACGTAAAACTCTCGTCTTCAAATGTACATGACACCGTCTTACTCAAATGAGGACTGAAAACCACCTACATATCTTGAAGAAAGTGATGAAAATATGGCAATTTTCACAACATCGCACACTCGTAAATGCCAACTGCGCGGAAAACATCAATGTATCCAAACACACACAACTTCCGAGCAAAAAACCACCTTAAAACGCTCGGAGGTGTGTCTCCAACAGGAAGCACAATTCTGTGAGGCCACTCTAACTGATCCGAAACAGAGCTCTTCACCATATCCTTCACACCAAGACAGAAACAGAAATTCAAAAACCATCAACAACCACCAAAAACTCCTCATAGCATTGCAAATGACTTTCACCAATAACTATAAAATCCAAGGAACAATCCAGGCAGACGTAAACTATGCGTAGATGTCACCGCACCATATTTCACCTTTCCAAATAAACTGATTGGTTTAGGTATCAACCTCAATCATGTCGCTTAGGCCAGGGAGGTTGTTGTTGAATCCTCCAAGAACATTAAGTTTATAATTAACTTGAAACTTTGGCTGCAGACACAGACCGCAATAAGTTGTGGCATTAAATGCAGTAAAATTCAATCAGTCCGCTAGCTTGGTACTTCTCCAAGTGACAGTGAACTACTCCAAACTATGGAAAACTAAACTAAGCCATCGTTGACAAGAAATGCACAGCGATAGAATTATTGCAATCAATTCAAATCTCCACTGTAGAATTACCTTAGAAAGAAGAGCGACAACCAGAGCGGAGATGCACGGAATTTCATCTGATAGTTGAAAGATGACACGAATAGTTGCGAAGAAGGACAGATTTTTTAACTGCAATTTAACAAGCACGGAACTTAAGTCTCTGAGTTGGTGCAAGAATACTTGTGACAGTTCTCCAATCACATGGCCATCTCAGTACAGCGACGGAATCGACCACAAATGTATCAGCACGGCTGAAACATCAGTAACCTCACAACGTAGCTGCAGTACCAAAACCCTCATTCTCCCACATTCTGCCTTAGATAATAATCCTTATATGCTTCTTTTCATAAAGAGTATTGACATGCAGAAGACCACATTAAAGGTTGTTTAGTCCAGTCGAGCAACCTGAACAGGCAATTTGGAGCCCATGAAACCAATGTTGAGTAAAATATCGCCAGTGCCAGCCCACTTGAAGTCCATATCCATGTGCACTTGACCCTTAACCAACCTCTGAATTCTGATACCTGTACACCATAGAATATTATCATTTTAGACATTACCCTGTAAATTAAGAATATTGGAAAAACTACCACAAATAAGCAGCCATACACAGTAATGACGCTACCATCTATTTGGGGAGGTGTTTTCCCAAGGTGAAACTTGTCCAATGTGAGCGCCGAAATCCCAGCAGGCTTGTAAAATTCTAACGTTGGCGCAAGCTTCATTTTCACCGTATCTTCGGTGGCCTGCACACGCAACCATGCAATGCCTCCTCGTCATGAAAGGTGAATTTCGTGAACCAATGTATGGCGTAAAGTCGATCAAGAACATTCGTAAGTATCTTGACAAAATACAGTAACTCACAAAAGAGAAAACAATTGTAGAATCAGAATTATATGGATACACTGCGTATGAATGCAGGGGTATGTACAGACCGTTAATACTGACGGCCAGAACTTCTCCAGCATAGAGTTCAACCAGTTCACCTGTGAAAACACAATTCGACTGAATAATGTAAAATACAAAACTTCACAGTTCCACCCAGCTCTCCGTTTCAAATGACGAATATGATACTTAAATCAGTCGCATCAGAAATAGCAGCATTCACATTAGAAAGAGAATGCAAAATGAAGGCACCAGTTACGGAAGCTGGAGGAACGTCCGAACCTTCTCGTAGGTCATGAATGAGACGTGGTTAGGATAACTTTCACTACAAAGCTTCTTGAGATCCACTTCATCTATCAGATTGAATAGCTCAATCGCAGCAACCTGGACATCGAAACCCAACTAAGAATCAAAAGCCACTTCGACTTCCAAAACTATCCCCAACTAAGATTTCAAGAGCCTCGACCTTGAACGCATCACATTCAATGTTATAATCGCCCAAGTCTGGCGAAATAAGTATTCGACTCAATGAGATGCATTCCACCACCACCTGTGTCTCACTGGGCTAAGTACTGAACCTCCGCCCACCCAAACATCACTATAAAAGCATCACACGATGGCTGTGACTAGACGACCAATCTCAACATTGCATTTCATAATTAGCTCCAGATTGCGCCCGTCCCAATATTTCTACTCATACCAATAGGAACTCACACAGCAACAGAAGCACGACAAATGAGGCAGACTTTCGGCAAGAGGTAGGGAAATGAGAGGTGAAACCTTCTTTGTTCTTTTCCTGCTCCGTCTGTCCATCATAACTTTTAACCCCGCGATGAGTGCGACCCCAACCAGCCATCCGAAAATAAGCCCAACGAGCACCATGTTGCTACACCTCTTGCCTGCTTAAATTCAAGAAAACACGTCCTTGATAGCAGCAACAGCAGATGTTCAGCGCCTTCACTTTGTCAGAACCAGATCAGGTGCCTCTCCTACCTGCTTCAATTTCGATTCTACAGCTAACAGAAAAGGCTAACTTCCTCTCACAAACTCCTTACACGAGCATTAATTAAACAGTTGCGCTGGATCCAGTAAAACATTCTTCGTTGCAAATCTGCTACATGACTATTGAAACGCTCAAATCATTTGGTAGACACGGGTACGCAACACCTCATGTAGAGGGCCCTTCGCTCCGGAAGAGAGATCTTAACAGAAGCGGCCTTCTTTGTTGGCTAGACAAAAATGTGACCAAACAAGATAGAGGAGAACGTTCTAAGCTCGTAACTGAGACAAACATTGTCCACTCAATATTACAAGAACAGACAACTGCGATACCTAGGAACTACACTTCCTGTTTCCTCTCAAATCCTCTCAAGAATTGCAAACGCTCCCCAAATTGCGCTCACCACCTGCAAAAAAGTCGACCAGCAACGCTCCCGGCTGCAACCAGCTCAAAACATGCACCACCAGCTCATGACTTGGCAACTACCCGCCACCCTCGGAACGCAGGGCACTCCGCCAGGACCTTACACATCAACACGATGCCGCGCATTCCAGCTCTACCGCGCTCATACACATCACACGAAACTGAGAGATCTGAAATCACTCAGACGCCCACTGCGGAGGAAAAACAAAAGGAAAAAATAAAATAAAATAAGGCAAAATCAGGGACATATAGTGCACCACCTCTCCGAAACTCAGCGCCAGTGCTCCAAGCCCTATCTACGGCACGAATGGAATTTTCACCACATACCTCGAGATTGATCAGGACATAGCTACAGCAGACACGAGAACACCCAAGGGTTGTAACGGGCGCCGTCCCCCAACGCGCTTCATCCAAACCGCATCAAGCCAGGCGGGGGAGGGCAGATGGGTCGGAGCAACGCTTGCGCGCACAAACCAAATCTCGCACACGTAATTGCAACTCCCGCGTAGCACGATGTGCGAGACAAATCTAATCCATCCCGCACCTCCATCCACCTCACTCACAGCGTCACCCTTGCCTTTCCGCCCCGCCCCCGCCTTCGCTGGACCCCGCGGGTTCCCCCCTTCCCGGCCCGTCCCTCAGCCCGAAAAAACCATACCGGCCCGTCCACTCTCTGTACGTCCCATCAACCCGACCTAGTCGCCCTCCGACCCCCGCGATTCGGCGCTGGAGCACGGCCTTGGGTGCTTCCTCCGCATGGCGTATTCAAAATCCAGGCTGCCTCGGAAAGGGTGGGGGGGCGGTGATCTCCAGGATTTGAACCTCCGAGGCAATATAGGAGTGGGAGTGTGAGAGTGAGTCTGTCTGTCTGCCTGTCTGTCTGAATGAGTGTGTGTGAGTGGACAACTGCAGACTTGATTGGCTGCAGAGGGAGTGGATGTCAGGTGAATTCGTTTCCCTTTCCTCACTTTTTATTTTGCATTTTTATCTCATTTGTTTGCACATATGGGTGCCTGCCCTCTGTTGTCGTACTCGCCCTGAGAAGATGCATTTTGCCTTTTTCTTCCAACTTTCCAACTTCTTTGAGAAACCAATATTGTAGAGATTCCGTTACCCACGAATACATTGACCAAATTTTATTTTTATTTTTATATATAGATATATCCATCCAGCTCCCCATGTTGCTACAAAGTGGTTTACCAACCTATCCAATTTCAAACCTCTGTTTAATACAGCTGCCTTTCATAACTGTACAAAAAATACTTTTAGAATAATTATACATGTACATATATATATATATATATATATATATATGCATTCATATACAATCATGATTCTTCTGATGGATATCATATATAAATACGTGTATGTATATATAAATACCTGTATATAGCATTATTATTATTATATATATTTTCAAATGCTCAATGATGTGAGTTTTCAAAACTTATTGCTGTTCTTGTGAATCTACCTGACATGTACAAAGAAATACACAAAATCCAAATATTTGAAAGTGAATTTAATGTTTTTATTTTGGTGTAAGTAAGTGAGCTTTTTTTTTGCTTTTTTTCTCTTGTTTTCCTTTTTTTCTCTTGTTTTCCTTTTTTTTTACATAGCAAGGATTGATCCTTTGCAAGGGTCCAGCATGCATAGAGCAGAATTGTAAATGAGATGTTAACTGCGAACCATTTAAGAGCTGGTTTTTTGGTGCATTTTTTGGGTGCAACCTATCATCATTTGGTACTTTACTGTCCTTCTAGACCACTATATAAATGTGTTTGTTGAAGAATTGGATCTTCTTTATCAAATGTTATAAGTAATTCCTACTCCTGATGATTGCTTGTAAGTAAACAAGTAAAATATACAAAAAATAATAATAGGACAAAAATATTATATTACTCATCATTCAACAATTGTTTGTTAAGCAACATGAAATTTATGTGTGCTTATACATATATAATAAACTGTGCTAGTTTTGCAACATTGTGTAGCCACTTTATAACATGAATGACAAAATATTTTTCCATGACAATAAACTTTGGATGAATAAATTAATTTCTATACCACATAATTTTCTTTGAACACTAAGAATTTTGAAGTGGAATTTACTGAGAAATAAAAAATATATTTAATCTTTTAAAAATTAGTATTTACGTATTCCAGGGATTTAAATTTTGATTTTCATCCTACAGTACATTGTAATTGAAGCTGTTGTCTCAAAATTAAATCTTTTCAAAATATATTGATGATGTCTGCTATTTGTGTGTCAAGATTTAATCTGTTAAGATAATTAAGTTGAAACATTGCAAAGAGAAGTGTTTATATTTCAACAAAACAAAATAAAATTGCAAAGTTTAAACTGCTCCATGTTGGAGACATGTGTGTGTATATATATATATATATATATATATACACACATATTTAAAAGAATTTATTTGTGGTTCAAAAAAAAAAAAAAACGACAATGAGATCATAAAAAATGTATTTATCCAAAAAGTAAACCAACAAAACTATTACTTTTACAACTCAGAACATTATTGGTAAGCATGTGAATAAAATGAAAAAAGTCTTGTGTGGCATTGTACATGATTGAATATCCCATTTTTTATGCACAACTAACTCCAAAAAAAAGTAAATGCAGATTCTATCAAATTTTTCAGAAATATGATAGAACATTGACAGGATTATTACTAATTATAGTTTTACATGGTGAACACATAAAGCACCCATAGAGTCACTATGACCAAAATTACCTTGTCTGTTTTTATGAGACAAGTTTCACTATAATTCTCACAATGAATCACAACTTCCACAGTTGATTCAGGTGACTCAACCAATAGTTCAGTCACTTGTATACATTACCTTGTGTACACCAAGAGTTCCCCATCTGAAGACTTCAAGCCATTCTTGCATGATCATTAACTATGACAAAGAAATGGCTCATTTTGTGCTCACCCATATTTCATTTGACTTTAACTCACAAATTCAACCATTCCTCACCCACAAAATAAATAAACCATTCAGTAAGTTAATAAATAAATAAGAGCTCATGGCACCAAAGAAGCTAAAATATTGCTCCAAAATGTTTTTATTGATAAAAACTGTGTATTCTAGAACATAACAAAATATTTTATCTGTGGTGTAATTCTTTAAAAAAATGTAACAGTACATGTGGTCATTTGGGGTTTTAAATCATTGCAGTGAGTTAACAGTTTATGTGTGTACATATATAATCTAAAAAGTCATGTATGTAGAGTCTTATTATCATAAGTCATGCCTATGCTTATGTTTTTTTAATGCTGAACCAAATTACATATGGATTGTTATAACACAACATGTTTAACTTCTAAAAAAGACAAGTTTTCTCAATGTAACCTAGCAGTAAACAATACCATATTAGAGTACACTATTCAAATCCAAAAATAAAACAATTGAAGCATTATATGAATTTTAAATGTTAATATGAATCCTTTGTGTTGAATTCTATTTGTACTATAACTTCAAAACAACTAAGAGAAATGAAATGAAAGTCCTTACTTCTACTAGCATTAAACACCATAAACACAAACCATATTGTATATTAGTCAACACTGTGTTATTTTTAGTCATACTCTATGAATGAATATAATAATATAGAAATAGGCCAATCTTGAAATTTTCTCAACAAACAACTTATCTCACAGGAGATATTCATCTGTATGAATAGAAAAAATGGAATATACTCTTATTTTGAAAACTTAAAATTCTACATTCTTCACAGAACTTTAAGATGTCCTTCATTTTCTTCAAAAATATACATTAAACTGAATCCAAAAAGATATGTAATTTTTTATTCTGAATTAAAATTGCATATCACTTTTTGACATTTTCAAACAATAAGAACATATCTTTCTAAAGAAGCAATGTGAGGTACAGTATGTGATTGCCAGTAGAATTCAAAATCAAATCATACTTTAGATGGAATATACTAAAGTTCTGAATCACATCTTTGTGATTATATACACATACACTTGTGGAGATAAAAGAGAATTGTTGAGTTAGTGTGTGTACATATGTACATATATAATGAATGCTGAATCAATTCATTGTGTGCACTTTCTACTTCAGGCAACATTTGACTAAACTATTTGTAAACATCTGCACCAGAATTAAACAGTCAGAAAAAAAAACAGCTGTTTTTTATTTCTTATTTATTTGTATTGTTTTTGTTTGTGTGTGTGTTGCTTTCTCATTCATCACTGGTTTGTCTATTTCATGTTTAATTCATTTCCAAAATGATGAGTTCACAATTAGAAACATTCAATATTTTCATCCTATTTAAATGTTCATCAATAAATGCTAATATCTACTCAAACAATAAGAAAAGAAATAGCACTAATCTCAGGGGTAAACTCATACTAGAATTCAATGCCAATTGAAGTTAGCCTTTATAAGTAAAGGGAAGTGTTGGGTGGATACCCCTTTTATTACGTGGACACCCCCTTTTATTGCATATATACCCCTATGTCATGCATAGTAAAACCTTTACTTACATCAAAAAGTTATAGGATATATTTATAGTAAAAATTTGTGTGCAATGGTTTATGACACTTTTTTATTTTTATTTTTTAAAAAATAAATTTAACATAATTTCATAATACATTTCATGTAATTATTTCATTCACTTTTAAAAGCTCATTAATTTTATTTAGAGAATCTTTTATTATAAATTTACCCTATAACTTTTAAATGTAAATAAGAGTTTTACTATGTATATGCTCAAGTGCATGACACAAGGGGTGTCCACCTGATAGTTCCCTAAATCAATGTCTCCTAGAGATTCAAGGAAGGTAAGACAATTCCACTCACATTAGGACTTCAAAATTACACACAAAAATACCAGAGCTTTTCAGAATTACAAAAATTTACATTGTGAAAACTGGGTTGGCACACGACTGTTTAGATTGAAATAAGAAATAAAGAAAAAAAAATATATATATATATATATATACACACATACACAATTAAAAAAACAGACATTTCTACTTTGAAAGGACTTGTGAAGATGTGATCACAATCCACTATTGTAAACTGGACCCAAATAAGCATTGACCAAAAGATAAGGAATAAATATATCTGGAAGCAATTATAATATCATTCATCCAGCAATTAAAAAACAGTGTGATGTATTTAGAATACAATAATGAGAAAGAGGAAGCTTTTTGTGGATACACGGTGTCAGAGCAGCCACCCATTCCCGTGAGGAATCCACGGGATCACCGCTGCTCAAAGCCACTGCGTCGCTTGGCCCCTATTTCCAGCACCTTCACCACCATTCATTCATTCCGTTATTCATCCACTGGCAGCCCAACCCCAGATCGGGCGGGTCCACGGCTTTGGGGCTGCGCTGCTTGACCGGCAAGTGCTCGTTGGTACCCGGTGCAGGGATAAATGGATGAATGAATTAACAATGGATGTGTGTTCAACACACGAAGAAATGGGTAGAGATGAAAGGCGAATGAAGAAATAAGAGTGAACAATAGCTAAGACTAGGGCTAGTTGGAGATGGAGACCAACTAAGTTTTCATTTTAATTTTAAGCCTTGATTATACATTTTTTTTTTATTGAATTAGAAGGGGCTCATATTCTACAAAGAATAGGGAAAGAGAAAGGAATGAGTTGAAATTGGGTGTGAGTTGGTGTTGAATGTAAGGGATGAATTCTTGTGTGTTTAAGGTTGGATGGTGCTTTGAGAAGTTGATACAGGTATTTGAAAGTCAAAAGAACACATCTCTTTTGGAAGGACCTTGAAAACCATATGTGGAAAATTTTAGCTCATTTGAGGACTTCTACAATTTGATTTTTTTTAAGCATCAATTGCCATCTTTTCTTTAAATATTAAAATCATTTTCAATTTTAATTTGAACTTGTTTTATAGAACAGTTTTACTTTAGTGAGGTGTTGGAGCTGATCTTTGCATACTTCTTAAAAACATTCTGTAACACATTATTTTTGGTAGAGAATCATTTTGTAGAACCTGTACACCTTCAAATTTGGTAGGGACGACCACTTCATTAATATCTAGCTCTTAATCATAATTATCTACCCCTTGTCCTTCAAATTCAATTTTTTGATGGCCCTAATCATGATTCAGCTTCTATAGTTGCTCAAAATACCTCTGTACAACTGAAAATTTATTGAATTACACCTACAGCTATTTTAACAAACATCTTCAAAAAGTCAATTTATTCACAAATTTTTTTATGTTTTAAAATACAAAAAACATGTATATATATATATATATATATATATATATATTCACAAAATATAATAATTTTATTTTTATTTTTATTTGTACAATTGCACCAATTTTATTCACATTGTTTTTCAACACTGTTTGTTGCTGTTGTTGTTGTTTTTAATTTTGAATTGTTAATAAGTATATATTTACCAAATACTCAGTTGAATAAATATCCACAATTATATGTTAATTTATATTTTCAAGTGACAGGATCTATTTTGAATCTCAAGCCATTTTACATAAGGGATCTTGTCTCATCCTTTTAAGAATATCAAATTGATTCATTCATTAAAATAGAACAAAGGAAAAGCCAAAATCTCCATAAACATGTCAAATTTTATGTATTGGAATGTGATCTATTATTATTATTATTATTATATATACAGCAACAAAACTTCAGTCTTAGATGCGTTGAACCACTTGTTAAACTTCTATGTGTAATTCCAATTTACCAATAACGTTTTTATTTTTGTTTTTATTTTTATGCTAAAATTCTAAGATATTTCAGCTTTTTTACGTTAGACCATTTTTACTTAGTTTAAGTTCTAAATGTCATAAAATTTTCCCAGATTTTGTTTTTATTTTTTTGAATTTATTCTGGCAATATTTTACATTTACAACATGTCTTTTTCTAATCATTCCAAATGCAATTTAGTATTCTACATGTTCCTATAAAGTCATCAGGCATTTTCCAACAAACAACTTACTCCCCTTACAATTGTCCTAAATTAAATCAACAATGCTTTTGCTTATTTTTTGCAGTCCACATATAATTTGCTGAATTCTTTGTATTTGTGGTGACTACTATATGACAGTCATGTTGGTTAGACTATTTGCTGGAGTCTTCCACACACAACAACATCACCTCAATATCAAGGATGTTGCTTTGTTCCTATCATGATCATTGTTATCATTGTTTGAATAATGTGTGCACTATTTCAAACTTTCTAGAATATATTGCCACCTTCAAAAACATTTGAATTTGAATTTGATGTTGTTGCTATGTTTGATCTTTGGACAAGGCTCCTAGACAACTTGGAGTCAATTGCTTGATTCATTGGAAAAAGAGAAACTTTGATCATTAACCTTGTATGAAAGAAAGCTTTGATTATTAATCCACATGCTTCCACTTACAAGATCTTTAACAAGATCTCAAAACATGATAATAGACATAGTTTGGAGGTACTTCACAATTGTGTGAAGAAGGAACTCTTGTTGAAATTGTTTTATGACATAAAAGTGTTGTGCATACAAGAATGCACTTTTGCTTTAGTAAAGAATATTATGATAAATTCCACCTAATATAAGCATTGAAGGTAAACTTATTAACCTACACATATTTCATTTTAGTGATACTGATGAACGACTTGATGAAATATTTGAAAATTAAAAAAATTAAAAACACACATCACATTGCTCAAGAAATCAGGCTCAATATTCACAGATAAATGTTTACAAAAGATTAAGGAGAGTCAGCATATTCATAATCTATAGTAGTTCTTGGCAATAAAGATACTTGCTCTCCTTTGGCTTATAAATGTGATGGCTGTATTGAATGCATCTACCACCTTTATAATTGACACCTTGTGTTGCATGCTTCAAAATTCTATCAATCAATACCATGTTAGTGCCAAAATTGTGTATTTCTGTAATAAAGTTCAGTGTCAAATTGTATGTCATGTTTGATAAACACTTGCAGAAAACTCAAGAAAGGCCTATAAATCACCTTTTTAATTTATTTGGTGCATAAATGCTAGATTTTGACATATAAAATTAATCAAGTATGCACCTGAACTTTTTTTTTTTTGGTTTCTCCCAGTCATTGCTCTGTATTTTACATCTTTAAAACTACCACATAAATTAAGAAATAAGTTATAATAATAATTAATCAAAACATATGACAATAATTTTTTCATTCACATAATACAAGAAGGTGCAGTGTTTCTTTAAAAAAATATAAAATATAATTATTCTAATATAGTAAAGCACAAAAAAATTATTACTTTTATTTTTTATTAAATATTATAAATTTTATTTTCAATATTATATTTATTTTATCTGAATTTATCAAATATATTTATATTTAATATGCACATGTTATTTTTTCAAAATAAAATAAAGTTGAGTTGTTGAAAATAAGTTTTTATGGTTCTTGTTATAATAAAAACCACAATAGCACATGTTTAGTGGGCATATCCTCAACAAAATCTACTCAAAATGCTTGATTTACACAATTTTGTAGTGGAAGCTCAACAGAAGCTAAATGCGGTAGATAAATCCTCTTGAACGTGACTTCAATGCATGATTTAAGGAACGGAATTACACATGTGTCTTTTTTTACGTCAGTATTTATTTTATTATTTTTTATATTATTATCATTTTTAAAATTATGTTGAAGTAGTTATCAAATAAACTATTTCCATCTGTACATGATTTAAAAACTAGTATACATGTTTGCTGGGTGTAGCATGAATCAAATAATTTAATTATTTGTTTTTATCTATTTTGATTTATTTTACTATTCAACTTTTAGATAGTAAATTTAATTGTACTAAGGAAAACTAGGAATTAAATTTTGCAGCTGGGGTGTTGTGCTAGAAGACTTTGAAACCACGTATAAGTATTCAGAATTAACTAAATATTTCTTCTATTCATGCTGGTAATAAGATTTAATACATACTTTTTATTATGTTTCATACATAATATTTATAAATAATATTTAATACATATTATGTTTCATACATAATATTTATAAATAATATTTAATACATATTATGTTTCATACATAATATTTATAAATAATATTTAATACATATTATGTTTCATACATAATATTATAAATAATATATATTATGTTTCATACATAATATTTATAAATAATATTTAATACATATTATGTTTCATACATAATATTTATAAATAATATTTAATACATATTATGTTTCATACATAATATTTATAAATAATATTTAATACATATTATGTTTCATACATAATACTTAAAAGTATACTTTAATAAAAACTGACATCTGTTATGAGTTGTCACAATCTCCAAAGAATCCAAAAAAGTTGTCACAATCTCCAAAGAATACAAAAGGTCCTCCACAAAACTAAAAATGTTTTTTTAGTATACAAATGTTTTGGATTTTGAAATCTTCTATCATTCTCACTTTACATGGTAATAACATTTTATTTATTATTGTTTGTTTTAAATTTCCTTTGAGCTACATTGTGGATTTGTCTATCAAAAACATCCATGTGGCTCTCTTATGTTTGAACAAGAGAATGAAGGGTTAAAATCAACAATCACAGTAATTGTATATTGCTTGGAGTAGCAACAACTAGACTAAATTAACCTGAAAATTGAACCCTACAGTGAGAGTTGAAGCCAAGGCTATGTGCCTAGGATTCTTCTTTTGAAACAAGTTCCAAAGATAAGGAGATATTTATTAGATTTTAAATTAAAATGAGCTTACTCACCATTGTATGTTGAATCATGAAGATGCATTGAATTGGCACACCCCAACATTCATATTCATGAGAAATTAAGGTATATACAGAATAGGTTGAAAGAAGAACAATTGTAAGAATGTATTCTAAAAAAATGAACTAACCAAAGGGCATTGAGACAAAATATACTAGTGTGTTAAGCCCCTTTTGGAATCAATTTTTTCCAAACCTTACACTTTTCAGCATACACCAAAAAAGTGGAATAAAATTAAACAAGAAGGATATAATCCTTCATCCTCTTGGCATGTAGCATGCAAAATAGATATATCAAAATAGTCAATGGATGTACAGTATTCCCCATATTTCACACATCAAAGATGCATCATGATACAAAAGTGGCTTGAAATGGCCAGGCCACCAAACTGCCATGAATACCATCTGGTGGGGGTGAGATGCTGTATGCAAGCAGGCGATGGGGCATGGAGACAAGCTATATAAAATCAACATAGAGCCAGTATATTATTTTACTACTATTACATAGTTTTAACAGCAAAAAACAGGGTACTGTAGTCAAAAAGGAGGATACAATACTGGAACCCAGTTTTGAAACTGCAAACTAATTTGGGACAAGGGGTATACTTTAAGAGAGAGGTGAAGAATATTAAGGACGAGAGGGCCAGGAGGGAGGTGCCCAAAATAGAAACTGCAGACTTGGGCATGCAGAGTCCCCCCCCCCCTTTTGGAGCCCCATTCCCTTTACAACTGGCTGTGATTTTGAAGTGGATGGTGGAGCTCTCATGTGGGGCATCCTGTTCAAATCCTTCATCTTTATCTTTGTCATCCCTTATTTGTTGTTGCCTCCTATAGTCATGAAGGCAGTATGGGTGCTCTGCCCTGTCCTTGCTGCATAAGGGCCCACCCTTGGTCCCCCCCCCCCTTGCTGGGTTTTTAAGGGGAACATACAACTTGGCATCTCATTTCTTGTAGCTGGCTTTTCACAGCTGCTGGTTGGCTGGTGTGGTATCATGCTGATGTGGCACATAGACGGGACACAAGTGGCTCCCATAAGACATGGTGGCTGGATTTTAGTTGGTTTGTGTTGATTTGGCTCTAGGGTAACACAGACCCACCTGAAAGCACTGCTTGTCCGTTTTAACCCTTCTTGTATAAACACCACAAAGCACCATTCACATCCTCTTGAAATAACAGGAGTTGTCAATTTACAGGCTCAAGTATGTGTTTTGCTTGTGGTTGTTCTTTGCCACGTAATGGCTTGTATTGTAGAGTGCTGATGCCCACCTCTATACACATAAGAGATCTTACTTGTACTTTATATAAAACAAATTTGGTCTTTTCAATCAAAAAAGAAAAAAGAAACAGAAAAAAGAAGTAAATTAAAGGGAGTGTCAATAAAATTGTACTTGTTTGTCTTAAAGTGTTTTAACATCTTCTTGATGTTTTTGCATTAGCTCATGGTGGTTGCATGCTTTGCATCATCTCTTAAAAATTCAATTCAAAGGTAAAAGAAGGTGAACTAATTTATTTGCATAATATGTGAAGATTGGTTTCCATGGCTTGTTTTATAATCCCTTTGGTAACAAAAGAAACTTATTAAAGTACTTGTACCAATTACTTTTGATACTTGTTTAGGTCCATGTAAATGAATGAAAAACACTCAATTAACTTATTCTAAGTTCTTTCACAAAAATAATTGAGTTGATATATATAAATATAAACACTCATATATGCATATTGCAAAATTTCTTTCAAAAAACGATTTTCATATTTATTTAGTGCGAATCCAAGTCCATGGCTATTCCAATTTTAAAATCATCATTAAAATGCTTGTTTACTATACATATTATTATATGTAAACCAAAAACTAATGTGTATATTTTAAATATTAATTATTAAAAAGTTTAAAAATATTTTTTGTAACATAATTAGAGGTTGTTAGTATTATTTATTATTTGACAAAGAAAACTATAAGCAAGGTATTTTTTTATATTTTTATTACAATAATATCAAATAACAAAAAATAATCTTTATAAAAACATATATTTTTTTTTCTTATATTTTATTTTAAAATATTATCTTAATTTAAAATTTATTTTAAACTATTTTTTTATAAATAATTTTAATAATAAAATAATTATTATTTAATATAAATAAACTTATTATTTTAAAATAAATTCATAATAAATTAAAATTTTTATTTATATTTTTTCTAAAAGTATTTTATTTTAATTTTTTTGAATTTTTTAAAATTAATATATATATATAATTTTAAGTTACTATCTACCATTAATACCAAATATTTAAGTTTCATAGAATTGGTTAATTAAATGAACACATAAGATAGTATAAATAATTTTAGATGTATCCATTGTGATGATAATGGTGTTTTAGAAATTTAGATTATTATATAATATGCACAATCAAGCTATGTTATACTATTATTTTATTTTGTTCTATATAATTTGTATTATTTTTTAAAAAAAAATGAAATACAAAGTAATATTTTGAAAAAATCCTTAATTCAAATTCTCACCAAAAAATACATCTTTCTTTAATTGAAACAATTGCAATTGATAAATTCTTACAATGTAGTGATACTTGTCATGGTATCGACAAAGATAATCAATAACTTATAGTTGCCTTGCATATAATATATTGCATTAATTTAATTATTAGTTTAATATCTATGTTTGTTTGACAAGCAAGTTTGTACGTAATCTATTGTCTTAATCAAATCAATTTTAGAACTTGAATGTCTGAAATATTTTCAAACTCTTTTTGATTATATCAACACTTAAAATAATATATTGATTTGATGCCACATCCTATATTACATCACACCACGTGTTAATGATGCCAAAGTAAAGAAAAAGAAATTTGGAAGTTTAAAATAACCATTAGAATTGATTAGTAGTAACATTTGATTTAAGATTGATGACAAAGAAAATTTAGGAATAATTTGAAGTGTGTGTTGGTTACATTAAATTGTGTCTATTGTAGTTATTATGCACACTAATTCTATGATAGTTTCTGCAGAAAGTTCTAAAGAATTGTGGAATGTTCATGAAGTTTTAAAACCTCCAAGAAATCTTCTAGAGGCTTATAAAAAAATTCTACAACATTTCAAAGTATCATAATACAAAAAAATCTTCTACAAGCTTATAAATTTTATTTAAATTTTTTTTAAGTACTATCACATGTTTGAATACAATGGAGGAATTTTAAATGGTTCGAAAAGCTTTTGAGCATTTAAAATTAAAAAAAAAAAAAAAAAATACCATTAAAGATATTTAACATTCTAGACATTTGCTTAAGTTATAGTTTCTTGTACTTTTATGATATCATCTCTTGTTCTTATAATATGTTTAATATATATTAATATATAATATGTTTAATATATATTAATATATAATATGTTTAATATATATTAATATATAATATGTTTAATATATATGTTTAATATATATATTTACTTCTAAGAAACCAATTAGGGTTGCAAGGGCTCCAAAAGCTGAATAATTCTGGGTTTAAATATGGGTTCAACAAAGGAGCAACCATCCAGAATGTGAAGCGAACCAGCGCAAAATGTGCCAGTCTGGTACCACACGTTACAACAGCAACCCACAACAGTCGTCTGCCACGTCAGCTCGATGTACCCATCCACGTCTGAGGAAAAATATATGTGCCACGTCAGCTCGATGTACCCATCCACGTCTGAGGAAAAATATATGTGCCACGTCGGCCTGCCGAATATGCTTGGAAAGAACCAGATAGCTCATGGAATATGGTCGGCGTGCTGGGAGTCCTACCAGTGTGTGCATGGTTGTCGAAATGCAACGCCGCTGTGTGGTCATCCCGCTCACTCCAATTGATCTGCAATCTGTTTGTGGAGATTCATCCCCTCAAGTCGATTGTACTGCTTTTTTTCAGACGGTTCTAACGATTCCAGGAACATTGATGGTGGTTCAGTGACGGTGGTTTCATTTCAAATGCAGTGAGATGGTGTGTTTGTCGATTTGGGCTTGGGTTTGAGGAGCGGATTTGCATGGCACAGCAACTCAGGAGCTTGGGTTTGTGGGTTTTCACCGTGGCATGGGGATGCTCGGTGATGTAGCGGAATTTCGTTGGTGGAGATGAGTGATGCTATCTGAACCGGAGAGGTTGGGGTCTCATCAGAGAGCATCGACAGCGGGAGCAATGAGGGGCAATGTGGTGACCGAGGTTAGTTTTCTGCTATCGATGGGTTTCATTTCATGGAATTTGACTGTATTTCGATGGGTTTCGAGAAGGCCGATGCAATGCCAACAGGAATGAGACATTGAGTACGGGACACGTTGCAGATTGTTTTCGGTTAGTGTACGCAATGCGGTATCGACTTGGACGCATGCGTTAAATCGAAGGCTTGACGTTTCTATGGGAATAGCTGTCATGAGGTTTAGTATACGTAGAGCTGCCCTAGATGTGGTGATGCACTGACGAGGTCTTGGGAGTAAGTTAGGGTTTCGATTATAGAACAATTTCTTTAATAGAGAGCAGAGCATAAATTCGCCATGTCGGTGTTCTATGAAATGGGTGGGATATTAGTGTTTGTTTGCCTATCTAGAGTGCATTGTGTTTTTGAACCTTGGCAGATGGTGCTTGCTGGAGCAGTCACGAATCATCTTGGTTTGCGATTGCGATTGCGATTGCGATTGCGATTATTATTATTATTATTATTATTATTGTTGTTGTTGTTTTTGAAAGCTTCCCTATCGATACTTGAGACCACGATGCTGCAGTCAACGGCTGAATAATACTCGTCGACAAGCATCAGAATTTGCTCACCAGCCAATATTTGCATTAAATTTAGTCTTCTGAATATATTTTCTGAAGTCTCCCCTCTATTTTGTGACCCTGCATTCTTGCACAATTGAGCTTGTTCTCTTCTTATTATACTCCCCAAACCTAGTGTGCTGGTATATGTTTAGTAAATCGTATAGGAGCTGACTGGCGACGCTTCCTTCAGTGCACGTCTGAGTTGGAAATATTTTTAAAGAACCACCTTTAATGTATATCAGCTTGATTTCACCAAAGCGTGGGTTATCTTCTTTGCAGGCTAGTCTGAGCACCCGTGCGAACCAGTGGTGGGCAGCTGTGCCTTGTATAACTGCAGGAGTGGTGTTTTTGTGCACTGCTATATACGTGATCTGCTTACTATTCGGATATGACAGCTTCATCCAAGTCTGCCTTCTACCAAAATTTATTGTTGATGGTGTACAAGGTATAGACTTTTTCTTTTGCGACGAGTTTTGTTGTTGGACCATGCATTTTCTGAGGCTTACGCGTTGTTATTTACTCACCAAGCAGATTCAGTAATTCTCTTTTCATTTACATCTCTAGTTTTGCAACATGCTTTACAGTCAGCCTGATTGTGTTCACTTCTTAGGTATAAGCGTACATTCCTTATATTGACGCTTTCCACCGATTTGATTGCATCTGATGGTAGAAGAAGTCTTATACCATTGTCTGGGGTGATGCAGTGTACAGGCCTTACACTTCTATCGTTTTCCATGCATCGATTTTACATCTCGTGTTCAATATGCTAGCACTAGCCCCTATTGGTAGTGGCCTAGAGCGCATATTGGGTTCAGTCCGTTACCTCCACGTTTTCTTTCTTATGGCCACCAGCAATGCGCTTATCGAGGTTGTCATCGCATACCTGGCTGCGTATAATCCTGTTCACCCTTATCCTGGCTTGATGTACGAGTGTGGCATAGGTTTCTCGGGTGTCATCTTTTCAATGATAGTTATGGAAACCAGCTTGAATTCTGTTCAAACTCGAAGGTATGTTCCTCGCTTGTTTGCGAAACCTTTGCAACATTGAAATTTAGAGTGGAAGACATAACGTGGTGGTCTGGCCTTTCTTTTTATGTTTTCGCGGATAGTAAGGTCTGCACTTCTGAAGGTGTAGGCTATCGTCCTTGCCATAGGGTCTGTAGGTTATTGGCATTTTGAAGTTGTAAGTATGAAGATGAATTTAACCTTGCTGTGCTGCTCACTCAATTAACAATTAATACGTCAATTCAAATTGACTTGTGGATTTGACGGCGACAACCCCGAGTTGTAAAGTACTTGAAAATATGCTTGCTTATTAACTCTTAATTCGTTTCTGAATACACGGGTATGGCACATAAATTAGCTATGATTTCGCATCTCTCATGATAAATTCTGTTGTGTGGTATGTGGTTCTTGAGTGCAGTGTATTTGGCTTTTTTTCGGTTCCAGCAAAATGGTAAGTGTTCTTTATTCTTGGAAGTAGAAACGGGAAAATTAGTTGCTTGTGCCCTACTGCACGGTTTCCTCTTCTACGAATGTTGATTATTATCTTAGTCTAATCCTCTTAAGGTTAATTTTTAAAATCTTATATGTTTTATTTGGGTAGGTCACTCTGAGTCTGAAATCTGGTGTTTTGTTTTCTGTGTTATATGTCTACGGCGGCCAGGTATCCTTGGGCTCTTTTGGTGCTATTTCAATTACTGATGCCAAGGGCGTCCCTGCTTGGCCACCTTGCTGGCATTCTCTCTGGTTTTGCTTGTAAGTGCCTCCATTCGTATCTCTAGGTTCTTGTAAGTGCTACAGTGATGCATGGGTCAGTCAATTGACTGGCTTCATTTTTATAATTCTCTCTAATGAAGTTAGACATCAGTCTCGGCATCTTTATTCCTTAATTATTAATGATGGTCAGATGTTAAGAACAGCCAATCTGAACTAATTGTATGGGTGAATGTTGAATAAAGTCATTATTTTACTTTTATGCCTCGGACCTTGTGTTGCGATTCATTCTGACGAATTGTGATTGAGGATTGATCTTCTGTATGACTGATTTCAGATACATACGGTCTCTTCAATTGTGTTATGCTGAGTTCCAGCAAGTATGCAGCTGTTGAAGGATTACCTTGTCTTGTGAGTTTCCTACTTTCTCTTCATGATGATGTATGCTTTTTGTTTTCAGAATTGATTTAGGGGCATGCTGTAAATTATTTCACGCCGTTATTGGTCTTACTGATTTGTTTATATATAGAAGAATAATATTTTCCATCAGTGGCATGCTCATCATTATAAGGCAAGCTTGTACACTCATTTTGGTCGTTTCCTTAAGCACAAACCGAATTGTTCCAGGCACCTCTTGTTAGGAGACCTGGATTCATTGTTGGAGGCAGTGGTGGTACAGCTCCATTGTCACTTCCTTCCTTTCCAGTGCCCGGGTAAGGTTGCCATTGTCAGTAAGAGTATCTAGCAATATCAACATTAATACTAGTTTTTCGTGCAGACGAGATCATGCAGTTGAGAGTCAAATTCACTTTAATGATTTTCTGGTAAGAGTCATAAGTGAAATTTTTTATAGGCTTTTTGAGCTGAGTTGATCTAACCAGGAAAACGTATAACACACAGAGATACTCTGTCGTCTCTTTTTAAAGATAATTTGATGTCTCTTACACCATTGGTTAACCTTCCTTACCGGCTATGGGTTGCTGCATAATGGCTGTAGGAGCAGCAGCGTTCCTTCTTTTGGGGCGGTGATGAACATAATACAAGGCTGGTTGCCTCAAGCAAGGCAAGATTCCACAACAGCAGATGAGGTACACGTGCATTTCACATGGTAGCACTGTATGGTTGTTCCCTTTTTTTTTCGCTGTTGCATTTGATATATCCAGAAGCAGGTTGAGATTCTGGTATTATCTTTTCCTAAAATCATCTGGTAGGAGTGTCTCTTACAGAGCTTTAGTTTCTGAGTACCATCATCAAAACATTTTTATTACCTCACATCAGTTCTGTTGCGTTTATGTGATTCACAGAGTAGGACTCCCATGTCTGATATAACACATATCTCGACTGTATGTGATTACAATTTTTTGCTTCTGTAATATAATTTCATTGCAAACCATTTATATTTATGCTTAGAACACGATACATTATCATCTTATTAGGTTTCAAGAGTACAACTTGATGTGTGATGGACATTTACCTGCGATGCAGAGATTTCCTGGTCGCGGACAGGTGTTGGGAAGTTCGGTTTCAACTCCTGCTCAAGTGAGATCACCGGTACTATCAGGAGGTCGGAGGCCCAAACCTAGTAGCAATCAGACAGAATTGCATGCAAGGCTCTTGGATCCAGGCCCTGCTGTGGCTTCACCTGAAATGCAGCAGAATCCTTCTACCACACCGCCTCACAATAGGTTGATAATGCAGCGTTTTTGCCGTGTTGTCCTCCAAATGTTTGATTCTCTTTCTACAAAAACATTATTATTAGAAACATGACCGATTCTTTCTTTAATCATGAGTCTGTTGCTCAACATGCTCATTAATCACCGTGTTAACTTCTGGATTGAATTGGCTCACGTGCACTGTCTATAGTCCTTGATTATTGTTAAATTCGGCGACAATTCCTCATCGTGGTTATATACAATCATGCATCTGATGGACATGATTTGGTGCCTTGCAGGGGGAATCTTCAACAATCAATGAATGCAGTCGACGATCAGGTGACTATACCACACACTGGACCCCTATGACATTAAATTTGCCAACATATGTCTTTGAAGTTGAATTTCTTCCGTGTTTAGTGTTATGTGTTAGTTTGTCTATTTGAGAAAAACAATACTTATTGCTGGTGAGTGAACGGTTTGTACCTTGTTTTTGATGAAACTTCTGGTGAGTATGTCACAGCGTCTGGACAAATTCGTTGCCTTACACCTTATTTCTATTATGTTGCCATTGTTTTTGGAGACCTCGTTTTTCATCTTTAATTCTCTCTTTGCATATAGTTAAGACAGGAAAGGGTTTGTTGAAGCAGGAATCAAAGGTGGATGACAATGCGGTTGCGAGCCTTGTGGCCATGGGTTTTGATAAGGTCATACACTTTTCCTTATTCAGAACTTTAACATCAAAAGCTAACCGTAAATTTGTGACCTTTTTCAGGAGCTGTTGAGATGAGCCCTAATCTTAGAAAATTTCTTTTGAAGTAGCTCTTGATGTGAGCATGAAAAATTATCTGTGTGGGTCAGCTTCTCATGGGATTTGTTTTCATTTGTGGATGCAGACAGTATCATCAAATGCGTTGATTGCTACCCAGGGAGACGTTGCTATGGCAGTTGATCTAATGAGCTCTCAAGACTGAGTTACCAACAGGTGTCATATAACCCGATATTACTTCAATGTGATAGTGTTGTCGATTGAGAGGTTCTGCTCACGAATTGCAATGCATATATTCCACTTTCGTTATGTACACATCATTAGTAGTAAAATAATCTGCATGAATTGTGATACTTCGGCGGTAAATGCTCAGTTAATGAACAATGTCGTGCTTGTTTTGATATCTCACTTCCTAGCCAGATGCTCGCGGGTTTGATTTTCTTCGCATATCATCCCAGACTTTTTGAGTTGTCATCATTAATTATCTTAATCTCAGAAGGAATCTTACGATGAGCTCTAAGTACAATCTTTACGATCAGCTCATGAAATCTTGAACCTATTTGCATGTTGATATTCATTTTGCTACTTTAACCTCCTACAAATGCCTGTCTCATTGTATGAAATGCGAATGTTTCTGATATGGTGCAGTGTTATACCACCAAGTTCCTATGTGTATTCAAAATCAACTAGATATGAGCTTTCTTGTGACTGCCCAAGGTTTCTAACTGACATTGCTTGAAGTCATTTGGTGACGTTTTTATCATGGTATTATAAAGAATCTGTACAGAGGAAGGGTTACTGATCTAAATGAACGTGTATTTGATTTTTTTATAATGATAGCAAGTGGAGAATATTCTTGTAGCAGAGTGGATTGATTCCCTTCAGAATGTCTTTTTGGTATGATATTGACAATATATCAGTAAACATTAGTTTATTGGTTGACAAATTTCATCTAGTGGGTAAGTTTCAGTCACTTAACGTGGAGGTTAATATTAAATCAATTAAGGGTTGCTTCTCATTCCTTTTTATGTTTTTATGTTTTAAAAAAATAAAAAATCTTTGGATCATATGGTGGTTGTATGTAGTTTTTATTCATGAAACTTTTTGTAATGTTGATTATGTTGTGTTGTTTGTAGTATTTATAATGGTAGTGTAGATAAAATAACATATTTTTTTGTTAATTAAATAAATATATATCTTAAGATTTGTTTATTGTGATCTTTGTATTCAATATCTTTGCTGTAGTGTTCATTTTTATGTTCATACTTTTGATCATTTTTTTGTATTGGGTGTTATGTGGATTTAGCTTTAAATCTTAAAATGTTGAAATTTAAAGTTTTAGTTGTTATATTCATGTTTCTCTTATTGTTTGTTGTTATTGTGTTTCTTTCTATTTTGGTGCTTGAGTGTAGATATTTATTAAATTTGATTTTGATTTCTTGTGCTTATCTACCACAATATTTGCTTCTCATGGCATTGACATTATTCATATTGTTGCTTTTCTAGTTGTTGTTCTTGTTCTTGATTATCATTGTATTTGTCTTTAGTATTAAAAATATAATTATCTTTGATTTTAGTAGAGTTCATTGTTTTAGCTATGCTTGTGTTTATTTTTGTATTAGTATTTGGCATTTATATTTCAATTTTTGTTATTAGTTTTGATATAATTTTTTTTTTTTGTTAGCATTCATTTTAATTCTAATTTCACAAAATCTTAATATACTTCAAATTACTAGTAAATTTAAATAGATCTTTAAAATCATCTAAAATAACATCTATTTAATGCTATACTTCTCTTTGTGCCAAAAGATTCTTCAAATCTTCTTAATGAAGCATTTAACATTTAAAATTTGTTTATTTGTGTCTTTTTCTCCGTAGGTATGTAATATTGAAAATTTGGTTGGTGCTATGATTTTTTGTTGTAGTAAAATTCTGAAAATAAATACTGCATTTTTGTAATTTTGTAGATTTTTACATCTATGATCTTATTTGTGATTCTAAAAATTTTGTTTGTTATTTTTTTATAATGATAACTTAAAGATGAAATTATTATGTTTAAATTCTACACTTTAATTGAATAATTAATCCTAGATATTCTATTGAATTTATAGATCTATATATTGTTTTTGAAGTTTATGTATAATTATTGTGACAAATTAGATACAAAGTTCAGTTTTATAATATGTTTTAATATTGATATTGTTCTAATTCATATTTTGTTGTCAAAATTGTATTGCAAAGTTCTTAGTTGTCTTCTACTTTGCGTGATGGATATTTAATTGCCTTCTCAAGGGTTGTAATTGGTGTATTTTTTATATTTTTATATTTTATTTTATTCATTATAGACTTTCTAGTAAAGTTGTATTTTAATAATAATTTATCTTAGAATAAGTTTTAGATAATTTTTACATGGATGTATTAAAAATAATGTATACTTAAATAAAAAACACTTTAACACTATTATATAGTTGGAAGAAGCAAATTGCTACAAATTGTGTAAGTCTTATAAAATTAAATAAAGCTTAAATTTATTTAATCTAAATATAATAAATTTTGAAATAAGGAATTTCTAACAAAGTTATGTATAATAATTATATGTAATAGTAATAATTGTCTTTAGATAATGTTATGATTAAAATATCATGTGTTATATCTTTAATATGTATATAAATTTATAAGTTAAATTTCTTAAGCTAAACATTTTCTTGAATAAAAAATATTGAACATCTACATGATTTTATTTTAAAAAATATTTTAGATTTTAAGCCAAAAAAATAATATTATAATTATTAAAATAAATAATTAAATAAATTTTAATAAATAATTCTAATTTTATTTAAAATTAAAATTTTCAATTATTTTAAATAAAAAATTTAATAATTTTTTAAAAAAAAAATTGACTGTTGAAAAAAATATAATTATCAACATATTTGATAAATATAACAAAAGTTATAATATTTTCTTCTTTTAATGTATATATGAGCATTAAAATCTATTTTTTTTATAATGATGCAATAATAAAATATTGATCAAATTTTTTATATTAAATAAAATTATCTTATTTGAATAAATAAAGGTTTATATAATTTGCATATTATAATAGAATTTTAGATTTAAAGCCATTAAGAAACATTATGTAGATAATTATAGCCATTAAGAAATATTTTTTTAAGATCTTGTTGATGAATTTGTAAGTTGTGTTGTATGTCTAAGATCAAACCTATTTTGTGGAGTTTAACTTGATAGCAAAAGAAAACATTAAAGTACAACCAAAATTATATATTTTTATAAGACTTCTTGATACCTATCTTGTTTTATATTTTTTCATAGTAAAATATGCCTTAATATTAATATCAAAATTTTATTTATTAATAATGGTATTGCAAATAGATGAAAGTAAAATTACCTATTCAAAATTTTTTAGAAAGATAATTGCCTTTTAAATTCTTTTTTTAGTTTATAAAGATCTAAGTACATTATGCCTTGGTTTTGTTATTTTTTGGGATCTTGTTGTAGAAAGAAGAGATGTATACATCAATAAGAAGAAACAGTTTCAATTTATACATTGTATAAGTAAAAAAAGTTATCAAATATTTATTTTAAAATTTAAAATTTTTTAAAATAAATAATTTTATAATATTTTATGATAAATTATTATCTAAATTAATCAAAATAATTACGTGTGGTATTAAATTTGATGTAAATAGAACCATGGTTGGTCTTAAATCTAAATATAAAATAGCAATTGAAATAAGTGATGAATGTTGAAAGATTTTAAAAATTTAAGAAAGTATTGGTTATTATTTTTAGATAAGTTTCTTATATTTTTAATTATTATATATATTTTTAAAAAATATGATAGTAATAGACACAACTAATTTTTTGGTGTTTGAATAAATTTTATGTATTTATAATATTATTAAAATATTATTTTATGTATATATCTCCAAATATGTATTTGGAGATATTATGTATTTATCTCCAAATATGTATTTGGAGATATTATGTATTTATAATATTATTAAAATATAGTCTTATTTGAATATTTGTCTTTTGATTTGTATAAATATTTATTTTTAAGATCAATATTTTATATAGAATCCAAATTTTAAGATATATGATTGTTATTCATTCATTGTTCTTTGCTTTAACAACTTATGAGAATAATATAAATTTATATTATATTATATTTATATAGTACATGTTTAATTTCCTTATTCAAACACAACAAAGATATATTGAAGGGATATGTTATTTTGACATGTTGTTTGTTATATATTAGTACATTAGTAATAAACATATATTATATATATCTAAAAATACTCCTATTACATTTGCTTCAATTAAAAAAGTCAAACAAATATTTTTTTCTAAGATTCTAAGACATGGTAAGCTAATTTGTGCTAAATATAATATGTTCAGATTCTTCTACCATTCACACTTGGTGAAATTAGGAACATATAATTAAATATAGAATATATATTTTAATATTTTAGTACAAATAATTTACATCTCAAAAGATATATTTAAATAAATATCAACAAAAAAACTTATATTGACATGGTTGAACAATATTACATAACAAGCAATATTGTACAATGCTTTATATTTATTCAAAAGAATGCATTAAGCATAATATCATAAAACTTAACAACACTCTAATGCCAATAATTGACAATTATGCCAAAATTATTAATTTTATGTTAATCGTTGTTTTATTAAACAAAACAATGGATGCTAGTATAGAGACATAGGTTAACAATATCAATTATATCACATCTAAGTACCATTAAACCTTCTAATATATTTCTAGTTTTTTGTTGCATGAAGACATAAGATTTTTTTTTTTTCTTATGTAGAACGTTTTGAAATCATTGATGTTCAATAGTAATGCAACTATATAAATATCACTTCTTTCATCAATAAATTAAATAGTGCAAAAATTGTACTAGGAATTTGATTGAATGTAAAGTGGTATTGTACTATGTAAGTTTTCGTGACCACTTGGCATTCACAGCATTGTGAACATCGTTTTTTAAAAAGAGAATTTACAGGAAGCAATACACGTATGAGAGAATGCAGTCTACACAAGTTGGTGGATTTTGTAACCTCCTTTCTGTGCAGAATTAGTTTTGAACTTGACTGGTCATTGTTCTAATGGGTTTATTAGTTTGTGTCGTCCATCAAACTGTCGATCTTTAACAGGTTTGAGACAAAAAGGATCATAAGGCCTAGGAAAATACTTTTCTGTGAGTTGTAGCTTTTACCATTCTGGATGATTTCGTATTTCTCAGCATGAGCCCGTGTAACATGTCCTGGTTTTCTTTAAAACTAGTATGCTATACTCTGAACAATAGATAGACAATTATTAAGGATGCGGGGACTAACGATATGTGGGCAGAGGGCACAAAATAAATTTGAAAAGATTTATAAACTTTCAGCTGTTCACTTCGACAACTTCACATGTTCCAAGTACAATTAGTGGAAAAAGGATTACCATGCCTAATCACAAGACGTCTATCCTTTAGTGTCTTGAGATTCAAGTCACTGCAGGGCATCCAGATTTACAGCAAAGAATTTTCCAGACCTGTCAGTGTACACTGACCTCACTCCATGAGCACTACAATGGATCCTGGGGGCAGAATCTAATTAACCCCCTGCCATGTCTGCAGGATGAGGAGCTCCCTCCTTCACTGCTTCTTGCTGACTTCGTACTCTCTCTCCATCAGCATCACATTCTGACATCGGTTTGGATCCCTGAAATACCCAATCCGGATTATACTCAGTTTAGAGCCACACAATCTCTTGTTCTGTTCCCCAGGGAATTCCATTCATGTGAACAAGAACCTCTAGACTGTATGATTTTATGGACACTTCCATTAATGAAGCATTCACTTAACATGTGACTGGTTGTAAAGCACATTTCATCATTCTCTAGCGTATAAGATGATGATCAGCTCACGCAGAAATTATTAGGAACAAAGACTGGAATAACCTAAGTTGCAATCCTAGATTTATAAGAGGAAATAAAAGAGTCAAGACTTGAGGAACAATTTGTACCTGCCCGAACTTCATTCGCTCTTCCCGCTTACTGTTGATGAAATCGTCGGTGCTTTTCTGATCTTCCGAATGTGAGTCTGCTTTTTTAGACGTAGCGCTGGGCCCTTGGTCTCTTGGACTAACTCCGCGCTCTGTGGCCTTCTCATCAATGGGCGGTTCACCTGCTCCCCAGTTTGATGTGGAGCTATCCTCCGGTCGCTCACTTGCTAATCCACGCTTTGCCTGAAAAATTATAATAAGCAGACCATCAGCTATCAAGTTTTTTCCCTACCGTCAGGCAAATATTTACAAATCAACGGCAATTACGTTCAGAACTGCAAAAGTGCAACGAAAGTCAAAGAAATGAATATGCAGGTATAATAATATGAAACGAAAAAGAAGGACATGACCATATCTTCACCATCCTGTGTATTAGCATCGTTACAAAAATGCATCAATAATGGAATATGTAAGAAGGATATGTCACACAAGATGATCATTTACAATGCGTTACTATCGCTAAAAGGCCGCTAAACTTTGACATGGCACAGAAAAATGAGAGAAACACCAAAACGTAAGCTCTAAGGGAGATATGCTTAACCCCCACAAAGCAAATATGAGACAAAATCAGCAGTCCAAGTTCATTGACTACCGATCTCTCATCCCAATCTCAAGCGAAAATTTCTAAAGGATTTTAGAACCCAGTTCACCCAGCATTCACTCACCACAGAAACGGGAGCGCTGCGCAAGTATACTGGACGATATAGCGCAAGGGCAGCACGACGCCACAGCTCGTGAGACGCCATTTCAGCGAACAACACTCTCTCGCACACTTCTCAAGGACTCCGTAACAGAGTAATAAATCTGCAATACCGAATGCGGCACCGATCTTACAAATGATTTGGTGATGTTGAGAGCTGGGATATGGAATATTGCCATCGGGTTTGGAATACAAGAGGACCCAGGAGAAGGAAGAAGACGAGAGAACACGTGTCGTGGGAAGGGAAGAGGTGCACTTGTAACGAGCCAAGAGAACCTTGTGATGGTGGTGCCACCACACCAGAGCCTGCATGATAGTCACCTTGCCCTGTGCCCCAAAAAAGCAGACAGCTAAAAAAGAAAAAGAAGAAGGAAGAAAGAAGACATCACATCCGCAAATCCTCTCTTCAATACTGACTCGATATATACGATGGGAATTGGACAGAACAGAGACCCAATCTAACTATTCACAATCCCAAGAAGACGCTTCTCGAAGTTTGAGAACTTCGAAGACGCAACTCAATGACAAGCGAGGCATATGTTGCCCGGTAATGACGAAAATCTTTTGTTCTGCCCTCGACATGCTATCATCTTTCACTAGAGCTGTATGCATTGCACTGTACGCTCGTACATTTCGAATGTTCCCGCTCATTTTATTCCAGCATTGGGATGATGATGACGTTTTCCCCAAAACATGTTGAAGGATGGTGTAGAATTTTCATCTTCTTTGAGGTTATGAGCCATTGCTTAAGCTGTCTACAATCTATTTTCCATATCTGTGTCATGAAGTGTAATGTGAGACCATCGAATCTTTGGACCTAGAGCAATGTTTTGAAGAGAGTTGAAAATGAGCAATTTCCTCAGGGGTAGTAAAGATGTTTCTCTTGCCGGGGAAGGTGGATTTTGAGATAGAATAGAATTGGTGAACGTGAACATATTTGTTAGATTTGGGAGAAGAAACTTGTGGGAGGTTTGAGTTTGTGCCAGGGGAAGAGGATTGGAGGGGCGAGCGAGTGAGGAGCGATGAAGAGGACTGGCGGAGGGGTGACGTCCTCCGTGGTAGTGCTGGACAATGGAGCAGGATACTGTAAGGCAGGCATGGCGGGGCAATCAGAGCCTACAGCGGTGGTGCCTAATTGTATGGCGCGGCCACGCTCGGCGAAGAAATGGCTCATCGCGGACCAGCTGCTGGAGTGTGACGACATTCAGAGTATTGCCATCAAGAGGCCGATCGACAGGGGTTATATGATCAGCCCGGACATCGAACGTGAAATATGGGACCGCGTTTTTAAGACCCACCTTAAGGTTGGTGCATTGTTTGTTAGTAGCTGTTGTTGACGATTTTCAAAGATTTAGGGTTTTAGGAGATGGTCGAAGGCATTGGGTTTTGTGGGGCATACATGATTGTGGTTGACGCTCCCATCGATGACGGAATTTGCAGGTTAATCCTACGGAGTGTGGGTTGATGCTTGTTGAGCCTTTGTTCACCTTGTCGTCAATTCAGAAGGCGACAGATGAGCTTATATTTGAAGATTTTGGGTTTCAATCGTTTTGTGTATCGAATTCGGCTGTCTCTACGCATGCGTACCAAGCACAGAAGGCGCCCACGAGCATCCTTGCCAGGGGAAGGACTAGCTTAGTCGTGGACTCAGGATTTTCCTTCACGCATGCCGCGCCGGTGTTCCAGAATAAAGCTGTGGCGACTGCGGCGAAGCGTATTAATCTAGGAGGCAAAGCTCTCACAAATTATCTTAAGGAGTTGGTGTCTTACCGGGCATGGAATGTAATGGACGAGACATATATAATGGAGGACGTAAAGGAAAAACTGTGCTTTGTCTCTTTGGACATTGAACGTGATCTCAACATTGCTCGGTGGAACTTCTCGCCATGATTTGTTTAGCTCTATTGTTTTTAGTCTTTGAATTCCTTCTGGAATTTTAATTGCTAAGAGATCATTTGCTCATGTGGTATCCATTATGCCTGTTTTGGCGAGGCTTTGGTCATGATTCATTGTTATCAATATAATAATAATGGACAATGTCATCGTTGGTCTTCAGGGTGAAAGGCAAATCGAACGCTCTGCGGCGCGAGTATGTCCTGCCGGATGGCGTCAAACATAAGCGTGGTTTTGTGAAGGAACTTGAACCCCTGTCTGCTGACAAGGTAGATGCTCCTTAAACTGTAGTTTTCTGAATGATTTATTTATCCTTCTTTCTTTGTTAGGAATAGATAAGTTTTCTCGGAGTCTCTCGAGTTTCCAGACAATGTATGATGAAACGTGGATGTTTTCTTAGTTAAGAATAATATTTAAAGAAGAATGGGTTTGTCGTATAGCACCTTATCTGGAGTTGCTAGGTTGTAAATGTTAGCGACGAAGATGACGAGGATGATGATCATATGGATGAGGATCAAGGTGACGAGGGTAAAAGGCATCGGGTACAGCGTAAACAAGCACCACCTCAAACCAAGCAAGAAGATCAGGTATTATCTGCCTCTTTGTGCAGAAAAATTGCGGGATTTTTTGTCAATGTTGCCAAGATTTAGCAACTGTCTCCCGCTTTACTTTGCAGGTGTGAGGTATGTGGCTATTGTTTGGTAAGATGTTACAAAAGGTGTCTTAGTAAATTCTTTCCCCAGTATGAAATGCAGTGATTTTTTAACCACTACTTTTATACGCTTGCAGCAAGAGCTTACTTTAACAAATGAGCGCTTTCTGGTACCGGAGATGCTATTTCACCCTGCTGACCTTGGTAAGTTTATTTGAATACTGGTCCTTTAAAGTTGCAAGAAGTGAATGTGTGTTTGCGGCCCTTAGTTCTGTTTAGCTTGTTGATTTTGACCTTTTATTTGCCAGCAGCCATCCAGAGCTTAACCTGCCATGTTTGTAGGGATGAATGAGGCGGGACTGGCAGAGTGCATCGTTCGAGCAATCAATGCTTGTGAACCTGAACTTCATGCTCTTCTTTATCAGAGGTATGTTCTATCATGGTCATGAGTACGTTGTCCTTAGCATATTTCATGAAGGTATTTGTGCTCTGTGCAAGCAAGCGAAGTATCATTCAAGCTGTGTTACGGTGTGCGTTTTTCTACTGAAAAATCAAACGCCTTGTTTTTCATTTTCTGGGTCGCTTCGTGACAAGATGCATCTTCTTCGGAGAGATTATGTGAACACTGTATTTTGTGATACCGTTAGTCAATATATTAGCATCTGATGCTGTGCAGTGTGCTGCTAACGGGTGGGAATACTTTGTTACCTGGTTTCAAGAATCGTTTGTAAGCCTCTTTCCACGTCTTTACTAACTTCTTTTCATTCGCTAACATTGAAGAAAGTCCCTATTACATTTTTGCAAAGCCAGCGTCGTCCTTATTGCTCTTTATCTAATCTCCCTGCTCCTAAACGCACTAAAGAAGTTTATAGGTCTTTTAATTCTATAAAGCAGTGTTTAACTCGTGTGTGAATCATCTTGTAGAAGTGTCTTCTGTCGATCAATGAGGCGTTCATGACATGTGAGCTGCAGAGATGGTTTGTCTTTATAACGTATTGTGCAACCCATCAAATTGTCGTTTGGTTCTTTGACAATCGTTTTCAAAACAAACTGCAGAGAGCATGAGCTTCGTCCTCTGGTAACTGACGATTACAATATCAACATTGAGATCGTGGACTGGTATGGTTTTGAATTTCTTTCCTTTATTGAAGAACTGTTTCATCGTAATGTGTGGAAATGATGAAATTTCAGCTGCATTTCCAATTTTTTGCCGTCGATTCGTTCTTCCTGTTATCGTTATACCAAACATGCTTTGAGGATTATCGTGTTCGGCATTTCATCCATAAAATATGTAACCCATGTGACTTTTGTGGATGTCACTTGGTTTTGTGTAGTCCAATTTTAGCAGCTTGGAAGGGTGCGTCTCTTATGGCTGCTAGACCCGAGTTTCACACCTGGGCTGTGACCAAGGCCGAGTACGAAGAGGATGGTACTCTGCGATGTCGGCAAAGGTGTGTTTCAGTTGGTTGGCCTCTTTTTAAACAATCACTATAATGTCAAAATAAAGAAAAAGAGGATGGCATGTTTAGGGGTTTTAAAGGATTGCTCATGATGCTGGTGCGCATTGCTTTCGTCTGGTACAGGTTTCAGAAGTGATGTCTGATTTTTGACTCCACAATTATTTACACTGATGCTGAGAAAAGAAGCTACATGTTCAAATTGGTGAAGTATCTGAGTAAAATTCTTTACGGAAGGTAAACTTTTGTGCCATCTGTGAGGCTCATGTGCATATTTTGGTACATAGCTTGACTTAACCCAAAATAACTGCAATGTAGTAAGTCTTACTATGTGTACAATGTATTTATTGCCGTGTTGACTGTTTTTATTGGATCTTTCTTATAATCAATTAGATCATGAATTTTCTGATCACTTTGTTTGTGTTAGGCGCACTTTATACCCAGAAACCCATTTTGAAAGGGCATGGTTCAGAAATCTTATTAAAGTTTTCCTTTTTGTGAGAAAATATTCTCATTTGGAAGTTTTGATCTTTGAATATGATATGAAGTGAGGCAATGAAAGTTATTCTTTTATTACAAGTTTAAATATGTCAATCCATGTCTTGATTCAAACAATTATGAGAAGTATAAAAAAGTTAGTTTGTTTGTTTGTTTGTTTTTTTTAATGATTATTTTAAGCATTTTTTTGACATGGTTTTTTAAATAGTTCTTTTAGATAGTTCCAACAAAAATTCTAAGAGACATTATTCATATTATATAAGTAAAAATTATATTCCACTTTATCTTTTTTTTTAGGATTTTGTAACTTTTTTTAAAAAAATATAAAGCTAAAATAAAGAGGCTTCTTGATTTCAACTAATCTAATCATTTAAAAGTTAAGACTTCTTATCTTGTCTTTTAAATATAAAGCAATCTTTAGTTTTTTATTTTATATATTTGATATGTTAGTAGATTTCTTAAAAATAGAGGTAGACATAGAGAATTTTATTAAATGGTACATAATCCAATGTGTAGGAGATGACATGGTGCATAATGTTTATAATCTCTTCAATATCAAATTTTTTCTTAATTTCTTCAAAATGGTTTGAATGTTGTTTTTTAATATGAATGTTGTATGCAATGTTTTAATTTCTCAACTTGATAAATTTAAAGAAACCATATAAAGTAATTAGATGAGTTGTAAGGATGGTTATTTTTAAAAATAGAAGAGTTTGTGGATACATCCTGTTCTCATCAATCCAAACATTTGTGATTAATATTAGCTTTTCTTAAAAAATTTAAAAAAATTTAATTATAAATAATTCAAATTAGTTATTTTATTTGTTTTAATATATTTTTTGAAACTCTTTTAACTCTTATCTTTTTTATATTATTTTTTATATTAATAAATATATTTTAAATATATGTTTATTATTTTTATTGCCATGAAATTTTAGCTATGTCAAAAGTAATTTTTTTATAAAATAATTTTGTACCATAAAAAAATACAAATTAGATAAAAATCAAAATCAAAAAAATCAAAAATCAAAATAATACAAGCTTATTATAATTTAAAGATTTAATATATATTATAGTTTTATGTTAATTTCAAATAAAATTTGATTTCAATATATTCTATATAAAAATATTGGCTATTTATAAATATTTGATTTTTCATTTAATCAAGTTTATGTTCTAAAATATTAATTTTAAAATAAATTTTGACTATTTTTTTAATGATCAAACTAATAATAAGCTATAGTTAGGTTCAAAATCAAATTATAAGCTAAAGTTAGGTTCATTATTATATTTTTAGATTCATAAATACTTTAAACTAATCATTTGATTTTATAAATTAAAATATTATTTTAGATATAATAATTTTGTATATGTTTGATAACTTTTTTTTTTATAAGTATTTTATAAATAACTTAGTTATCACATATTCTATTATAAAATAATTTATGTATATTAAATTAATTTTTATTTTTAATTAATAAAAAATAAAGCTACACATTAATATATTTTATATATAAATAACATCTGGGATTCTTTACAAATGCAATACACCTTTAACTATTATCTTGTATATTAAAGTTAGATGTATATGCCTATATACATGACAATTTTATTTGTAAATCTTCTCTAATGTTTCAACATCTATTGATACTTAGTATACATGACTAAGTCATATATCTTGTACAATGAGGTCTAAAATATAGTTCTTAATACCATTGTATTGCTCTACAGGTGGTGAATTTTGTTGATATATAATTACTCTATCTAAAATCTTCACAATAATAAACAAAAGTATACAATTAACTTCTATGAGGTAGAGAGAATAATATACATTAACTAATTTGGTTTGCCATTGGATATGAAACTCTAAATAAATCTATCAAATTGTGTACAACAAACATAGATATTTTACTACATCAAATCAACATTTAATTGCATGCCTACACCTCCACTTGAAGATGTGCATAGAACTTGGAATTTAGAATAGTAGGATTGTAGTTCACTTTAATCTCCAACAAATTTCTATAAACTTCAAAAATAAATCCTAATGAAATAGAGAGGTCTTTGTATTGATGTTTAAAAAGACAATAGAGAAGATGCTAGAAAATAACTAGAGTTATTTTTACTAATTTTGGTATCAATAGATTGTATATAGGTGATAAGATATGGTGATTAATATATGGAAGATGGATGTATGAATAAAGAATGGATAAACTACATATCAATGAATTGCATTCGATCCTACTTATAATATAATGAGCCATCAAGTATAAATATTAATTGTGGCAAGTATGCTTAGAATATTTAATTTGAATAAAGTTTCCATATAAATGTATGATTGTTTGGTTATAAATTATCTATTAAATTTTTAAAGTATTTTTTCAATTATAATAATAATTCTAAGAAATTAAAATACATAATAATTTCTCAAATCTAACAAAATTTTATTTATTATATTTCTATGATTTTTTGTCTCCAAAGCAAAAGTCTCTAACACTATTAAATAATAAAAAAATATTTATTTTTGTAAAAATTTAATATTTTCCAATTGTAGTTTAGCTAAATGGTTTCTATTAGGCATTGATTAGTAGCTGTGTATTTTAGTTATATTATTAGACGTGCTATATTTGGTTTCGTCTCATAACTTTTTAGAAGTGATACAGATCCAACAAAGAAGATATATTGTATCATAAAGTTAAAATATTTTTGTGTCTTTGAATCAATCAATACTACAAAAACTCTAAACAAAGCAATTCGTTACCCAAAATTTAAATTAGAGATAATTTTACATTGAAAATACTCCATTTGATAATACATCAAATTCAACTTTTTGCATAAGAAAAAGTAATTATTAAACACAATGATGATAAATTTTGGCCTTTTCAATAGATGTCAACAGGAAATTGATAAATATATTGACTGCCTACATGGACCAATCACTCTCTGAATGAATCAAAAAAAAGTGCAACAAAGGTTTCTCATGAGTGTTTGAACAAATCTTAATATTTTAGTGTCCCTGCACCTATACAAGTTAATATGAAATATTCCCAATCTTTATGGTTTAAATTTAGATAGTACCTCTTATTATTTCATGACCCTGTTGCTCCAAAACTTTCAGAATAATATGAATGGTGGTATTCAGGATTGAAAACTTGCGAGACAAATACCAATGCTCCAACCAAAAATCCGGGGTACCCAATGCCTATCTTCCACACGATGACCTTCAGTTTAACAAGCTTGTGGGCTGTACTAGATACAAATCATTCTGTTAGCCTCATCCTATACAAGGCAATATATGTCCATCGATGTTCTTCAGACAGATTCTCCACCAACACGAAGCTAGTTAACATCTATCTTTGACACAAGCAAAGGTATGTCACAGGATCTATATCCACTCGGAACTATTTTCACTAAAATATCTAAAACATATTTGCAAATACTGCTATGTTAAAAGGAAAGGGCAGTCTTTAAGACGCTAGGTTCCTCACGTAGTTTGAAAGAGTCTTTCAGACACCTACTAGCAGCACGTAACTAGATCCACTATCAAAATCCAATAACCTGACCACGTCATATGTGACGCAACTCATGCTCGCCATGAGCGAAATTGCAAAGGCGCCCGTCATTGCACCCACCAGGGCGCAAATAATACCTGCACAGCTTTGTCTTGTACAACCTGTTGGGGAAAGGATGAGGTACTGTAGGCTCCAATCCCAACCCATCAAACATTCGATTAACCCCATGCAGTTCCCCAATCAGCTCAAAACCTCGAAGACGATTTTCGACATCAGTCATAATCCAGTCATAATCCACGTCGTCAAATTCTTCATCATCATCGTAGCCAAAAAAGTCGTCAACCAGCATGTTGTCATCGTCGTCATTATCTCCGAAAAACAAATCGTCTTCAGACTCGTCGTCTGACTCCTGAGGTGTGCGAATAATATTCCTTTCGTCCCAGAGCTTGCATTGACATTGTTGTTTCTTGTTTTTCCATTCTGTGCCGCATGTATAACAAAATTCATATCCACACCTGAATCATTCATTCATTTCAGTTAGACCTACAAACGACCCCAGAAGAACTTATCCTAACCAGAGTTGAAAGACATACAGAAATGATGAGGAAATCCTCTTCCAATGAAGATGCGCATTCAACCCGAACTCTGAGCTCAAAAATGTGAACTCCATGAACTAACTTGGTAAGTAGGTAATAACTATACTAAGAATCGGAAGAAAATAGGTCCGCGCAACAGAAGTGCAGGAACACTAATTAGTTCTGATTGCAGTGAAAGAACAAGATATAACATCCAACATGCTTATATCTGCCAAACTTTTAAATCACGCTGGAAGAATAACAAAGTCCTTACAACAGGAAAAGAAATATTTTATTGCAGCAGATCGCTTCAGTGCAAGAGTCTACTCACCGGCACGTCATGTGGTAACAACCTTCGGCAAGCTCAATCATACGTCTGCATTTCTTGCATCGTTGCCATTTCTGATTTTGAGCCAATTTGTAGAGATTGCTCTCTTCGGCATCCCGAAGATCAGGAGGGAGGTTTTGATATTCCTGACAAGATCGGTTTTTGTGCCAAGGAACTCGACATTCTAAACAGAAGCTTCGTCTACATTCAGCGCATGCTACTTTCTGATACGTTGACAATTTTTTGGGTGCAGCTGACGTGCTCTGCACATAAAACCCCAAAAAAGAAGACATCGTATGTGATCGAGAGAAATATGCAAGTGATACATGGGCTGAAAACGACACACGATTGCAATAAGTCACTTTTATAACATTTGAGGATGAGGTGATACAGCAATATAATACCTGTCCTGGAGGATCCAAGCCACCCTTATCCATCAAAGCAGAGCAATTTGCGTACGGGCAGTAAACTCGATCTCCTTCGGGAACTCTTGCTTCTGTAAGTCGCTTTGTCAGCATGTTGAATACCTCCACTGTAAGATACTGTTTGCATTCTTCAGGATATTCAAGTTCCTCCGAGCAACCTGACTGTAATTCATTCAAATAAAAGAACCGTCAGTTTGACCTGAAGGAAATGGCATTTTATATATGCCTCTGGGTATCTGCAGCACTCTTCATAGATAATAATGTAATGTTCGGAAGATCAAAAATGAGACAATGGACATTTTGACATAATAAAAGAAGAGTCTCAACACATCTAAGTACCAAGAGCTTGTCTGAAATATTCTAATCTGTATATATTGCTCAAACATAACTGATTAAGAAGTTTAGTGTCGTAAAAAGATGGGAAGGTTGTGTTTCCCCAAAAAAAAAGAAACTACTTTCGTACGGGTGACTGTACAAAAGTTACCTCCGGACAACGAATTGGAACCTGGCTGGCTTGAACTTGAACCTCGGCATGTCGTCGCATGCATGCAACACAAAATTTGTGCAGACATTTCTTCACAGTCGCCATCTCTGATGATAATTTGTCCTCAAGACAAATGAGACAATTTTCCTTGCTTCGCCTGCAGCGGAGAAACACATCCGTTTAACTGGCCAAAAATACACGTAAGTCATTGTATATACTATTCATGAAAGTTGTTCCAAGCTGAATCAACAGAATAAAAATTCTCTGATAGGATCATTCTAGATAGAATAACCAAATAAAATGGGCCTTCACAGTCAAACATGTACAAACTAGTCAGCTCTAGATACCAAGTATCACATAAAGCTTACTATTCGATAATGACAGAGAACAACCGAGTCCGGGACAAACGTACCGACTGCGGTTTGTTGAGTTAGCTGAAGTTGAAGCATACGATGTCACATTTGGGTGTGACACCCCATCAATTGCTCCTGAAGTAGAAGCGCCGGAGTATGATGAAGATGCGTCACCAATCAATTGATTTGTGATGGCAGCCTGCGCTAACTGAGTAACAAAAGGATTATTAGAGCCTTTCGGCCAAGATCGTATCCCGAAGCTTGAGAAGTTCTGCATTGCGTCCTGAACTTGGTATAACAGCATCCACTGGTTTGTTTGCTTGGGTTTCCAAAATCCATTCACCTGCTCAACCGCACCAGAGCATAATTTATTCCTGTATTAGAGTTATTAATTTATATATCAGTACAAAAAAAATGTCAATAATTGTACAGCAAGTGGTTGGTTAAATGCCAGAACGTAAGAGGTGCCGTAAGCAGTTATAGCAACTATGAGAGGTTTAGCTACTACAGTTATCAATTACTACCCACCAAGCAGAAATAATGAAGCTGAACAATGAGATCCAGCAAGTAAAAAGCCTATCCGGTGTATGTATGAATATAGCCACAAAAACTCATACAGGTCTTCAAAGTAAGAAGAATAAGCCTAGAACTCAAAAAATAAACAAAGCCTCCCTGACCTTTAACATTTCAGACACATCACGAAGTGTGCAAATGTAGATAAACAACTAGACGTCTGAACCGTCAAGAAAACCAAGAACCTCACTCCAGCCCATAGCTCCTGTACCCGATATACAACTTCGCATGCGGTTTATTCACGATCCAGTTTCCATTCTACCTCGATTTTGCCGACATTTAAAGCGTAGTGAAGATCTGTGAAAAGACTCATTGAAATCTCGATGTTCACGCACTGATGGAGATGGATTCAGAATTACGTTTCCACAATATAACTCTGTATGCTGCTCGATGATGAAGGGCAATGTTCGTGGAAAACGTTACTCAGAGCCGCAAAGATCGCGGAACAGGAAGTTTCTCCCCAAATCCTCCGCTGAAATAACCTATTTTGCGCGAAACTTTAAACGTGCCACTGTACATGTCCTATAGCGTGCATAAATTCGCTACGTTTTGGGATGAGAGAGTTTCTAAAGATTGAAACCCGATTCATGAACCCTAACCTAGGTCAACATAATAGATAACAACTTAAAAAGTCACAGAATTATATTGAGACATCCCCTTAGAGCCTGATTAGCCTTCTGCGCCAAGCGCAGATACCCTCACAAACCCCTGGACTCACAAAAATAGATAACAAACATCACACGATATTCTTTGCTAAGTATGTGCACAAAAGGACAGCAAGTAAACAAGAAACTGAACAAAATTCCCGCAAATTTGTTGAATTCCAATCAAGCATGACTCAATCAGCTATCTGACCTGTTCGCTGACCACTCTAGAGGACACGAAAACATTGAGAAACCGCAATCCGAGCCTCTCAGCAACCTCCATAGCATCGAGCACGCCTCCATACTCCGCCACATGCCAACTCCTACCTATTCCGACATACTTGCTCTCCCGCCACAGAACTCTGTCGTTCCTGGTGATTAAAGCACCAATCCCAACATGCCCCTCTGGTGTCTTCACCGCTCGCACCTCAATGTCGTGCTCTAGCTCACAATCCACAACTGATCCATCATCATCCTCTTCTTCCTCCTCCTCTTCTACCCTCTCATCACCAACTTCGTTTCCTTCTTCCTCCTTCACCACCTCTATTCCCCCCCTACGGCCCTCTACCACTCCCACTTCCGGGTTCTCATGAATTGTCTCCTCTTGCCTCATCATGCCCGCGATCGACGCAGCCATGACTTCTTCCAGCTGCAACTGATACACATACTCCAAGTCCCATGTCCCCCCTTCCATCGCGTGGTGAGGGCCATCCCAGCGCTGCGCCTGGGTCGTGCGCGTCGCCGAAGCCATGGCTACATCCCCCTCACAATGCCTCCAACCCCGCGTCACCTTCCTCTCTTGGTGACAGACAACACCTTCTTCTTCAACATCAATTACAAGCACCCTCCCTCTCCAGCGAACAAAACCTATGACAATATCACCCATTACCGCGAACGAAAAACATCCCAGATCTCCACTTGTGGGACGCTCCGTCAGGGAACTCGACGATCACGCCACGGTATCCCACGGAGATGGTCCACACTCGGGAGCTTCCTCCCAGGATGCTTATAGGGCGACGGACGACATCCCTCGTCGGTTGACATCCCCGACTGGCATTTCCCCCTTCTCGTTTGGAGTTTCCGATCTCTGGTGCTGTTTATAGTTGGCATTTAGACGAGTCTGCAAGGGTTTCGTATTCTGCGGCGTGGTCGAACGAGCTCTCTCAGAACTCGGTTGAATCTGTGCCTTCCATTCATCACTCTCCGTCCTACCTTCCCGAAATCTCGTCCTTCTCTCGCTCGAACTTCTCGCTTCCTCTGAAGCTGCTGCTGCTGCTGCTTCGTCCGCTCGATGGTTCTGTGCATCGATGTCATTTTCCCTACCGAACGAACGAAAGTAGACAACACGCGATTCGATTCATCCGATTATAGTAACGAATCTATTTCGGCAAGCACGCTTTTGGATGTTATTTGGATGAAATAATGCACATCTTAAATTTTGGTGGGTAGCACGTTTCTTCATACACACTCACCAGGGGAATTCCTTTGGAGTGGTTTCTGGAACTAGAACTAATAATATTTAATAATAAATCTAAAGTTAGAAAATAGAATGAGTAGAGTTTAATGGATGTTTGGAGTTCAAGAACTAGAATCTAAAATGAGAAACATGTAATCCTTATATTCATATTTGATCAAGTTCCAAAATATTTCTATCTTTCAGGTTAATATATATATATATATATATATATATTAAAAAAAGAGTTGTACTGATTTATAGAAGCAAATTAATTTTAACCCACAATCCCAAGTAAGTAGGTTCATGTTCTAAAATGATATTTCGTGTAAGAATAGCTTTCCAAAGTTGAACATCAATTTATTAGAAAATACATCATGTTGTATTGTACTTACTAAAAATTGAAACAATTGTATTTTACAGTTGAAAGGATCTGCTAATAGTAAATAAAAACTTAAAAAGCAACTGGAAAAAATAATATATAATTATTGTATTGTAAAAAGGAATTTTAATAATATAGTTCAACAATTGAATAAAATATTTCTTTCACATTCTAGAATATATTGGATGAAATTAAAGGACATGTGCATTCATCACCGCATTGTAAAAAACATTAAATAAACTGATACAAGTTTTTTAATTCCAACAAGTGGTTCTGCTAAAATAATGAAAAAGTGAATTGTAAAAAATAAGATAATCCTCACTGTAATATGGATGTTATACCTAAATATGTCAGATTACAATTCAAGAATATAAATAATTTTATGATGGTTAGTGTGATATGCATTCAAAATATGCATTCAAGGTCTAACAAAGAATGATACCACCACCACCCATGAATAACTTTAATTATTCACAGATGCACATGAAAAAATCCATACGAAAATGCATTATCGTATTTTTTAAAAAGGATACATTAAAGCGAATATTTAAACATTTGGATTGCTTCACAGGGACACCAAAAAAAAGTCAGAGAGTACAAGTTGAACGTGATTTGAGCAAATTATTGAAAAAATTGATACTGAAATAATCATCACTATTTTCAAATCATTTTAGTGTGGTTCTTATACCAAGGTTTGGACATTTTTTTCTATTCTTCATTTAATTTTTATTTCTTATTTCTGTGTTTTTACCAACATAATTAGATATTTCTATGACCATTTGAAAACTTTGAAGATACTTTTTGATTAAAAAAATTACATGAGTTTATGCTGCAGTTTATCTTTAATGGGGCTTCTGTTTAATTTATTAGTTTAGTTTCTTCTCTACTTCTCATATTATTTTTAAACAGTCTTTTTCTGAAACTGCTGAAAAATCATTGCATTGTATTATACTGCAACATAGGCAACAATTAAAACTACTTTTAGAGCACCAAGGAATAAATTATTGAAACTATACAAACACATGTATGTGTGTGTATATAAATATAAATATATATATAGATATATACATGCATATATCTCCTGTTTAGATCTTTATTATTTTATTATTAATTCAGAGTTGTAAAAATAATCTTATAAACAATTCGCCAATTTCATAACATTTTAGAAGTTATAGTTAGTACCAAACGAAAAGTGTTTTTTTCATGCTCCAAAATATTTTTTTGAAAAATCATATAAAAACATTGTAATGACTACAGTATATAATTTTCATGCTAATTTAATATACACCAGGAATCAAACAGATGTACATGATCCAGATAATGAACTTGAAATCATCCCCTCAGCTTTCCTTTTAAAAACACACATTTAGCAATAGTATGAAAAGTTTGAACGCACATCATAGCTCGAGTAGGTCAAGAACATTCTCCTCCTAAGATTTTTTTTTTTTTTTCAATAATAAAATGTACATGATGAATTAAACAAATAAACAAGTAACATACATGAAAAGAGGCGGAGCCATCGATTCATCGTTCGGGTTGAGCGTTCACACACGACCGCAAATCTGGCAGCAGTGTGAAAGAGGCCAGGGCGTGTCTGGTTTTCATAAACCCTGAGCCCTAGAAAGTGGATGCCCTAAGTCCTCAACGTCGAGTTGCTTGTTTATCAGTGTCTGCCAGAATCCCTCCGCACTGAGCTCTGGGATGGCGGGCGCATGACGATACGGATTTGTTCGCGAACTGTGAGGAGAGCAACTTAGTCTTTCTCAATCACAGTTGATAGCGCACGAATCAGAATGGAAAGGGGGAGAAAGGATTACGTGCCCGTTCAACCGAAGGCGTACCCTGCGTCTAAAAATGCGCTCACAGTAGATGCCAAGTATTGGAAAGGATTCAAGATTCTGAGCACGCCCCAACACATTGGCGCTGTCACATCAATCCAGTTCTCTCCTGTCGATCACTACGATTTTGCTGTCTCGTCCTCGACTAGAGTACGATTTTGTGAACCCCAGGCTGTTCTCACCTGCTGCCGTTGTGAATGTAGCTATGTAGTAGTGAGCGTTTCGTTGAATGGTTTAAAGGTGTTAATGGAGTGCATTTTGAATATTCGCGATTTTCTTGATTCTAGGTTACTATCTATGATGGAGTCACGGGAGAAGTGAAGAAGACTATTTCACGGTTCACTGACGTGGTACGTGCCTAAACCATCAATTTTGTGTCAATTAGGGCAGTGGGCGCATGCTGGTTGTATAATACGTACAGGATGAAAGGCCGAATCCTGCTCTAGAAATTCTGTCTCTGTACGTGAGTAAGGGACTCCCGATCATTATGCAGCACTTCGGCTGTATTGTATCGGTGTTAATGGTTCGTGATTGATTTATGATTATTGTGGGCCTTGAATTTTCTTGCTGCAGGCATACTCAGGAACTTTCCGGTCAGATGGTCAGCTCCTTGCAGCCGGTGGTGAAACAGGAATTGTACAGGTGACGGCTTTTTCTTCCTTGGGCTTGATATTGATCATCTACACCGAAAGGAATGGCCCTGGATAGTTCTGGCCTTGATTGTTTGATATCGGACAGCACATGAGAGTTGCATGAAGCTCTTCTTCGTGAGGTCTGAGACTGTAAGAACGGTTGTTGATTCGCAGGTATTTGATCTTGGCAGCCGCCAAATTTTGCGTCAGCTGAAAGGACATAAAGGGTACGTAACCTGAACGTTTTTATCACCGCTATGTTCTGGCTGTCCATTTTCGAATCTTTCGAGTCTTACCGTCTTTGGAGTGTTCGTTAACAGCCTAAACAATGTAACGTGTTGTTTATATGTAGCAGCAACGATGCATGCCTTGGCTCATGTTTAATAAACCACCTTTCGTCATTGTTGCCAGATTGTGGACTGTAGTTAGTTTGGTGCAGTTTTACTGTCACATGAAAAGTGATGAAAAATGGCGCAATTTGTGCCGTCATTTTTAATTTGGAAAGTGATAGCCTATGCCGAAAGCAATTCAATGTAGAATCAAGTATGTCTTGTGACCAAATTTGCCCAGTTTCAACTGTCCACAGCCAAATCTCACTATCACTGCTGTAATTGTAGTGCGGTCCACTGGGTCCGATATGCTCCTCAGGATAAGCTGCACATTTTGTCGGCAGGTGATGACCGTACCGTGCGGTGGTGGGATGTGTCCACTTCGGTATGCTTTTCCTCTCACGGCATTATCATCTGATGCTCTTAGTGCCTCATAGGTTTATATCTGAATCTTTTTTTTGCTCTTTAGCTAATGTACACTCTACATAGTCATCATCTAATGGGGTGTCCTATGCGGTTCTGGTGCTTCAGGAATCCTTGTCAACTTTGGAGGGTCACACTGATTATGTTCGTTGTGGTGTTGCATGCCCTACGAGCAACGACCTTTGGTATGTTTTCCCAGCTGATAAATACGTTTGTCTAGTCATGAGAATTTCCTTCTGTACTCCTTTTCACTCTGCCATGCAAGCACGCCTCTTCAGCAAGCTTATGTTGGTAATGGCACGTTGGTTTAATTTTGCAGGGCCACTGGATCATATGATCACTCAGTACGTCTTTGGGACATTCGCACTCCTAAATGCGTCTTGCAGCTGGAGGTCCGTGACTTATCTCCTTACACATTATTACCAAGATGTGCACATATTTAGAGGTTTTTTGTAGTGTTTTTTTTTGGCTCGGGCATTCCCAAGAAGTATCAAGTAATGTCTATGTAAACTTTTATTTATTTTTTTGAAATTTGGAGTGGAAATGCAGCACGGGAAGCCACTGGAAGATGTAGTTTTCTTCCCATCAGGAGGTCTACTTGCCTCTGCGGGGGGCACTGAAGTAAAGATATGGGATGTAGTAGGTGGAGGAAGGGAAGTCCAAACGATGGGGAATCACCAGAAAACTGTGACATCTCTCACTATGATGTCTCCTCGTGAGTCCACTTCTGCCCTAGAACCAGACGCCCCAAGACTGTTGACATCTTCTCTGGATGGCCACGTTAGAGTCTTTGATACAAGTCAGTTTAAGGTACTTCTCCTCTACACTATTTCATTGTCCTTGATCATTTTTGTGAAGTATATGTCGACCACATCCTAGGCTCACGTTGGCGAAAATTTTCCTTGATCTTCTTTATTGGGCCTGCTGAAATTAAGGCTTCGGATTTTTCTTTGTTGTGTGAGTTTTCTAGCATTTGGTGTCCACAAGGCCCATTGAAGACCTGTGTCTCTAGATCGAGTTGATGTGTAGGTCCGTCCTTTAGATCTTGATATTGTATTGGTGATTTACTGTCTTTGTTCCTCATCGCTTTAAGATTTATTGCGGTAGATTTAATCAAAACCTGTGATTGATTTTAAGGTGACACATGCTGCCAAGTATCCACACCCACTCTTGAGCATGGGTTTGTCGGTATCATCCCAAACCCTAGCTGTAGGGACAGCTTCGGGAATGCTCTTCGTACGTCAGAAAAAAGAACCGAAATCCAAGGAAGATGTTGAGACGCCACAAAATGTATTGGATACTACAATGCCCAAGAAAGCCAAGCAACTACGTCCAAATAATTTCCGCTACTTTTTGCGAGGTCGCTCAGAACAAGCATCGGTCAGTAAATTGCAATTCAGGTTCTTTATGTGTGGTTATGTATCAGTTTTAATGCAACGCACTTCTGTAATTCGTAACGATTGCATAGGAAGCACAAATGTGTCATACTGATTATTGAGGAGGAAGAGCATTTGTGTTTTGTATGCCTTCCCTATGGATTATTGAAGTATACTGTGCTTGTTTTCACGTATTCAACGTAATTAGTATTATGTTGATGTTGGATCCTGGATAAAATACATTATATTCAAAGGCTCACATTCTTCGCCTTTCGACAAGGGTGTTAGCAGTTGAGATTGATGCATGGGGAAGATGGATATACTGACTGGATGCTTTTATATCTCTTAACAGGAAGGTGATCATGTACTAACTCGACCACAAAGACAACGTCTTACTGCGCAAGACAAGTTTCTACGAAAGTTCATGTACAGAGAAGCGCTCTCTTCCGCGCTGGCAACATCAGATTCCACAGTTATTATTCTTTCCTTACAACCCAGTCTGGACGTCGCACTGTCTAAGATCTGTGCAATGTTTGTTATGTGGTAAATCTAGCAGTTGTTTTGCAACATATCGTAATCCTGCTTACCTTTTGAAAAGATGGCCTAATTTTGCAAGTTGCCATAGTCGTTCTGGAATCGTCACTGTCGTTTGAAGCTAAATGGTGATCTTGATAATTTCATTTTTTCTAATACTTGCAGGTTATCGTAGCTGTGATGGAAGAGTTAATAGCACGACGTGGACTGGTGAAGGCCATTTCAAATCGTGATGCTCCCTCTCTCGAACCTCTGCTCGCATTTCTATGCAAGTAAGATGGTGGATTGTAGATGCAGTTTTCTTCAAATACTCTAGTAATTTATGGAATCGAGTTTTCTTTTGACATTTAAGCATTCTCATTGGTTTTCTTGTGTTGAGATAGCTTGCTCTCGCATCCAATCCTTTAACTCGTCTTTTGATATTGAGCAGATATATTGTGATGCCAAGACAGGCGAGACTTTTGATTCCAGTTGCTCATCTAGTTCTTGACACCTACTCTGAATCTCTCGGACTTTCACCGACGATAACTCATCTGGTTAGTAATCTCGCTTATTTTATTACTTATATTGCCTACAGCCTGCCACTTGTTAATCTGGTACTGCAACTACAAATGTGTTGACAAATAGCATTTGTGCATTCGAGTTGTCCAGCATCTCTGTGTCCGGAACTTCTCAGCAAGCATCAATATGGTTATGGCTTTCTGTAGGTATCCGTGCTGAAGGATCGGGTTATGGCAGAAGTGAAGCTTCACATGGCTTTACAGTCCTTGCAAGGAATTATGGAGCCTCTGATTCAAGCGTCCTCGCAAATTTAGGATTACTTTGTCAACTCCTCACAATTCTCCTCACTCACTTGGAAGGAAATTGCAACTTTTCTTCATCTTCCAATTTTGATACTTGTAGTGATTTAGTCCCATGCATAGATCTGGAAGCTTATCTCAGCTGTCGAATGGACTGAATTTGTAAGCAATTACTTCAGCAGCATGTAAGTAGGTTTAGGCTTGAATGTGTAAGTGAATCATTTATTGACTTTTCCCGGTAAAGCAGATTATCTCTCTTTGCTGTTTTGTTAGAATTAATCCTGTGAAAAATATATCACAGAGGGTTCCATTCTACTCTAAGTCAAGTCGATAAGTCGTTACCATGCCATTGAAACTAACGGTTATAATTCAAAGAGCAAGGATGGGGCGTGGAGAGACTTTCACAACAGGTGATTCTGGTAATGAGTACTCTGATTCAATTAACTTCTTACAAATGTTATTGCTTCGAATGTTTCGTAATAGGTTTTTTTGTTCTTTTGCCCTTGATCTTGTATAGGAGAATGAGTAGTTATGACAGCTTTGTTAACGTGTAGTTGTAATAAAATGAATATTATAAAGTATTGTGGATTGATACACTTTTACTTAAATTAGTGGAGGACTTTAGTATTAGCAAAGATGTTCGTCTGACCTCCAGCTGTGCTTTGTTAAAACTCTGAATGTTTTCAATAAATGTTTTAGGATTGCAATACCACAATGTGAAGAGGCTTATATTTCACAACATGAACAAGTTTTAAATTATAACAACAATAATAATATAGCAAGATTGAGAATGACTTTGATGTCTCTTTCATTTATACTTTTGATGGTATGACCATAAATGTGTAGTTTAAATTTCTAGCAACTAGTAGATGAAGCTTTAATATAAACTTGTTATAAATGTTGTTTTTTTTTAACAAATACTTAAATCCAAAATTTAGTTTAAGCTTCTCAAAATATTCTTGTACTTTTTTTTTATTATTAATTATAAATTCTTGAAGAATGTGGAAACATCTCAAGAGAGTTAAAAATACATGTTTGTTACATTATCACTTGCAGATTTGGTTTCTGTTTGTGTTTTGATAAATGCCTTGGAGTATAATTTGAAAGCCCTGATAAACATGGTACAATTTGTGAATTGATTTGATATTCTTTTTTAAAGTATATAAGTATATGTATATTTGTATATATATATAAAAGGCTACAGATGCAATTTTATCTGTGCGTCACACTCCAAAATGACACTACTTAATCTTAAGACCTTACCACAATTTGTTGTATCAATACTCTCTGATTTACTATTTGTGTGGGTTTTAGTACTTTCAACAATGAGGTTGTTGTAAGGTAAAAATACATCTATACCAACATATCTTGTTGCTAATCAAACTGCACTTGAGCTTACAAATATGCAAAAGATGATGATAGTAAGATTCTAAAATTTGAAGTTTGAGTAAAATTTTTGAACAACCCCTCAGAACCTTATAGTAGTGAGAAGAAATATATATATATATATCCATATTAAACCGATTTAAATTTATACATGATAACACATGATATAGTTTATATTCTGAATGATACATGAATTGAATAAAAATAAAAGCCATTGTACTCTTACAAGAACATGACTCGAAAAACCTATAAAATCAATATACAGCGAATTTTAAAATGTCATGTTGAATAGTTCATTTAAACCCAAAGAAAAATGCTATGCAAATTTCATGACCTGATTTTCACTCATAGCTAAGTGTGTCGATCCTAGGTTAAATTTCTATTGATTAATTTTTAACTCGAATGTATGAGAAATTCATAAGCATTGGGATTAAGGAACTATTGGAATTAAGCACACCATGGATGAACCTCCAGAGAATCATCCATTCATTGTGAGGATACTCTTCGACGACATTCGTCAGTTGGCCACCACACTACCACTCATTCTGGGCGGAATGTGCACTGATAAAATTAGGGCCGACGCTTCTATGTGGAATCAGTCGTCGTCTCGAATCCAATGTCCTCCTTCCCCTTGGAAGACTCTCGCTCTCCGATCACAAGCTTGCTCCTCGCGAAGTCTTGTCGCTGGTTTCCAGGTGCCAATTTTCCCCATTTCACTTGAATTATCAATATTCGTGTCGTGCTTATGTGTAAAAAATTGCACAGTCCGAATTTGTAACTGTATTGGTAGAGCGCGGGCCTTGTTGGGCTGGTGCCTTGAGCTTTGAAGAATCTGGCGATAGGCGAGCCCTTGATTGATATTACTGTATCGAATTCGGATTTCTTCTCCTGAAATTCTGTTTATTTCTCTATTTCTTTCTTCCTGTACCGTGATCTTAGTGTTGATGGCATGTATATGGTGTACTTCATATTGAGACATTTGGTACTATTGAGCTGCCCTAGAATTGTAGTGTTCCAGTTTGAAGAGTTCATGTCCTTTTAGTGTTACTGTACCTTGGAGCTTCAATAAGATCGCCTTGGTGCTTTTCGATCACAAAATTGTTATTTCATTTTGTGCTCGTAAATTAGTAGTTGAGAAATTCGGTCGAATTCCAGAACCCTGGTAGATCCAGCTTGGAGATTTTGAAAGCTTTCAAGAGCTATGCAGTTCCGTGATTTCTGGATTATCATGTGTGCCGGATGTCTTGGTCGATTGTGTAAGTAGACGTCCATAAGCTAGGTCTGGATATTGTAGTGATAGCTTGCATGGCTTGGTTTTTTCTAGATACCAAAGCTCTACTGTCCAGCTTTCTGTCCCATGGTTTGTCGATTTCTACTTGAAAAGTGGAATCCCGAACTTAAGTAAGCAATTCTTTGTTAGCATCCTTGATCCCTAAAATATTATCTCCTTTCTTATCGAGCGGTGCAGGGTACTGTGGCAATAGTTGCCAGTGAATTAATTGTCTAGGCCGTGCAGAGTATTTGTTGAAAGCTTACAATGTTTGTGGTTTTGATAATGTGAGCAGGACCACAATCAGCAAGGTTCACTCAAAGAGATGGCCCCAGCAAATAATGCCTTCTCTTTGCAGGTTAATTGATTCCCCTTCATGGTGCAGTTAGTCGCATAATTTCTCTTTGCTTATAGAATTTGGAAAAGGCGTGGGCTGGCTAAGAGAATGCATTCTTGTCTTTTTCCGAATTCCGTAAGCAAAGGATGACTTGAGTTCTTAGGTCTTTGTACATTTGTTGAGCTGTTTCTTTGTGCTAGTGTATGACATCCCTGAGGTTGTCAACCTGAATTGAAAGGTAATCTGGTCATATTTAAGTTTAGGGTCTTCTGGATCTCTCTTGTCTGCTAGGTTACGAATGAGCTTATGCAAAAGCTTGCGAAGGAGAATATTGTAGCAAAAAGACCAGCACGAAAAGCTCCTGCACCGAAACCAAGCGTGAAGCCATTAGAAGCTCCCTTGGTTACGAAACAGGATCTTCCACTGCCCTTTTATCCTGGATTTCTGTCGGGTGTGCCTGGAATAAACAAAGAACAAGCTTACCAACAAACACAGGAACAAAAGCACGACCTTGTTCCCATCTATAAGGTTCTCGAAGAAACTGTAAGTAATCTTTTACCCTAATATCAATGACCAAGATTTATCCTTTAGTATGATCTTTTAATTAAAAAATTGGATGTCTTGCTCACTACAGGAAAATTTGAATGAGAAGCTACAAATGCGAGAAAATTCAGAGTTGGAGAAAGTAAAACAACTTGCCCAAGAGCTGCAAGACAGACAATTCCGGTGCGTGCTTATTGTTCTTGGAAAACTCTTAAGTAAAACGCAATGTCGTGTGTTTTAGAGGTTCCACATAGTTTGAAATGTGATGAGATCTCAATTTTTACACTGTTTGGTCATTAATATTCTATGATGAGTACATTTATGTCGGGTATATGACGTATATTTTTCATGAGTGTATGGCGTTCCAATGGCAAGTATCTTACTCATCTGACACTTAACCAACAATGAAATGGAGTTCAGGGCTCCATCGTATCCAATACCTTGCCAGGCCGAGAAGGAGAGGTGTTTACAGTGCTACCGGGGATCCCCAGAGGTCCGAACAGGACAACATCTGGCTTCCTACTAATTGAGTATTAAATGACACATGTCAAATAGCAGCATACTCAAATAGTAGCATTTTCCGTAGAAAGCGCTGCCTTACATTTGCTTTCCTAGTTTGACATTTCATAGTTAGCAAGTTGCACTTGGTCCGTGAAAGCAGTTTGTCTTACTCATCCTCTGGTGCAGAGTCCCGTAGAGTGTGCCGAGGCAGTGAGAATGTATAAAGTATGCTCTCAACGCGTGCAACAGGTTTTTTACTACTCCCGCAGAATTAAGCTTTTACAACTTTCAGGAGTAAGGGGTTCTTATAGAGATGCATTGTTGCTTTGAAGTTTGCATGGACATCTCACAAGTCGGGAAACTAACCAGTTCATGTTGATTTGGTTCAACAGGATTTTGCTGAGAGAGTAGTTACTTCCCCACGTTGACGATTGGAAGGTTTAGAACCGACTTGTAATAAACTTCAAGCTGGCTTCCTGTTTGGTGACATCTCTCTGCTCTTGGTAGTCCACAATCCATTTGTAGATCTTGATCAGAGAAACAAGGTAGAGTTGTATTCCAAGTAAGCAAATTGTTCATTCAGAGCACCACTCTAGCTTTTTGTCAAAACTTTCACTGTTGTTCATTTAGGGCAAGGATTATTTTTTGGTTACAAATTGGGCTCTATACTTCCATCGCATCCATCACTTTGTGTAGAATATCGCGCTTTTCGTGTGGTTAAGCATGGTGACATGGATATTTTGGTAGCAGATTGAGAGGTAGGCATATTAACAGCACCAGTAACCTGAACCGGGCCACAGATTAGTGCATTGCTTTTGTTTGGAGCAATGTTTTCCCTGTATTGCATCAGTAATTTAACTTACAGATGAACACGGAAGCAATAAATTATTACTGCATGCCATCTTCTAGGTTTTTATCACCCCAACAACCTACACGATACAATTCTGTGCGGTGTTCGACGGTACTGCTGTTAAGAGATATAATGGATTTATTCATTCGAATTGTGCTCAAAGGTGGAGGAGATTAAAAGTGCATAAGAGATGTTCAAATTATAAGTTCACCTAGAATCATGGTCTGATTTGATAGTGATTATCTACAGATATAGTTGAGGTAATCCAACTTGCTTTTGAAAGAAGTGATTGTCTTTCGTTACAGTTTAGTTGTTTTTCTTATTGAATATTCATAATGTTTCAAATATTGTGAGGAAAGTGAAGTGATAATTCAAATTTTGATGTTATTACAGCACTTATTATAAGACCTAGTAGGAAAAAAATTTGCATTACAATTTGGAATAAAGTGTTGACACATTCAGATTTTTATTTCATATATGTAAACAAATATTTAAAAATGTGGTTTTGTTGTAATTTCATCAAAATACTGTTTAAATTGTTTAATACAAATAGTACACTAGTAATTGAGTAATTCTATTAACCAAGCATGACTGATTGAGATGCTAACTATAGAATGGATAAACAGGTGATAATAACTCAATTGTGAACAAATTAAAATGTGATTGAACAATTATCTTGTTTGTTTGTTTACTTGTTTGTTTGCATTTTTGTGTGTGTATATATGCGCATATATACATGAGCCATTTGAGAGCAGCTCAAGTCTACGAAGCCTGTTAAAAAACAGTCCACTGTTCTTTAGAAGGCCGCAGGCAGGCAAAGAGATTACTTCATTATCATCAACAAGGAGATCTAACCCTGTTCTGTTGCTCTTTTGGCATAGTGGAATAGTTAATTCATTGCAAGGAAAACCGGTACATAGCCTGGACAGACAAAAGGAGCATACAAACTCTGGCCTCGATCCAAGCTGAGTTCAGTTTAACCAGTTGGACCAAGTAGCAGCATATCTAGCAGCGTGCAGCAAGAGACGTTCTCCCTTTGAGCGCCCCAGAACCTTTCCTTCGAACCAAATCTAGTGAAGGTATCCTGTGGATATGCAACCCTTCCTCTTCTACTTAAGAACAAGAGGGATTTACATAAATGATGAAATCTCTACTCATCTCAGCCACTTCTTTTTTCTGGAAGAAATGATCTCCAAGAAGACCCAGCTGAGTCTGTGGATGTGCGCATCCCAAGGAAATAATCAATCTTGGACGTCCTCAGAATAAATGCTTAGCAGGGGAAGAGGGACTGGTAGTTCCAGAATTAGAACCTCATGGACGTGTCAGCATCTGAATAAAAATTGGGTTGATTTTACCTCCACAATAGAAACAAATTAATGAATTTTACATCAACCCAATTAGGTCGTTGGGCAGCCAGGATGAATGAAACTAGTTTTAATAGAGGGTGGAATCTTTCAGAGATTGGAGGCCATCTGCCCATCTCTTCTTGTTTTCTGACCACTCCAGAAAGCTTCTAGCGATGACCTCTCCTCGCAACTTTTTTGGATTGTCCGCTTCCGCTCCCTGTGTTCCCAGTGAAGGAATTTTGTTATGCACCACCCATTGTGTGTCCACGATACCAATGTGCTCGTGTGGAAGCCCATCTATGCACGCTTTTAGCTCGAAGTCCAGACCCCAAGCCATGACCAGATCATTCTGTTATCACCAACATAAGCTGCTCAGTGAAGAAAACAGATTGAAAACATTTAACGAGGGAAAAAAACACAGCCCAGTTTCTTAAAAAAACTAAAGCTGAATCAGATCTCGTGGACTGGCCCGTTGCCTTCACATACCTGAATAAGATGCCATACACAGCGCCAAGCTTTGCTTACAAATACTGGTGCTTGAATTTCAACAAACCTGAATTAAACAAGTGGAATTTGTTAGTACTGCTACATCGTTGATGGAAAATAAATGGACATTGGACAGCGTCAGTTTGAAACAAGTGCATGAAATATTGGAACTGGAACACGGACCCAGCACAAGGAGGTGTGACTTTGCTCTTGGTGCAATTGTCGAAGAGACCCTCCCAGGGGTTGCGCTTGTGCACCTCCTTGCCGGTCCACGACTGCCGCACTGTGATGGGCCAACTGCTGGCTCCATCTACCGCTGGCTGCGAGATTTGCAGTTCATGCCTCCTCATTATTCTTATGTACCTGATGACGCAACACAATTAATACCGCTTCATTCTCATCAATGTACACCTTGTGAAACGAATTCAATCTCGTGAAGGGAGACTTTAAGTGTTCCCTTCGGCTTGTGTCAAACTTATTTCATCCCTCGTACAAAAACAACAATAAAACATGAGCTGGAGGTCTTTATGGGATGCTTACTCTAGGGGATCAAAATTCTCCACTCCCAGGTCTTCATCCCACACAAATATGTACTCGTAAGGTGCCACCACATCGGGGTGAAGGAATCTCTTGGCAAACCACCTGCACATAAGATCGAAAATGCATCAGAAGGAGACTTCCTGGCTTCCAAAATGAAATATTTCCAACCTTGATAAAGGTGTTGAGGTGCAGACAGAGAATTTTTTTAAGACTGACGGAGGGGATCGTGGCATTGAACGATATACCATTTGGATTGCCCAGTGCTCTGTACGTGGACGACGCGTTCGTTCCACTCAAATTGGCTCCACGCATCGACAACGTTGTCGTAATGAAATAACACGATCTGAAAATGCTCTTTTGGAAACTGCAGTAGCAATATCTGGTATTAACACTTAATCCGGAAAATGAAAAAAACAGAAGTACCAAAACAAAGTTGAACTATAGCTTGATCAGAATTTTCAACTTCAAAGCCACAATTCTGCACACCTTTTTAACAATTGCATTAACACTCGCGTTCTGCTTGATTCCAACTGACAATGCAAGAAGATTCTTCGGAGCTTGTATCACGTCCTGTACACGAATCAATCACAAGCTGAGGTCGAGAAAAAAGTTCTGCTTCAAGACATAATGCAAAAGTTCAATCTTTCGAAATTAGGTTATAGCGAGAGAGAAAGGAAGAGAGAGAGAGTGTGTGTGAGAAAGGTTAGGGTACAAGGTTCAAGACATACATTCTTCGGGGTGCCAACAAGTCGATGGAAGTGATAATCCGTTGTTCTGTGTATGAATGTTTGAGGCAGCTTATCCACAAGCGTTGGATTTCTGCATACCCATCCAGAAGCATTTTTGTGCAAAATTTCCTCAGTGGTCCGGTTGCGCTTTACATTCGTGAGCTCATCCGCTTCCGACTGGTTCCGTTGGAGGAGGTTTCTTGGTTGAAGCAACACCTTCGCTATTTGAGAGCATTTCTCGAAATGGTCACATGGAGGGCAGTGCTGTGCTGGAGTCGCCTCCAGGATAGCTCTTTCTCGTTCTCTCTCAATTGAATAATGCAAGACATTGTCCTCGAGCACAACGTTGGAGGCTTTGTTCTGTGATTTGATGACAATATGGTTGGTCTGTGGTGAGTACCATGAATTTGTAATGCACAATTGCTGCAGACAGATGCAATAACGACACGTATCAGATTACCAATCTTGTTTACGTTTTGTTTAACCTGCAGCGATGCCAGAATTTTAATAAAACGCAATCTGTTCAACAATTGCTTTCTTACAAAAGTGCAGGATACGGGGTGGGTGGATGGGATAGTACTAATGAACACATGGTGAGCAGTAAGTCATTCACTTGACAAAGATAAAAAGTGGAAAATTGCGATAGTTAGTGTGATCCTGTGTTTCTGTGCCAGAAAGAAAGCCTGTAGGGAACGGAGGAAATGTCCTAAGCTCGCTGCACAGGGGACACCATAGCCCTGGTCCAGTTTGAGCAATCCAGCTTCTCGTAATGCCGAACGGATGTTGGGCACTCTTAAAAAATGGAAACCAAGTGTGTAGACTTATGACAGGAACTCCAGAAGCTTAGGGATATAGCAAGGTTGATAAGAGGCAGTCGTAGGGGGGGGTAGCTCAAAGGAGGCAAGAGACACACTTGCTGCACTGAACCTGGTAATCAGGAGCCAGTCCCAACGAACTATCCGATAATAATTGCAATTTACAGGCTATATTGCAGAGCGTATCAGCGGTTGTGCTGTAAGTCCATGCTGTATGTCCAGGGGTCGTATTTGAAAAACAAAGAGGCAGCTACGGAGACAATATTAGCACTGTGTCATTAAAAGAGCAGGGATGAATCACCTGATTGAAGGAGAGGGCGGAGAGAAAACCGAAAAAGAAGCCCAGCAACGCCAACAAGATATGACTGAGCGGCGTGCACAGTACACTGCTACTTCCCTTTCCGATCTTCATAGTGCATCCCTTCCGTTTCACCCTGTTCACAAAACCCCTACCCAAACCTCTCAAGACTACAGCGTCTTCACCCCTGCCTCATACCGTCCAGACCCCTGACACAAGTCGCACCTATTTCCCACAACTTCTTGACGATCTTTCAGCAACACTGTGAGCTCAAGGTATGTGGGCAACTCGCACAACTAGAGTGTTATCCGAGGGAAGAGAGAGAGAGCACAATCTGGAAACGATGAAGAGCAACCTGGAACTGGACAACAAGGTGACAGCCATAGTGCATAAACAAGTCGCACCATTCTCTTCACCACCGCTGTTCACACCACCCTCTTCGCACCCTTCATCGTCTTCACACTTCAGAAGCCTCACAAACCAACCCTGTACCTGATCAGTTGCCGCCAACGCGCACACACACACACTCGATCGTTGCAACAAAGCCTCGGGAGGTCAGCTGCAGCAGCTCTTCACTTGTGCTTCCTACTACAACAGCTACATACTCAGTCACTCTTGCATGTCGATGACAGACGGAACCTGCCGGGCAGCGTTCTAGCGGCGTCTGGTCAAGACTCGAGCTGGGTGGCAGACAATTATACAGCTTCGGCGGGTCGCAGTGTGCGACTCTGATAACTCCAAGGCAACCTTGAAGAGTAGCCAAGTTCCGATTGTGCTTCACGAACTAGTTCGGCGGCTGTAGTTGAAGGGGGGACGCCAAGAAGCAGACAACATCAGCTTGAATCATCACTCTCAACCACTCCGGCGCCTGTTTCTTCCGGTTCTCAGTTTCTTGAGCGGCAGGCTTACAGAGCGTCGTCCGTTGGAAAACAAATCATCAACACGCTGTCAACTTTGGCAAAATCGAGGTGCAATCTTCGTGTTTAGAAGACTATTTTTAAAAACAAAAAAGTGGTTGTTTTGGCCTAGTGTTGCGTTACTTCGCCTTGGTTTCAACGTTTTTTCAGTAACTGGGTTGGATAATAAAGGGTCCTGAATTGAGAGTGAAGCCTCGGACTGTGAGTCGCCGAAGCCTCGGATCCACCTCAACTCCTTTCACCCGCTGAAAAACTGTCTCTCACCCAAGCAATGCAGTGAGTTTTTTAAAATAAATAAATCAATCAATGAATAGAAATGTTTTCTAGTCGGTGTATGTTAAATCTCTTACACACATGCCTAATGAGGAAGATACTCAGGCTGCTATTCTTATTTTGGATTCTACCTTTTTAACATACAATTTGTGAATTTATACCAAGTGTATGTATGTATAATTCTTTCCAATGCCAAACTGAATACCAAACTTCATAAATCTGAGAGTGAAGAAAAAAAAATAAAATGTATATATATATATATATATATTGCTTCACCACACACATGTGACTTTACTGAAGAAAAATTAGACAGAGTATGGTGATGGACACCATGCTTCAGCGAAAGGGAGTTGAATGGCCAGAAATGCTTGCCATAAAATCAGAAATAACACAAAAGTCAAAATGTAGAATGTAGAGTTTGAAGCCAGATCATGCTACAGCAGTAACTAAAATGACCAAGGCCCATGAAAGCATTAACAGTAGCTGATGAGGCAGATTCTGTATTCTGTTTCAACCATGCTTGGAACCATAAAAGAAATATCTGGGGTCAGCATTGTAGCAGGGAAGCCATCTGGCTCCCTGACTTTTGTCAGCTTCAATTAGGTTTTGGTTAATACGCCCAAATGCTGGTCAAATGTTGCTGACTTCTGGTGACAAACACAATTCAAAGGCTTAAAAACCTACATAATTGGGATTGGTGGGAAATCAGCCAATTCATGAGACAACATTGTGGATTTTGTTTGCAAATTTGAGTTTGGCATTGGAAATTGGGTTCTGACAAGTAGAGTGGGGCACATTGTTTGAAGAGCATGTCATCCAGCCAATTAGAAGAACCTGGATGCATTGTCTGTGATCCTTGGATTTGGGTTGATATCAAGGAACTGTGTTTTCATTCTAGGTTTTATTTGCAGTCCATGTTGTGTGACTCATTTGAAAAAGCTTTTGCTGTTTTGTGTTTGAAAGTGTTATTTTGTATGTTTTTAACCCTCATGTCCATGCAATATGTCCATAACTCATGTGTATGATATTTGTTTCTATTTATTGAAAGAGAGAGACCAGAAAGAAAGAAATATTCTGTTTTCAAAAGTGCAATTTGTAGTACATGTTGATTAGGTTTTGTTCCTAGAATTAAGCACAAGAAAGTGTGTAGTGGACTTTTTATCTTATCAAATTTTATGTTTTGATTTTAAAAATATTAATGACCAATGCATAAATGGATATATGTAAAAACTTACATGGAGTATTTTATGGAAAAAGAAAGTAACCAAACCTTGAATTCAAGTATCTCATCAATTCATATATCTTGAAAGAGGTATATTTTGGGAAACAGAAAATTGCAGCTGGTAATTTACCTTAAAATTTTTGAATGAAGTAAATATTGATAAGCTTTTTTATGTGTCAGAATGAGTGGAACCCACATACAAGCTGAAAAAATCAACTTGAAAGCCCATGCTGTGAACTACAATATCTAAATTTGTTTGACCTAATGCTAGAATGAAATCTTACTTTACAGATTTAGCTTCTTCTCAAGTCCTACACAATTGGCAAGGTTGAGTTGTAATTGAGAACAACAAATCTACTTTGAAACATTAAAGATGTTTTTAACAAAGTTTAGGGAAAAAAAATGGTAGCAACAATGTCAAATATTGCAGAATGTAATTAGGCAAAGTTGGAAAACTATGATGTCATGGAGGCAAAACATGTTACCTGTGTGTTTTGTTTCTGGCTGCAATGGCAACATCACTAGCACAAAGGTGCTTGTTTAAATCATGAAATTGTTATTTGATAAAAAAATTTGACTTGCACACAAGCAAACACCTCTTATTTTGATTTTTTAAAAAGAAAAAGAAAAAGAAAAAGAAGACATGTTAATTTATTGTAATGCTGAAAACAAAACAATAAAAACAAAAAAAATAAAAAATAAAAAATTCCAATTTTAAAAAATAAATGATTAAAATGATTATATAATTATTATATAATTGATAATAGAATAATCAAGTTTTAAAAAAAAAAAAATAAGCACAACTAAGATAACTTAAATCAATTTATTTATTTATATTAATTAAACATGTTCATTAGATTCTAAGACGGTTTGAATAAAATATTCATAAATTATTTTAAATCAAGCTATTATGATATTTTAATTTTAAAATATAAGTAATATAAAAATAAATAATAAAACTATAGATATGTATAAATAGGTGTTGTAATAAAATAAAATCTAAATTATTAATTGATTTATTAGACTCAATAGATATAATTAGATTATAAATTTTTTATAGATATATAAATATAATATTAAAAATTTTGGTAATTTTTATTATTATATTTATAAATCATCATTATCTTTATAAAGTGACTACTACAAAATTTTAAATTAAAAAAAAAACCATTAAATATCAAGTGCAAGTTGATCTTGACAAATATTCTATAACATCATGTATTAAATTAGCCATACTAACTACATATGACATAAAATTTATTTGGCATTTATTTAGCTTTTTCTCAAGTAGTTGACAAAGGATATTTTTTGTACTGGCATCTCCTAACCATTCAAATAATAACATAGAATCATCATAAAAAAATCAGATTAATGAGAACACTCAACAATAAAACAAGAAATTATTAACACTTGATACTATTTTTTAAATTAAGTAAATAAAATTCATAAATACAATCCTTGCAATAAACCATCATCAAATTTTTTTTAAAAATGATTTTTATAAAGATATATTTAGATATGTATATATATATATATATATATATATATATATATAATAGGGTGTAGAAGCAAGATTTTAAAGACAAACACTAAAATTTTAGTTAATATCAATAAATAATATATATTATGACTAAGTTAAAATAAATATTGTAAAGATTTATAAAATTTTGTTTTTATCAAGATATTGCATAAATTTTTTGATGATATCTTTAAATTAGATTTTATAAGAAAATAATTTTTTATTATATATTTGTAGAATTTTAATTTTAAAATAAAGATTAATTTTTAAATCTATTTAAATATTAAAATTTTAACTTTTTTTAGTTTTTTAATATTAAAATATAATTATAAAATTTATAATATATTAAAAAAAATTAAATACAATTATTTTTTAAAAATAACATAAAGATATTTAAAATATATAATATTATATTTAAATATTAAATATTAATATTATAATATTATTATATAATATTAATGTTATTAAATATTAATATTATTAAAATATTATTATAATATCATTATATAATATTATATAATATTATATAATATTATATAATATTATAATTAATAATTTTTATATTAAAATTAAAATTAAAAATCTAAATTTAATATCAATAGATAAAAATATAACCAATTATATCAAGAATTTTTTTAAAAAATAAAATTATAAATTAAAAAATATTAATATTCTACTAAATAGATACATTATTTGAGATATAGATGTATGAAACCTACTATTAAATTTAATCTTGTACATAATGCAAGCTTTACAAGATTATGTAGTATAAGTGTCCATATGCATAGATGCCTATCATGTATCAAATTTAGACTATAAAGTTATTATTTTTAATAATTATTAATGGTGATAAAAGAATAATGATTTGACAATATAATGAATTCATTATATTGGTTTGAATTTTGAGAATTCTTAGATTTATAAACTAGTGAGAGTGTCTTCTAAATGCTTTGAATGGTTAAAGGTATTGAGGTGGTTAAGAAGAATAAAGAAATGTAATAAATATAACAATAGTAACTTCTACTAGAGTTGTACAAAAATTTTGGAACTTGTTTTTTGCTTTATTATATCTGATCATAAACTTTGTTTGAGACAAGTTTTTAAGACATTGGTTATAATAAATAAAATTATATTCTTAAAATAGTTTTTTGAAAAAAACTTATTAGAATAAGAAAAAATCAAATCTTAAATTGAAGGGAGTTTAGTAAGATTACAAATGAAAAGTAACAATTTTGAAGGCTAGGTGAATATTATGAACATTGAAGCAAGATTTGGAAACATAATTTTTTTTCATGTGTGATGTTTATTATAAAATAAACTTGAGAGTATAAACCTTCTAAATTAGAAAAAATTTATATAGATATGATTAGATATTAAATTAAAGTAGTTAGGTTAGTTGAAGAGAAATTAGTACTACAAATTGTAGAAATTTTTGTTAGCTATAAAGTTTAATGTGTAGCTTTTGGCTAAAGTATGCAATATGCATATTAAGATTTAAAAAAAAAAAAAAAAAAAAAAACAATGAACAACACAAAGTTAAAAAGGACTAGGTGTAATTCTTTAGTGTAATAGAAATTTCAAGGTATGGTGTTTGGTTTGAAAATTTGTTACTAAAAAAGAATATATAAAAACTTTCTTAAAAAATACAAGAAATACCACAACTAGGAATCATATACTTTTCCAAATGCACACCATATTTTTTATACACTTAGAGATGCCTTAATACTACCAACTTATGGTAGATTTAAATTGTCAAGCAACAACACAATATCAATTACATATTGGTCAAAAATATAATATCTAGGAGAAGTTAAATGAATGTGTATATTTTTTATTTTAAAAAATCTATATATAATTTTTTTTAAAATTGATACTATAATTTTTAATTTGGAGTTATTTTTACTCTTTTATTTTAATTCCAATAAATTTTTATTCACAAGTTAAATGTATTTGGAACTACATAAGTTGTTGGTAATATTATAACAAACTGCAATTGGTGGTAATAGCAAACTAAATTAATACTTGAAATAAATCAAAATAAAAATTACACATTGTTATAGAAAAATTAATATTAAAATATTTTAGTTTAATTTTAAAAGTGAATTATGTACTTGTGTATTTAAGCATTAAAAGTTCACTGTAAATGCATCTCTAACTTTTCATCCACTTTGTGATTGCAAACATCAAATTCTTTTTTAGAAGAATGCAATTGTAGAATTTGATGTTTGCAATCATAGAATGCATCAAATGATTCATGAGCTATTGTGAGAATGGACATCTTTCAGTTTCTTGTATGCCTTCACTTTGTATGTCATATATTATTATGTCATCAGTTTGATATATATATATATATATATACATACATACATAAAAAGACATAATTTGATATTATGTAAAATAATTATAAAATAAGTATAAAATAAAATAATTTGAAGATAATAAAATGATTATTTACCAGATAGATGATTTTGGTTTGTATCACTGTTGAATAATCTAATACAATTACAAAAAGGTAATAATAAATGATATTAAATTTATTTTATTTTATTATTTATGTTCTGAATCAAATTCCTCTTATACATAGTTTGATTCAGCATATATATATATATATATATATACACATACTTAGTCATAAATAGATTGAGTTATTTGTAAAACATTCATATCAATGAAACAATTTTGTTGTAATTCGATTTTGAGGTTTGATTTGAAGATAGATGAGATTGAGAAAACATATTTAGTTTTACAAAAACTTAAATTTTTACACTCAAAACTACCATTATTAATCTCAAAAATCATAAATATGGATGGTGGAACATAAAGAAGAACAGGTACTGCAAGTTGATTTAAATGTGCTTCCTACACGTGTGGGATCAAAAAATGATTTAACAGTTGTAAAGAGAAATGATATAAAAAAAGGATATTGCACAAACAACATAACTCTGATTTATAGAAGTGACACAAACAATGGTTGCAGAAAGGATTAACCAAAATCAAGTAGTTGGGTGAGGAGAACACTTGCAGCATAGTTAGTTTCATTGCAACACACTAATTCACCATTTTAGAAAGACAACAGACATGGAACAGGAAGAACAAGGCAACAAACCAAATTCTTCACATACAACCCACTTCTGCATGCACAAAAATGGAATAATACTCCATGGGCTTGTGACCTCACTACCTGCAAGGCCTTGGTGGCACAAAGAGCAACAGGACAAAGGGAAGGCAGAGCGAGAGAGAGAGAGAGAGAGAGAGAGAGAGCACTGTGGAGCTTCTGAAACCCTAAATGGTGTGCTGGAAGGCATGCACAAGGGGAGACTGAGGCAGGCAAGGCAGGGCACAGAGGCCGAGCAGAGGCAGGCAGGGGGTGCCATTCATTCATTGCACAGGATTTCTGGGCTTGAGTGTGGGTTTCAGAGTTTGAGTGTGGGTTAGAATTCCAGGGTCAGCATTTCAGAATATATGGGTTAGGGCTCTCTTAGTGGCACAGTCAAATTCATGCCATGTTGGCATGCAAAGTTGGTGTTGCAAAACCTTTTTAGGGTATTTTTGTACAAAAAAATTAAAAGCTTTTGGTAGATTTTTGGCCCACAAGTCTTAATTGAAAAAAATTGTTCCAAAATTCTTATATCAGCTTAGATGAAATATTTTGTTAAAAATTGTACAAATAAATTCATCTTTAATTTTGAATGGAAAAAATTGAGAAGTTCAAATGATACTTTTTGAAAAATTTGCAAGCATAGGCATCAATGAAGGTTAAATTAAAGTTAAATAAAACATTGTCAAGTATGTTCTGAAGTTTTCATAATTATTTTTTAATTCCAACTAGATCCTTCAAAAAAATTAAATGTTTTTAAGATCAAATCTGACTCAAAAATGCTAAAAGATTCTAGATAATTGGAATCTGAACTCAAAATATTAAAATTTAATTTCAAATTAATATATAGTTCTTACTTAAAATATCTGTTTGATACAACACAACAAAGTGATTGACCTGTAAAAAAAATTATTTTTTCAACATCAGACACTGTTAAATATTTCAAAGAGGCTGTAGAAATCATATTTTATCAACAAGAAATTTAGTATTGAAGAGTGATTTGCTACAACAGGTTTTCTTGCACATTTTGAATGAGATTCATATTTTTTGGTTATCATCAAATCTCAGTCTAAACATTAAATATGTGAAAAGTTACTTTCACTAGTAATTGAGGTGTTTATGTGTAGATAACTTTTTCTTTTGGCATCAAAAATATTCCACTGAGTTATCAATATATGGTCAAGCCAGCATCCAAAGAATAATTAAATTCTTTCATATGCCTGTTTTTGGACAATATTAACATCTGTAGGGATACTATTTTTTTTAATTTTTACATAAATACTTGGTTGTTAAACATGGGAAAATTTTAGTATTACCTTCAATCCACAAAAATATTTGTCTATAGTCAATTTGATATTCTTTTCAAATATATTGTGTCAAAAAAGTGAAATTGTATACTCTAAGATATTAGTGCATTACTTAATACATTTACCATATGATATCCACACATTTCTTAATATATTTAAGTTTAATTCTGAAACCAATTTAATGACATATATTTAATTTAATTCATCATCTGTTATAATATGCTTTAAGAATTCCATCTCTAATTAATTAAGTTTTTACTGTTGACATAATTTGTATTTGTACTTTTTAAAACCCTAAATATCACTTCTTTTTTTCTTTTCAAATTTTTTTTTTTTCATTCAACACATTTTCAAATCTTTCGACTGTTTTATTTATTTATTTATTTTAGTTCAAAGGTGAACATCAAATCACAGCAATTTTCATGCACCTTAGCAAAATTTCATGAAGTTTGAGAGAGAAGACTTTGCATTGAGCTAAGACATCGAGGACTCATGTCCCAGAGTGATGTGGTATTTAGTACACAGCACGTAGAATAACAATAACGACAATAATAACATCACCCTGTCACTGTTCCACAACGTGTGTGAGAAACGAGATCAATGGCCTTGGATTCACAAGACAAATGCCCTGAACAAGAGTGCAACTATTTAGCTTTCACCACCCAGAATGCTAACCTGTCAGCTTAGTACACAACTCACCCACCTATTCTGTGAAGAGCAGCGAGTACTGGGTATTGTGTGGACTCATTTGCATAGCCACTCAAGGCTCTCCTGCAAAGCTCCTTGCCGGTTCAGTACCTGCCAGAACATGGAATTAGAAAACAGAACCAACGCTGGAAGAGCTTTCTATTTGCACCCTATTCTCCTCATTCATCTCATGCTGCTTATTGGAATATAGAAAAAAGAAGAAGATTGTATCCTTTCATTCTGAATTCAATAACAGCTTGTGTCCTATAGCAGGGACTGGAATTGAGGCTGAGAGCGATTGATGACATGTCAGGCATGCAACGTGGTACACATGCAATATAGACATTGTCGTAGATAGGCGAATAGAGTTGGCCTGCCAGGTTCTCACCATCCACTTGGCACATGCACAGGTTCAATGAGAAGAGTGCTAGAAGGATTTCTCTCAGGAGAACGATAGGAGGCAGTGGATTGCAGAGCCTCCACATTGGTAGTGCTCCATTTGTGCGTTTGGAGTCACAAGAATTGAACTCCGCATGCAGTTACAAGACAGACGTCCTAGTGGGTCGGGTACCAGGTTGCGATGCTTGTGAAGTGGAACTCTCCATGGGAAGAAGGCTCTTGACAAATTAACAACCCGAAGCCTTATCCAATTTCTAGCTTCTAATTTCGACGGTCATGATTTGGAGGGAAAAAGTTACCGTCTCCTTGTTCCCATCCATAAGACGATGTTAGCTTCATTGACAGATTTAAGGTCTGGGATTACACATCCGGTGTAAAAACAAAATGGAAGTAGAGTCCTTTAAGTAGCCTGATCATTATTTCAGAGGCGTCACTAAAATCGGATTATACACAGCACTTATTGTATACGGTATTAACTTGCATCTTACTGCAAACAACGTACAGAAGCATACTGGATTGCATGTGAGTGAGCCACCGAATACTTCCGTTCACGTGTGAATTTTTATATCCAATGGCACGCACAACTCAGAAAACTAGGTATGTGAAGAGTTAACACTTACCACTTAATAATGCCATTTCACCCTCTGATTTAGAGCTACAATGCAAAACATAGAACGTGCTCCCAACCTTCGAGGACTTTAAATGCTTCCATGTAGCATGTTTAGGCTTACCCGACACATCTTAAGCCTGAAATATTGTTGATATGTACAGAATCATCCAATTTGCACAAGCATAACAGTGTCCAATAATCAACAATGAGGACCAAAGTCCAATTCAATCAAAAGATAATGAAACCAAAGACTTTAATTCAATGAAAACATCAATGAAAACGTTCACCTTGCATACTTTGAACATAGTGCAAATATCAGGATACATTCTGGAGCAAAATCAAGTACACCAACTTAGACACTGAAGCATGATTTTGGAATTTACACTACTGGTAGCAATGAAGACTGAAATTTGAATTCCCCCAAGCATTCGAGGCCCAAGTAAATTTTTTTGGGAATATGATGTGCATCAAGGAACAAACTAAACTGGGGTTCTCGACATTAAATCACCTTTGAATCTTGGATCCCCACATAAAAGATAATGCCATCTTCTAAAAGCAGGATTCTTCCGATGGCACTATGGAGTCGCAAAGCTTGTGGGCTTCGACCTCATCAGAAACAATGATTTGAAGAACTGCCTCAAATCCCTGCGTGAAAAAAAAGTAGCCTTTAAATCGACTAGAATATTACAGAAAACATGTTGAAATGGTGCTGAGAACGGCGACCAGAAATTTTGTATGCCAGTTTAGTTCATAATAAATTCTGAATCTACCAGACTGTATGTTGCATCAAGAAAAACATAATTCTAGCTCAAACGTAAATTTCATCATCGTACAAGAACAAAACTGTAGATCTTCGCCACCGCTTCATCTTTGTACTTGAAGGAAGCCAAAATTACTGGTCGGGTGCTTCGGACCTTTAGGACAGGAAAAAAGAAAAGAAAAGGGGGGCCTCTTTTCTTGTTAGATTGGACATGAATTGCTCCTGTACAGATAACATATCAGAAAAAAGCTAAATTCTTGTATGTACAGTTCTTTTAACAGAGCTGTTGCAAAAAATAAGTCTGGATACAACAGAAAGAATTGGTAGCAATCCTTTCAATTTTTTCTCACCAAATATGACGATCTTGTAATTGATCATACTATGATCCTGCTCATCCACTGACGTAGACAATTGAATGCAGATAACGCATGCTCGCGTCCAGCCATGATTGTGGCACACCTTCAGCCAGTGGCCGGCTGATTTGTCACACATCGGGACGCAAGTCCGAGCTAAGATGCTGGCCCTAATCTGACAAACTCTACATTGAAAACTGTACTTCAAGCGTTGTAGAAGCTCGGCATGAATAACGCAGCACCGGAAGCATACTCATTTGAAGCACTGGTCGGAGGAAACTTGGTTTAAATATCATGTGAGATCTGCAGGGGCCTCTTCATCCGAATCAAACTCCACCTGCATCTCCACACACTCAAGTTTCAAATAAACCAAGACAGAAAGGAAAACGATATAGTCACATTGGAGAATCATTCCTCAGTCTCCATAAAGATTAGATGTGGTATACAGACTTCAAACCTAGCTTCATGATTTACTTAGGCCTATACTTGACGCAAAAAAATCGTGTCATTTGAACTCCTGTCTTCCAAATAAATCGTTAAATTTATCGCAATTGCAATTTAGAGGTATTAAATTCCTCATTGTAGCGAATAAAATGCAAAGCATGATGCAGATACATACATTTTCATCTTTAAACCATTTGCCATTGCCATCCAGCCGCCAACCAGCTTCCCTCAGTCGTAATAATCGCTCCCGCTCTTGTCGACGCTCCTGGCCCTCTTTCGTACCAACCGTCGGTCCTGATTCCCGCTGCCCTGACTTTCTTTTGCCAAAAACTTTTTGATGCCCACTTTCATGCGCAGATGGTGGCTTCACTTTGACGGGAGGAATGGAAACTTGTAAGGGCGTTGGTGACAAAAACGGCGTGCCTTGATTAATTATCGGTTTCGTCTTTGGTACATCTCCTCCTCTGCTAGGATAACACACCACCTTGGATCCATCCAGCATTGCAAGTGCTTGAGCTGTGCGCTTGCGTGTAGCTTCTATTAGAGGGGCACAAGCTTCAGAAGAAGACTGGCGATTCTGTGAACTGAGAACAGTATCTGTCACCTTGTTAGCTTCAAGTGCTATTCTCTTCTGAATCTCGTTTTGAAGACGAAAATCCTTCTCCTCGTCCTTTACCGCAGCTGCTTGATGTTTTGCACCATTTCTATGCATCTGTTAAACATCATAGAAATACGATAAATAACTAATACATACACTCGCGCAGAATTGATTAAAATTCATAATTATTACTTCTCAAGCCAGTGCAACTCGTTTTCCACTACACATATATTTCATCAACTGTGTGACGAAAAAGCCCGATCAGTATGCGTTCCCCTCGCGAAACCCATTTTCATAGAGCAAACAGAAGAGAAGACTTGCAAGCCGTAAGATGCAGATCAACAAAAGCCCTAAACCCTAACCCTAATTTCTCTCAGCACTCAGCATCAATAAATTCGTGTAAAAGGAAATTGAACCTAAAGCGACACACAAAATTCATTGAAACACTCCTTCATGTATAAAAACCCTGCGACCAACCACATGCTTATCATTCTCAAGAGGCTACGACATCAACAATGCGACGACAGCACAATGTGATAAAGTCCGGCTTACAATTAGCATAGGAAATGTGTCGAGAACGGGATGGTGTGGGCAAATGAGGCAGGTGAAGCGTCCGTTAGACAAGCGGCGCCACTGGTTGGAGTACCGATCCAACTGATGGACATCGCCAAGCAATTGATCCACTTGGTGCTTGCGATGCATAGCTTCCGGCACCCAACTGTCCCCACCATACGTACTCATCTCTCCTAGAACCTACAAAAAAGATGAAGACCTCCGGATTCTCAACCCTCTTAGATGCTACTCGTATCCTGAGCAATTCAAACCAGTCAGTCTCTCTGTCTGACGAAATTGCTCACGTGAAAACGAATACAACAAACCCTAACAACCTCCTCGACGCTTCAAAGCCACAGAGCCCCTATTCCAAGGGCGACATGCCATCATCTCCTCACAGCAGGAAGATACGATCCATCACGGAACTGCTCTCAGAAATTCGCGGTGCACTCATCCCTCCCTGCTTGCTAAGTTGAAAGCCTCGCCATCCACACCGACACCAACACCGAATTCCGACGGCTCGTTCCCACTCTCACCCTGCCAACGTGTCCCTTTTACGTGTGCTTCTGTGGTAATGCTGTGGGCATGGGTGACCGTGCAACTTTAGCCTTAAAGAAATTGTAAGTGTGATAAAATCATGATATTTTACAATATATATATATATATATATTTATATATGTGTGTGAATGAGAGTATTAGATTCTGAATTGAATTTTATGTATATATATATATGATTTTTTTATTAGTTGTAGGTAGAAAGTACTAATTTAGACACCTTGCATACAAATTCATAAAAATAAAATTTAAATTTTATCAATTTATGCTTGCATTTGACAAGCTGCTATTTGAAAGAGTCTTGTCAATTTTGAGTTTAAACATATTTATATACTAAATACTTCTACAAAACAAATCTTAAAAAATTAAAATATAGTAAAATATTTAATAAGATGATAATAATCTTTAATTTTATTCTAAAACAAATGCTTTTTCACATGCTATATATATATATATATATATATATAATATTTTTAAAGTAATATGTATACAATAAAAAATATTTTTGAATCATGATGATATAGTATTTATTAGGAATGCAAGAAAAAAATACAAAAATTAATTAGACTTTGTTTTAATATGTTCAAGTATGATATCTATATAATAAATTAAGAAAAATAAGCAAGTTTTTTAATTAACTAAGAGGTTTGCACGTACTTTTAGTGAGGTCTACATGAATTTATACCTCAAGCACTTCATGTAGAAGTTGCTATATTTCATATTTAAGAACTTAAACATTTGTTGGTGTTGTGTTGAATACTATATGTGCTATTATTTACATCTTGAATATTTTATGTATAATGATGTGTATAAATAATAGACATATGATAAGTATATGAATGTTGCATAAAATTGTAATGTTTATAATATTTTAGATTTATTATAAAAATATGTTATTTATACAACATGGTTATGACAATCATTAATTAAGAATAAGGTAGCAATAGTTACTATGTATAAGGTTCAAAAGCAATTGCTATTCTAAGCTATTATAATAGCTTCTAAAGGAACTATAGAATTCAACAAGATAAATAATTTGGTGTAAGTTTAAGGATCTTAATATATCTTCCTAAAATGATGCACCACACTTAATTTGTTTGAAAATTTAATATAATTATTTAATTGATGTTTTATACTTTTCAATATATTTCCAAATACAACATGAGATATAAACCCTTACAAAGGCACAATAATAAGAAATTGAGAGGTTAAATGTTAATATGACTAAGACCAACATATTTTATAAGATATATAATAAACAATTAGACTATAAAAAACTAAAAAAAAAAAAAAAAAAAAAAAAAAAAAACCTTGATCTATGTCTCTATTTTTTATAGATTAAATGTAAATTGCTTGCTATGTGCATTAGAATTGGTTTGTATTGCTAAAAAATATTTAATTAAAATTTAGTATAATTTTTTAATTTTGTTAGTTTTAAAGATAAGATATCTTTAGATACATCTAAAAAAACATACTTTTATAACTTAGAAAAACTAATACAACATATAAAATTCTCTTATCTAGAATTAATAATAAAGCTTGATGTTTTGTTGCTTTGCATATGAAGGTTGCAAAAGTATGTTAAAGTAAAATATATCTAAAGATTGTATTTGTTTAAAATACATATTTTGAATTTTTTACTTTAAAATTTTATAGTATAAGTGTGTTCAAAAAATACATTTTTTTAAACATCAATATAAAAACATATTTTAAATATGCATGAATACTATAGTTATTAACTAAAGAAACCTACATAGAATTTTAAAGTTTAATAATATTTTTTTGACACTTTATTTTCCTTGCGAGATAGAAGAAAATCATAAACAATTAAAAATTATTATTATAATAAATAATATTTGTATGTTTAATGGCATATGCTTCTAATTATATATATATTGTATCTATTTATATATGTGTATAAATTATATTTACATGTGTCACTTGGATATAATTAATTTTTAGTTTTGTAAGTGGATATTGTGTAAGAATTGAGGTTCTTCATCTAAAATTCTCATATACACTAAATGTGTATCAAATTATTCACAAATATATTATATTATAATACTTAATTGATGGCTAAGACCATTGCTCATTTCTTTTCATATTTGTAATAAGTAGATTAGTATATACCAATTCATTAATAATAAAATAAAATAAAAAAGTATATAGTAAAATGATTATTTAATTGTGATTTTGTGTTTAAAAGTCTGGGGGATGAAGGAATTTTGAATCCAGCCCGGTGACCGTGGAGCTCGTCGACTCTGGACTGGTCTCCGTGTTTCTGTGTTTCCCTGTGTTTGAAGCTGTGCTTTGGTTTGTGAGAGAACGAGCCAGACGCAGTTTTCGTAGCGTTGTTGCAGCTTTGGACGTGGCGATGGCGGGGTCGACCTTGGTGCCCCCTGGGCGACAACACAAGCGCACCGTGTCCGACCAGCAGAAGCGCCGAGAGCTTGCCTTGCAGCGCCAGAAGCAAGGGCGTCGTGACTTACAACACCATGCCCGCCAGCTTGCCCTCAGCGCTCTGAACGAAGTAGGTGACATTAGCGTAGAGCAGGAAGAGGAGTCTGCAGTGTATGAGGTAGGGAATAGGATTCGAAAATATCCTTAGGTGGAAGTGTGTCTGGATTTTCGGGAACCGTATTTGCTGTGTGGATTGGTTTTTAATTTTTTTTCTTGAAGTTTGTGACTTGAATATTGAGGCTGGCGATCGCGCAATTTGTATTGTGTTCAATGAGATTCGAAGGCGCAGGTGCATATTGCTGGTTGAGTGTCAGTTCGATCAACAAGGCTGTTGAATTGTGGAGCGTTCCGTTGTCTTTTACCTCAGTTCTTGCATTTCTGATTTTCGGGATTTTCAACTGCTTGGCTCAGTTTCTCACCTGCTCATGTGCATCATTCTTCATGCGGAAATGTAGTTCAATGTTCCAGGCGCAGCATCAGAAAACGTGGCGGTTGATTATAACGAACAAGATGATACAGAGGTCAGCCGACCTAATTTCCATATTGGTGATGTTATTGCATTCGCTCATTTTTTGCAATTCTTTATTTGGTAACCATCACAGGAGCAGAAAACGTTTGTGCTGCAAATTTAAATGAGAATTCAAGTCTTCAACTTGTAGGCCAAGCAGTTTTCTCTAATGGTTTTGAATCATCTCGAACCAAGTTTTAAGGTAGATAGTCTTCTGTGTTCATGGTGATTCAATTCAACTTATCATCGGCAAACTCATCACTGGTATTGATGCTCAGCAGATCAAGCTTTTAATTTGTAGTTGAGTATAATGTTGAATTTAACTTGGCAGAATACTTATATAGCTCGCCAAACACCTAAGTGAGAGTTGTTCTTATATTTCGAACACACGTTTGAAAGTATGGTCTAGATTCATGGGGTCTCTATTGGGTGAATTACTTCGCTGCTGTTTGCCTCGATGATGTTGAGATTAAATATTTCCGTGTTTGGCCTTGAGCTCCTAACATAGAGTCGTTTCATACGCTAATTCAGTCTTTGCATAACTTTTTAAGTATGATATACAGGCGAGCATGGAAGATGCAGAACGCAGCCCAGGGAGTAAGCGCAAAGCACTGTTAGAAGGCGCAAATCTGAAGGGGTTAAGGGCGAGAGAGTTCTTTGCTCGACAGTTGATGTTACCCGAGTGGATGGTGGATATCCCCTCTTATCTTAAAAAAGATTGGTAATAGATTTGATTCTCTACGCCTTTTCATAGTTATCATGGCACATTAACATCATATATGTGTGTTATTGCACCAACTAGTCATTACGACGTCTGTTATATGCAATGAGTCCACTAGGTTGATTCTCAAATAAGGGCAGTTCGAGGTTCTGGTTCTGTTGATAAGAAAATTTCTCAAGGATCCGTCGAACGTCGTTAGAAAGCATCAATGACTTATGATCGAGTGGGAAACCTTCTGTGAAGGTTGTAAAGTATGTTGGGCCTGACTCATGGTTGTATGTGAGTCAGTGTTCATATCATGTAGGTTCTGATTGCTGTGTAGATACGCTAGACTTATTGCTCGCATTTGCCTGTGTGATGCTGGGGTATACCAGATCATAGGATTGGTTAGTCTTGTTTCTTTACGCCAAGATTTCATCGCTGACATTTATACCTCTCTCAAATTCCAGGTTCGTTATGCCAAGGCCAGAAGGTCAGCGGTGTCTTGTTATATCAGCCAATGGCATTACTCTGAGTCGTCAGCGAAATGGTCGAATCTTGCATTCCTTCCCTTCTGCCTTACCCAATGGTGCTCGAACGAAGGAAGTGGCGGCAGGATCCCATGTGTACTGTATCCTGGACTGCATCTTCCATGCGGTACATCTCAATTAGCAAGCAGCGATTTTGCCACAACTGAATTCTTAAAAAAGCTTTCCATCTGTGATAATTTGTATCTTTACAGTATGGGTGTCTGCTTGATGCTGGAGTGCACATTGAACAAAGTAGTCTGTTGTGATTCTATGTCCGTACAACATTTGGTCCAGAAGTTGAAAATTTTGATGAGTATTCAGGACGTTTAAGTGAAGTTACTGTCTGTTAGGTGCTGGTTAGCCATTGGAGATTGACATTGTTTCTTTCCGAACGATACTGACACAACAGGAACAATGCGCACCTTTTCTGATAATCACGCTTGTTTTTTGGGGGTGTGTTTCTTGCTTTGACAGCCTGATAAAACGTACTATGTCATCGACATGATGTGCTGGCGCGGCTACTCTCTGTTCGATTGTACTGCAGAGTTTCGATTCTTCTGGATGACTACAAAATTGGCTGAAATTGGGGCTCTTAGTGCTCCATCTGCTCATCATCACTACCAATTCAGTGTTGTCCCTGTCTATGAGTGCAACGTAGCTGCCTTACAAGCAGTTTACAGTGGGCCAGTACCATTCCAAAGAGATGGAATACTCTTTTATAACAGGTTAACAATTTTTTGTGCTGGTCAAACATCCTCGTGTACTAGCTAATAGGATCGTAGATTCTTCAATTTTTATTTTATTAATTTTAAAATAAATATTTAAGCAAGATTCTTTGATTAGATATATATATATATATATATATACACGCTCAAGTTATCTTCGTTGCTATGATTTTCCTATTACCTTATCTTACAGCTGTACATCTGTGTTTGACAGACATGCGCTTTATGAACTAGGTCTTACGCCATTGGTGCTCATATGGAAGGATGCTCAATGTAGCCAATATTTGTTAGACACCGATATCCAGGGAAACGTGCCTACTCATCAGCAGGTGCGGAAAATGCTTCACTTCATCGAACAGCTTTCTAATTGAACTGCTCAATATTACCTCTTCATAGGCTATGCTGTTGGTTCCTTCTAGCTCAAATACATTTACTCTTTATGCACAGTGTACTCTTTTTTTAGTTCTATTTTTTCCTGCTCTGCACATGTCATTCCATTCTTCATGTAATGGCCTGTATTACATGGTGTATTTTCAGGGTTCACAGCTGTTCCTCTTGATTATTGCAGAACGTCGTTATTGTCTTATATGATGTATTTACGCAGTAATCAGTTGCCAGCGTCGAGTTTTTATTGTGCGTACTTGGTCATAGCTGTGTTGTGGTCATTGCAGATGGTGCTAGAATTGAGGAGTGATGGCTCTGTAGTCACTAGTGATGACCCGCCTGTGATTTTTGGAACACTCCCTCCTGAGTTTCTTGAGCAGGTGAATTCTTTTTCTTGTTCTTCTTCTCCTCCTCCTTCGCTAGTGAATTTTAAAGCATTCCTAGAGCCGTGCTACTTGAGCACTAAGCTGATGAGTTTTCTTTTGATGCAACCAGAATGCTCGACACCTGAAGCCTGGAATGCTTATACGATTTGCGATTGGCGACCAGGGACTGAGCTTGGTAGAGGGGAAACCTGTGGTTGCTGACATTCATTTTGAAGGCATTGCAAACAAGAATCGGGCACGTCGTGCCGATAGCTGCACAAAGGTATATCTTTGGGATGTCCAAAACAGAGGAAGTAGCTGTTCCAATGATATATCCAGATTGGCTGTCCTTTGTTCATGTGATATTTTATCCCTTTTTGGTGCATGGTGTTTCCAAATATTTGAGTTCATTTCTTTTCAATTATAGTCTCTTACCTGGTGGCGCGCAAGTAAATGTGTGCTTATTTAGAGTTGAGATGAAAGCTTGCCGAAGTCTAAATATTATGTTCAGTTCGGATTCCAACCACCTTAATCCTACAATAATAATTACTATTATTTGATAACCCGCCAAGAGCATAATTTTTTGTGCTTTCAAAGCATGCTCTAGTTATTGAATTCCTTCAGAGACTCGTGTTCTTGAAGATTTTGTGTTGTTAAACTCGTTCCAATTCGATGCATTTGTTGCTGTGAAATGACTTATCACGTACGATGTGTAACTGGGCTTCAGATTCTCTTCCAGTATGCTGCCCGACATGGTGCATTCACAATAAACGACATAGTAGCGGCCATTGAAACCTCCGATGAGGAAGGCGACACCTCTATGGGCTAGATCGAAGACCAGACAGTTATGGTGAGTATCAAGAAAATTTTCTTGCTTAAACAGAAGGCCTGACAAGGAGAAGCGAGTGAAGTTTCTGGGAGTTTTTTTTTTCTTCATAATCATCGTGATCTTCGTATACAGAAAGAGCTGCGTCGTTGGTAGGATTTATGCTCGGCGGTGAGATTCCGATCATTCTGCCCTCTTCTACTTTAGGTTCGCCGTGATTTCAGTGAAATATCACACAAGTCATGCCAAAAGTTCCACGAGGACTATTTTAGTGTGATGCCAGTAATTTTATGAAGTGCAGTATTTCAAGGGGACGCTTGACAGAAAGTACACATTTGCTGTGGCCATTATTCAATTTGAACTTTGGTGTCTGTTGGCAGGTTATGCGCGAAGAGTTATCATGCATATAGTCTGCTTACAGCAGATCAAGGTTTCGCATTGTATTATAGCGTGCTAACTTTCAAATAGATTGAAGCAGCACACTTGAAATTGGAATTCTTAGATAGATTTTGCATTGTAGACGCATCCTTGTAATTGAGGATCTTCTGATTGTGTGAATCTGGAATATTACGACCTTCTAATACTCTAGTTTTAAGTAGAAACTTCGAAGTCCTTAAATGCATGCTAGGTTCAGAAAGATGTACCAACAGCAGATTGGTATATGGTTGAAGATACCCCTTGTTGTATTTGGTGGGATGACATTCTGGTGTCAGGTTCATCCTGATGCCAAGCATATATTTCGAAATGTGAAGAACGTGAGTCGAGGTATACGACATGATGCCGTTCAATGTACCAGTATTAATAAGAAAACCTGTTTTTTTCTGTGATTCCTGTGACATTGAAAAGTAAAATGAGAAATTGGGGGCTTTTATTTTATTTTATATTCTCATGAGTTCTATCACTTGAATGTCATTCATGGAGCAGTTCTATGGAATACTTGTGGGATTCTTGCCGAAGGGATGAAACTTCCGCATTTGTAAGGGCCTTCGCTACTGTGTGTCACTCATTGTCACTCAACATTCCAAACTTGAAACCTGAGAAGAAGCTCCAAACATGGATAGAACAGTGTACATACCATTGCCATCTTGATTGACATATTTGACTACAGAGGCCTTATCTTGTGTAGTGCTTAACTTCGATTCTAACCCACTTCAGTTGGAACTCTGAGCCAAAGTGAATTGCACACTTGCTGATACTGGCCTGACTGGATATTTTGGGTCTAAAAGTCGAAAGACTTCCATTTATGAGTCCATAATATCAAGTCATAGAATGAGAGGCAAAACCGCTTACCAGAAATGACAACACTGAGTTTTTCATAAACGTTCAAACATGGGTTTTACCACCTTGAGGCGGAAACAGGGCCACTTTTCGTTGTCCATTCTCGACAAACTACATGAAACATCCAGCAAGTCGTCGAAGCAATCACTAGTTCAGGTCGAACTTGTCCCATCATCGCGACATCATTCTGGTTTTCATTTCATTTAGGGAATTGATATTTCCACAGCAGAGTTTTACTGTTTCCATCCAACATCCGCCCACCACATTGCTGTTGTTGTTGTGGTTTTGTGATCAATGCCCCAAAAGTCTTTGTTGAAAATGAGATTCAACATGATGAGATTCAACAATGGGCAGGTGTATCAGGAGAGCACAAATTTTTCTTCCAAAAAGCCCAAGTAAAAATGATGCTGAAATGCAACAAGTCACAAAACCACCACAACAACAATAACGATTGTGCAATGAGTACAACACTATGTTGGGTAGAAATACTAAAACTCTGGGTGTAAAAATCAATTCAACCACACGGGCGCGGCAGGCATGTGCAGCTCGGCACCGTAAATAAGACTTTTTCCAATTAGAAAGTGAATGGAAAACACAGATCAGTCGAGGAATCCACGTTGTTGTGCGCAGAGGCATTCCGGGGCGGGCGGAGGAGGGGCAGATGGAGGGAAGACAGGCCATCCCCTAGATCGATGGAACCCTTTGCGAGGAGGAACTGGTAAAAGAGCTCGAGGCGCACCGTGAAAGTAGAAATGCATCATAATGGAGCATCGAAAGCGAGAGGCCAAGTTTAGGAGGGGCAGGAAATGAGGTGGAAGCGGTGGGCGGAATAGATCGCTTTAGCGCGCAAGGATGCAGGAGCGGGTGCTATTTTTCCCTCGGTAGCCCTGATTTGGGTCGCGTTGCCAGCCAGGGAACAGGCTTGCACCCCAAAATAATGCTGCCCCCCACCCTCCCCCGCCGCGATCGTCGCCTCCGCCCTCCCGCACGCCTTTACTACTCTCCCTCCTCCTGCCCCCCACTCTCCCCCACACCACACCCCCCCTTGCTCCATCCTCTTCTTCCTTTCCTTCTTCTTCCTCTTCTTCTACTTCTCCTTACTTCCTCTTCACAAACCTCGTGGTCGTGGTCATGTGGCGATGTGCACATGCACTTTGCGGTGGTCGCCATGGGCCCTCGGCTGTGCTTCGGAGGAGGAGGCCTGGTGGTGCTGCTGCTGCTCGCAGTGCATGTGCACATTTTCCTTGCTTCTTCGTCCCTTCTCCCCCCTTCTTCCCCTCCTCTTCCGGAGTGGAATTACAGGTTAGTGGTTAGGGTTAGCAACATATGTACACAAAACAATACAGTGATTCTATGTGGATTGTTTTAGATTTTTTTTTTTTTTTTTTTTTTTTGAAAAAAAGAATTCAAAGTTTCTAAATAGATACCAAAATTATCCAAATTTTTTAGATAAGTTTGAAGTTTTTAAAATTTATTCTTCAAATTGACCACTTATGTAGCTTAATTGAATTGCCATATCACTAATAGATTTATATTATTTTGTAAAGTTGATATTATATAAGATGATTTCTTTTGCTACAAAGTTTTATTAATTTCATGAATCATGGATATAATTTTATTATATTCAAGGTTTGTATATGGTATAAAATATGTTTTTTTAGTAAATATTAAAATAATTCATACTATAATCCAATATTTCTACATTAGTTCTTAAACTTTGTGTATATAATCAAAAGTTCTAAATATTGTATATATATTTATTTTTAAAATATTTATTTTTAAAATATAAACTATTTATAAGATTAAATAATATTTATTAAAAAATTAATTGTTTATTTTTATTATTTTTTATACAATAAAATTAATTAAATTTATATTAAATACTATTTTTTAAAATAAAAAAATCCATAAAAATCTAAATAATAGATAAATAAGATATTTAAATAAATACTTAAAATTAAACATATTATATTTAGAATTATCTTTTATTTTTTATATTATAATTTATTTTTATAGTTTTTATGTATCAAGTAAAAAAAGATATTTCTTTATTTAAGTTCAATACTTTTTTTGTGAATAATTCAACTTGATAGAGTTGATTATCAAGTAGTGTATTTGAAATTATTTGTTGTGTCTATATATATAAATTTATTTAATAAAATATAAGAAAATTGTAGATGTTGAAAATTATTACTTACAAAACAAAAAATATTGTGAAATAAATTTAGGGTACAAATATTTTGGTACCCCCTCCTCATGATAAAATTAATGATATCATTGGAGTTCCTATTGGTGCTTCCATGAGACTCTCTACACCATTATACAATATACCTACTGCTTACAAAAGAGACACACAAAATAAGACTTTACGTGGTGAGATAGGTAGAAGAAGATACTCTTGCAAAATGTAAATGGATGAAAAACAAGTGAGAAACAAATAAGATTGCAATGTGGTGAGGCTATAGAGAGGAAAAATTCCAATGAGATCATCAATTTGATTATAAGGGATACCAAAATATTCAAATAAGGGCCCTAAAATATATAAATAATATTACTATAGATAAATTTATTAATTTTATATTAAAATCAAAGTATATATATATATATATATATATATATATATATATAATTAATATCATCTATTGTACAAAAAAAGATGAATTATCAAAGATGGTGCATTAAAGGCAAAATAGAAATCATCCTTGTTAGGGCTCTACAATCTAGGCTATTTATTTTTGCCTTGGCAACCACATGGCCCTACCAGCCATATGATCTTTGTTAATTACCTATGTTAATTAATGAAATTCAATAAAAAAATTATTATTATTATTAAAAATTCAAGGTTATTAATTATTCACCATAGAATAGAGTCGGTTCCTAAAATTTTGATTGTAATTAGTTTTTGGAAGATTAATTATTGAAAAGAATATATATATATATATTATTAATAAAATTTTAAAATACTACAACTATATATTTATAGATAAATACAAACTAACATCAAAAGATAAAAAGTAAAAATATTTATTTAAATAAATATATTTAAACTAAAAGAATAAAAACATGTATAATGAAAGTTGATAAGAAGAAACTTTGTTTGAGATAGTGTTTTACAATTCCTAATTTGAAACCAAATTTTAGTATTCAACTTAAAAAAGACTAGACGTATTCAAAGTATATTTAGATTATTTTTGGATATTTGTCTATTTTTTAACTTGTATAAATTTCAAACATAATTAAATATATTAAGGTAAGTATAATAGTAAGAACATAATTTTTAATTTGATATTTAGAGATGAAGTTTGTGGAAAAATGCTTAATATTCATTTATTGTTTTGTAGTTCAAATTTTTTTATTCTATTTTATTACATGATTTATGATTTGTACAAGCTTTAAACTTATTTATTCAAATTAGTAATACTTTTTTCTAATACAAATAGAAATATATAAGTGGATATGGTCAAGTAAAAACATAAATCTGAATTTTTAAAATACTGCAAAAGAATAAATAAGTGGTCATTTAACACTAAAATTTATCCTTTCTCTATTTTATTTTTTAAATAGAAATAAAAAAAGAATCTTATAAAACTCAAAGCTATTAATAAATATAATTACATGTGTAGAATTTTATAAATGTATGCATGTAAAGGTAATTAAACTGTTCCATTTGATATTAAAGGTAATGGTTAAAGTTTACATTAATAAAGAGTTAGTTTTATATTTATCTTTTTTATCTTACTTTGTGCTTTGTAAAAAAAAACATTTTCTAAATATAACAGTTGCATTTTCAACTTAAGTAAATTATTTTGATACAAACATGAAAATAATTTTAAGATTTCTTGAGTTGGATATTGTTTTGATTGAAACTCAATAACAAATCCATGTACGTCAACTTCCAAGTTTTTAAGGTTGCCATGCAATCCTGAAAAACTTTCAATAAATTCCATTCAAATAATACACTATGGTTTTGAAAAACACAACAATGGTTGCAATAGCCTAGCTTAGTTTTTAATTCAAAGTTTTGTTTCATTAAATATTACAGATTAGGATTTTTTAAAATTGCCTTTAATTGCCTATAATTGGTTTATCACATTTTCTCCAAATTCATAGACACATCTTTCTTAGTGCATAATGTAAGTCACCTATTTATGGTGTTATTATCAATAATACTTTGAGAATATATTACATTCAACTTTATTATAATCTTGTATATTTTCTCTTTTAAATCAGTAGCAATCTTATAGTATAGCAAAATCCATTTGAAGCAATAAAAATTGTGTATATATGTATTGTTGTGTTCTTTTATTTATATTGGTTTTTTCTATTTTTTTTTTTCTTTCAGCAAATTTTTAATATCTCAAAAAGCCAAATATGAGGTCTGTACGTGCAGTAAAATAATATATATCTGTATATCTATATCTATAATAGCATGTTCTTTTAAGTGTTACAAATTTGACATTGGGGGTCTTTGATGAAACATGTGTGATGAAATCATTGACATGCATTGTTTAAGAGGCACTAAGTACTTTTTTAGATTCTATGTTAAACAATTATAATCATGGATTTATTTAGTTATCTGCAAAACAATAATAGTAAATCGCAATAATATTTTTCAACATTTTTATGGTGGATGGATCCTCCCCCCCCCCACCTCTCATGTGCCACCTGTACCATAATCAGCCCTCACATTCATGTACACTATGCCTATTTTTAACATTGTGTAATGAATGCAACAGTTCATACATACGTACATTTCATACATACATGTTTCAAAATATGTCTCAATATCCATCCATCTTCTTTACACTGTCACACAACGAATGGAATTCGAAGAAGATGTGCATTTTCACTTCCATGTTTCGTGCATTTTGCTGCACCTTCAAGAGAAACCAGCAGACCCTTGGCAACGGATCCCAACTCGATATAAGCATTCATGATGCCAAATGGCAAAAGGCAGGAGCATAAATATATAAAATTTTGTATAAATGTAAGTGTATATATATATATATATATATGAGTGGGGTGGAGGTGGGATGGGTGTGCATTGCAGGGGGGGAGGGGAGGCTTCCGCTTTGGCAGGCTTTGGGATCAGGTGGGTGCGGCATCCACATCGACGACGACCCCGTCGTAGCCCCTACTTGCACTGCGGCACTGCCGAACACCCGTCTCAAAAGCAACGGGATTCAGCTATAGCATCACCCGGATCACGGTATCCCAGGCATGTGCATTCCTCAAGTTTAACCCAAAGGAAAGGAAAGGAGTAAAGACAAAACAAAACAGAAGCCACACTGGAGCCAATGCTGCTGCTCCTGCTCTTCTTCCTGCTCCTGCTCTTCTAACTGCTCCTGCTGTTGCTATGGATTTCATCTGTCAGTTCGCGGTGTTTGGAAACGATCTGTTGTTGAACAGGGGTGGTAATATCATCGCAGAACGCTAGTTTAGATTGTATACTATATACTGCAACTCGGCCATGATACGTAAACTGTTCATGGGGGATTGGCTCACCTCATACCGATTGGCATATTCGGGTGCGCCGATGGGAAGCGAGTCGGGGTTCTTGCCTTGCGGGTATTCGTCTCTGCGGCTGTGAGTGGGTACCGGCAGTCCAGGATCATCGATGGGAGAGATGACGACTGGGGCGAGATGAGGCGTGCCAGTGGTGAAATGGGCGACCGATCAGCCGGGACGAAGGTAGACTGACTGACTGACTGACAGGGAGAGGGAGAGGGAGAGGTAGACGGGGAGGGGTTTTAATCCACCCTGCCCCATGTGCCAATTATGGAGCTTTCCCTCCCCCTTCCATCGCCGCTCCTTGCTCTTCTCCCCTCCCCTCCCCTCCCTCCTTGTTGCTTCGCTGCACGCGGTTTCGCTCTCGCTGAAAAGTGCAAAAGCCTTGCAGGAAATCCCCACCGTCAGATGCAGCAAAATAGCGGGTCCCATCGAATGCTAGTCAGAGCTCCGAAAAGTTTCGCATATCCCCTCTCTCCCTCTCTCTCTCCCTCTCACGTAGAATGAGCTCAAGTACGATCAGTGCAACATTCGGTGGGTGGTGTTCACCCAGCAGACGTGGACTCCGAGCCATGAGAGCTTTTTTTTCCTCCATTCTCGATGAAATCTGGAACTTTGCGTGATTTGTTAGCGAGGTTAATCTTGCTTGAACTAGCTTCAGGAGATTCCTGAATCCCAATCTGTGGCTGGCAGAGAATTTGCTTGTGCATCCATTGAAATCTCCGCTCTAACTTAGGCATTTACAGGACGAAGATTCAGAAATCTCGGGTTCTCATTCCTGATTCACAGCGAACGTGAACGCTCTCTTTGAATAAAGTGACTCCATATTTTCCATATTTTGCAGCATATGTGTGCTTCTGCTCGCACAGTGTGCAAGCGCCACGGCAACCTGCAGAGAATCACTAGGGGTGAGATTACACCCTCCACATCACATCGCCAACGGAGGAAAGTTAAAAAAACAAAAACAAATTATTATTTTATTTTGAAAAAGATAATAAATACTTGAGTAGTTTGAGTGGACGCCACATGGCGACACATTAAAGAGTATAGGGACTAGTGGATAAGTTTTTGGGTTGCCATCCCGAAATCAAACTTTGAAAAAATGATGTAAGACAAATCTGCATTACTAGGAAACAAATCCATTAAAAAGAGTTATGTTTGTGGTTACTGTGTTACCAAACCCATATCCAGCCGACCCTTCCACATCATTTTAACACTGCATCTTCAGAACCCTTTCCATTGTTGCTGTTTGGCCACCCTTCAAAACAAATTTCGGGGCAACTACAAAGCTCCCATCAATCACGTTGTTAACACTTGCTAAGCATGACTTTAATTTGGTGATGCCGGTCTTTGAGCGGAGTAGCATAATTTTCAGCACGATGCAGAACCGAAGAGGATGTGATTGAGCCTAATTTTATTTCTGTTTTGTCATTTCTGTCGCCAAAGTGCTTGCCAACTGGCAAAATAGTTACGTGAGTAAAGTCGATAACTACCCTTTCCACGTTCTAGTTCTCCATCGATTCCATCTCATCTCATCTCGTCGCCGCAGTGAATTCTGAGTTGTTTTTTTTTATCTTGTCAGATTGAGACTAGGCCTCCACAAGAGTTTCGGTTAGTCATAATGCACACACCACGTTGCCGGAAGATGGAGAAACAACGAATTCTGGATTTAATGCCAGCCCCATCATATCATTTTCTCTTCCTTCAATGCCTCACCCTTATGACCAGCCAGTACCACATCCATTCGCTGCAGTGGTAATTCTGCTGAAGTGGATGGTCTTCTCATGCTCGATTAATTAATTAAGTAATTTATTTTGGATTTTTTGCATCATTAAAGGATGCTGGAGAAAATAATGGAGGTCTGTGTGTCAGGCTTGGATTCGAAGGCTTCGATGAGTATTAAGTGGAGGTGTGGATCATGTTTTCTGCGGGGCTGCAGGGATGGACCCTGTGGATGCGATATTATTTTGAGTTTTTTATTGCTGAACCTAAAATGTGGAGACTTTTCTGGAAATAAGATCTCGGCCAACTGTAAGAACTGGGAGAAGCACGACCTGACAAGAAAACAGTGAAAATCAATCAGAGAATGAAAGGAAAAACTTCCGTCTACTGAAGGATATCTTTGCGTAGGTGAACCTTTGAACACCGATCTTTTTCTGCCTTGTTTTCCCTCTCGCCTTCTCACACTTCTTCCCTCCGAGCTTGCGACTTGCTTCTTCATGTCCACTGTTCGTATCCTGCTTCTCTCGCCGCTGCCATGCAACTCCATCGCTGGACCTTGGTTCAATCCGAGGACGAAGAGCTACAATGTTTGGTGTCTCTGAAGCGTTGGAAGATATCGTGTGTCACTGGAGACAGTTCCCGCAAGACATAGACGGAGGTGGGTCTTCGCTTACTCACTGATACTTTTCGGAGAGATGAGGTAGCTGCGTGCAGTTCTTCGAGCGACGGATTAGGGGTGCGCATTTAACTATAGTTTTCGGCTCGTCGCGGAGTTTATGGTCACAGATCCTAGTTTTGAATGGATCGTTTAGGACAGTATTGGTAGAGATCTGCAAGAGGGCGGAGTTTGCTGGTTTGGCACGATTCAGGGAACGTGATGGAGTACGACGAAGTCGTTTCTATGGCTCAGCACTAAACTACACAAGGGCTGAAGACAGATGTGGCTGTGTATTTGGACTTCATTGGTATTTGCAAAGCACTCGTATTTTCTATGATGCCATTGATGGTGGGGGTGGGGGGTTACGGATCATATTCGTATTGGAGATTAAGTCGAAAACTTCACGAGGCGTGGTTTCATACTTAGTTGAGCTGCTAATAGGGTCAAGCTGCTTCACGCGATCTCATTCTGCTCATGTTTTCCTTCCCATTAGTCAGCCAGATCCAGATCTTCAAGTGCAGTTACTCCGTAATATCTTGCTCTGACTGGAATGTGAGCAAAAGCCCTGAAAAACTTTGCGTCTTTTCTCTTTCTGGTTGCTCATATTGGGACATCGCATTGCTTGACTACTATCACTAGTTCACCACAACAATTCAAACGTCAACGGTACAATGTTATCTTTTCTTCATAGAAATGTAGGAGTCTAGTTCAACAGGATGGTTCACATCAGCCACAGTCCCCCTCTTTCGATGTCTCAGTTTCTTTATACTTTTCCATGTCAATGAACCCGTTTCTGCTCGGCCTGAAAGTTAGTCGAACTAGTGAATTTATCAACAGTAGATGGTGGGCATCTAGCTATGTAATGCGATGCTTACAAAGCACTAATCAAACGACTCGTGCGTGCCGGCTCTGAAGAAGACAGACGCGTGTCTGAAAATCTGATTCTTATTGTGTATTACTTTGTCTATCTGGCGACACAAAAGTCTTTTCCAAATTCAGTTGTAGTTGGGTCTGGCTTTAAAGTAAAGAGTCACAACAGAGACTTTCTTCCACTTCCCTTCAGAGTTGTTGAAACTGGACCAATATACTCATTCGAGTAGAGGAAGGATTGGTTACCATGTCCCACCCGCGTGTGTCACTGAGTCTATCGTCCCAGGTTTTCTTGAGGAATACGTTGAATGCGAAATTTCATACCTACAATTGCAATGCATTATATCGTTCCTGTTGTCTGTGTGCAGGATTAACGACAAATGAGCTGTAGGTGATACAAGAAGTCTGCTACCGCGTCTCAGAGAGTCCACTGTCTTCACAATCTGTGCTGAATGTGGTTGTCAGGAAGGAGGACTGTAGAGGTCCAAAGAGCGTTTTTGAATTGCTCACTGAATCCTGATGACGACATGCAATACACAACTACCTCTCTGACTTTCAGATACCGTTTTGCTAGACATCTACTGCTCCTCCACATTCCCTCATTAGGGTAACGTTCATAGTGTTCGACATATTAAGCAACAAGGGCAGCTATTAAAACTCCATGCCTGGGGGTGTCCTAGTGGCTACCTCAAAGGTGTCCGGGATGGATCGGCTGGCACAGATCTGATGAACATTCTGGACTTCGATTCCTGTCAGCCGCTCAATCTTCGCGTTTAACAAGAAACTGTAAGTGTTTTTGTTTCTCCTGATTTTCTCTGTCGGTATTTCTCTTTCTAATGAGCCGGACTTCACGTTCGGGTATGTGATAGCGGTCATTAGAGAGCCATCCTTCCCCTGATGATCAGTTCGTAGCGGACAAGTCCCGATTATCCGCATTCAAACTCCCTGTCTGCACATATTTCCTTGCAACCTTTTTAATAACAGAGTCTAGATATAATACAGACTCTTGCGTTTGAATAATTCAATGAGAATATAGAATCTCGTTATCCTGGTGGAGCGTACCTTCGCTAATTAATGCGTGAAATTCGAAGTAGAGGAGATAATAATACCCATTTCGAAAGGCAAGGCTTCAGCAGTAGTAAGATTATGTCACAGATTGGGGTCATCCTTGGAACCGCGCCTGGTTAGAACTGTAGCAAATTTGAGTTGATTTTCGAGCAGAACGACAGTCTGAGCTGGATTTGAGAACCAGTTCTTAATCGTTCAGTCGATGGGCACCTCATTCGTAAGCCTTGAGCAGCTTAACCCATGGTAGATTTTGCGTTACTCGGAACAACTGATCGGCTGAGGCACAAGCAGAATTAGCCTTCTTCTTCAAATTAACTAGGATTGCTACTGTTCTTCGTATTGATCTTCCTGTGAACCTCATCTTCTCTGCACAGCTTATTTTATGATTTTTTTCATCGTTAACCACTGTCTCGCTGACGATTCCTACGTTCTCGTCTCTTCTTTTCAGTATTTTGGTAAGCCTGGGGATTGCTTCTATTCAGACAAGCTCATCGGGTTCGTTAGTACATAGAGTTGTTTCAAGTAGGTTTTTCTCGCCGGGCTTCTGCGAATTTAAAGCATCAGAGTAGGCGAATGGCTACTCAAGCTGGTCCGACAGAGGGACATGCTGTGGACTGGTCGTTCCCGATGAATTCATCCCATCTGCCGCCGAAGAGCCCAGGTTCATTTCCAAATTTTGGAGCAGGGCCAGTGGATTTAAGTGCTGCAGCCCGCACCAGTATGCCAAGCAGAGTTGGAAACCACAAGCGCACTCCGTCAGCTGGATATATTCCCCAAGTAAGGACCCATTGAACATGACAGAATTTGTTATCTGCTAATGTCTAACACGGGAGGGCCTTGGAGATTAGGTTGCACCCTTCGCGGTAAATTCGATGTGGTGATGAGGTTTGCAGAGGATTTCCTAACAGTGGTTCTACATCTGGAAATCTGAGCTATTGTACTTGTATTCGTTTATTGCTAAAGTGTTATGATGTGTTGCTGTGATGGTGCCATGTCAGAATGTTGGCTTTTAGAAGAGACGTAACGTTTATCTGGTTTTGGTCTGTTGTCTATAGACGCAAGCTACTAGGATGGATGGGATAGTAGATGCAACTGACTCTGATCTCTTTAAAAGAGGTGCGCATCGGCGATCCGCAAGTGAATCCATGGCACTTATGGATGGCATCAACTTTGCCAAGATGGTAGATGATAACCTCACAGAGGATGATGACTTTGAGTCTAGAAGTGTGGCTTCAATACATTCAGGAGGTCACTCCGGAAGTGGTTCCATTGACTTTGATAGGTAACTGAGGATTGGACCTGTTGATTTTCTTTCGTTTGGTGTGTGTGTCTACTACACATAAGTGCTGCGCGTAGAATATATGCCTGATTTTTGCCGAGCTAGGGGGGCAAGAGGGTCGCAGTCCGAAAGTTCGAGTGATGTTTGGCATAGTTGTTGCCAGCAGTTAGCTCCCTTTTCCTTAGTTTCATATCTCAACTAATGCCTGTTACTACGTCTTCTGACCACAGCAGCGGCATTAGTCTCTGAAGGATACCGTATACACATTTATAATGTACTTTTGTTTGATTGGTAGGTTCGATGAAGCTCAACTTTTGTCCATGTTCGGCAATGACAGCGAACCGCATCAAAAGCAACAGCAGCAGCGGCAAGAATCCACCCGTAATAGTTCTGCAAATAATCCAGGTGGTTCCTCTGGCAGTGACACATGGGCATCAGGGAGGGCACATACACCTCCTGGCACCAAGCAGAACGACCCATCTACTCCATCCGACAGCAATAGTGTTAGTGATGTCTCAAATGAGGATCCAAAAGGAGGACTCGAGAAGTACAAGAGTGAACCTGATATCCAGAGTTCTGGAGATCACGATGGCGCGACGCAAACTTTTTCGAAGGGAGAGTTGCAGCAAGCGTTGGCTGGTCTCGACTCGAGTCTGGATCCAAAACGAGCCAAAAGGTAGAAATATCAAGCATCAACGGAACTTTCGTCTGATACGTTTGTACTGTATGCATTTTCTTACCACTCCCACTACGACGTGTATTGTCATCTTCTGGCGGGCATTTGCGCCGAACTAATATCAGCATTTTTCCTCTTTACTAAGAATGGAAATATTTATGTGGTGTGAAGAATATTGGCTAACCGACAGTCAGCCCAGCGTTCACGAGTGCGAAAGCTGCAGTACATTTCAGAGCTCGAGAGAAGTGTCACTGCCTTACAGGTGCGAATTTTCAAAGGTCGACCGTGTTGTCAATGTCGCTGATGGAGCACTATCACATCTATAAGGTTTCATTTTCTGTGATGTGGAAGCTAGTCCGTGTTGTAAATGGAATTTTGTTCTGGTCATAATTGTTTTTGTTTCTTCCATGACAGTCTGAAGTCTCCACCATGGCTCCCCAAGTCGCTTTCTTTGAGCATAGGAGAGCTGTTCTCAATGTAGACAACAATACTATCAAGCAGAAGATGGCTGCTTTGGCGCAGGGTCAGCGCTTCAAGGATGGTAAGAGATTTCAGAATAACTCATTGTCACCATGCGTGGGTCGGCAAGGAGCTCTCAGTTTTTTTTTGTCACCACTGCTTCCAGAATCACGTTCACATTTCAGCATCATATTGATTTGTTCATTAAGCAGCTGGCTTCCTCTGGATGTTTTCAGTAAACTAGACCTTTGTTTCCCGTCGGTAATGATACACACAGATTAAATTAGAAACTGTTCATCGTCTGTTTCGAGTAATATTAGTCCTAAATGGTTACTGACATGGTTTGTGTAACCAACAGCACACAACGAGGCTCTGCAGAAAGAAGTACAAACGCTTCGGCAGCTCTATCATCAGATGCAGCAACAGCGTTTGCAGACGGTATGTGCACATGCTAGTCTCGCATTCACGTGACTGGTGTTCTGTGGTTCTGTGAAGTTCATGTTTCTGTGGTTCTGTGATACATGTGACAGGGTGCACCCACGTCTGTCTATGATCTTCAGCACCAGCAATTCAGCAAGCTAGATGTGGGAGCTGCCCATCAAGACGACTCGTCCTTGGCAGCAGTGCCTGACATATTCGCTAGTGGCTTTGGAGTGGGATCCGACATGACAACTTCAGGCAGCACATCACCCACTCACTCTCGCACACGGTCCCTCCCTTACAGCCTCAACACCATGGTGGCTTCTACATGGTTAAAAACCACGTCTCCCAAAGTATCTCTCGATACTGGACATAGTCTTATTCCAAAACATTGATTCTTTCTTAGGTAGAAACCATTCTTTGGCTCCCATCCAGAGCTAGATTTTCTGCTCGCGAAGGTCGAGATCTTCATTCTTATCCTTCATGCCGAGAAAATAAGAGAGATTCCAACCTCTTATCACCTGATTCCTGTTCCTGCATTGGGACTTGATCGTGTAACTCTTTCTAGTCCTCCAGACTATTCTTTTGGTGCAAAATCGCCAGTCACTTTTACTGATGACCTTATCTGGTGTTGCCTATTGGGTTGCAGTTTTTTCCTTTCACGATGAAATTGATGCTTGTATCACACACAACCAGACGTGATTGCCTACTTTTGTAAACCAAAGCTGGTGTCGAAGCAGTTCCAACACTCCAGCACTTTGAGAGTGATTGCACTTCCATTGTAAAATATGTAGAAATTGCCCTCCTGTTTGCTCAACTGACTGATAATCACATGTTCTTAGATGAGATTAAAAGTATTTTTCTTTAATCCTTTATCTTGGATTGAGATTACTCAACAGAAGATCTTGTTGTATGGTACACCAAGATCTGTATTTCTAAGAAAATATGTTTTTTTATCGTTCTACACCTGGTCAAGCACTTATGAAAAATTTACTTTTCCGAGATTATATGACTAAACGTCTGCATTAACTTTGTTTTTGGGTGAGTAAATTATTCATTTGGGGTATACAATTAAATCCTGAGCTGTTCTGACTCGGTGTTCGTGCTTTCATTTTTTTTCTCACAATCATACACAGGTTTTAATTTGATGCGGTTTACGTTTTAATAAATTATCAAATATAATTGTAAATAAGTTATTTCAACATATTACCGGCAGTACCTTTTTATTTTTATTTTTACTGTGTCAGTTGGTTATAAATAACATTAAGCAGAAAACTTAACAATAAAAAAATGACTCAAATTTTATGAAAGATACTTTTTAAAAGTAGAACATTCAATACTAAAGTTTGCAATATTTATAATATTATGAATTGATATATATACAAAGTTTTTAACTTTTAAACATAAAATTAAAAATAATCCAATAATACTTATGTATAGCATTTGAACATAGTTTGTTTAATGTCACTTATTTATAAATAAGTTTTATTTGAATTTTACTGAAATTCATATATGTATATTTCAATAAAAATTTAAAATTATGTAACAAAAATGAAGTAATTCTAATCAACAAACTTTGAAGTAAAATTTTCTTAAATATGATTTATGTTTTGCAATAAATTTATCTCCACAAAAGAAATCTCCCCTCAAGTTGGATGTGATCTAGACATTTAACATTTGCCAATAGATATTACACTAAAATTTATATCACAATTATAATTTGTTAATTTGTTAATTTTTTATTTATTTATTAATTTCATAGCTTACAATGTCCATAACAATCTAATCTTTTCAACAAGACTACAAAAAATAATAATAATAAATATGTGGTAATTCTATTCAATGTTAATTAATATTGGTTTTATAAAGTCTCTTGTATATTATTTGTAACATAAATACATTTAATTTATGTCCACCAAAGCAAATTATTTATTTTGATCTGTATTGCAATTATCTTTAGATAAAATAAAAATTTAAAAATCATTATATTGCAAAGTAATCTTAAGATAGGCATATTTAATAATACATCTCAATATTGTTGGACTATAATATATGCTATATAAAATTAAAAATATTCTTTTGTTTCAAAAACTAATATAATAAAGACCATGCAATTCAAACCAATTTATAATGTATATATATATATATATATATATATAGATACAAATATAAATAAGGGTTTATGATTGGATATCATAGTTCTCAATTAATATTTCTATTATTCATTATAAAGATACCAAAGTTCTTGTATTTAAATCTAAATGACTTTTTTAAAATTTTATTATATTTAAGTAGCTTCTTTATGTAATTATTATAATTTATTATATATTTTTAGATTCTTTATTTTTATAGTTCTTTAAAATATTTTATGTTTATCAATATTGAAACTTGTAATAATAATTATTTTTTATTAGAGGTTTGTTAGTGCTCTTGTTGCATCAAAAATTTAACCACCTTCTTATATATTTTTTTGACTTGATCCTTAAGCACACTCTTCTTAATTGTAATGTAAGAAAGCAATTACTTTTGGCTGTCTCTTTGGCATAATTTGTCTTTATTTTCATGCAATCTACTATAGAATTAGGATTTTATTGAAGGCCTCTTAGATATAGATTAATTAATTATTAAACTTAGTAATAAAGACTTAAACCTATGTCACTTTAATACATAGGGGGCCAAATATAAAGCTTATACTTACTTTTATATAATTTTTAACTCTAAAAGAGCATAATTGTTCTTCTTTATAGTATTACTAATTTATTATAATTATATATCTATTAATACATATACTATCTTAATATCTCACTCAAAATCAAAGTATGTTGTATTGTACTCACATCCAAATCTATAAGCCATAAGGAATAATAAGAAAATATAAGGGGTCCTAACAATTAAGATGGTATAAATACATTGATAACAAATCCTAAAGGCTTCATTGAGATGGCCTCTAGATATTGACCCTGTTATAGGAACTAATTAAAAATCTCCAATAAGTAAGATAAGAAAGCTGAACATCTAATTATTCTCTCTCTTGTAAAAAATTCTCTTTTATATCTAGTAAAAGAATCAATAATAGTCCAATCTTAGCCCTTAATAATCACTATCCAAATATCATGCTCAAATATCCTAACTATAAGACTTATTGGTACTGACAACAATATCCATAATACAACTAAATTGTATCCATGCTAGGAATAACTATATAATTAACCTACCAACCAATTATAAAATCCGAATTATAATATCTATTACTTATGAATAAGTAGTAACTTCTAATATTATAATGGCAAAACAATGTAGCTAATTTAAATTATGATATGACCATTATTTTTATTATATTTTATTATTAATAATAAAATATTAATATTTATTAAACTTTTGGTTTAAATTTTGGAAAAAAAAAAAAAAAAATTGCACACATGCCAACCTTTGCAAAAATAAACCATAATCCACATTGAGTCAAAATTATAACAACAAATCTTCATATATAAGCCTTTTAAGATAATTAGCACCCCTTCTAAATGCTCATATAATCACCTTTGTGCTATGTATTATAGCCCGAATACAACTAATCTTATTTTAGTACTAAACATGCCAAAAATCTATAATACTTAATTCTTAAACTAAGCTTTTAATAAAGATAGAAACAAAAGTTTTCTACCTCTTCATTCAAAACAAGAACCAATTAACTTAGATAAAGTCTTTGACCTTTAAGTTAGAATATTGGTTGCTTATTCAACCAATGATATTACTCGTCTCTATTATCTCAATTTTAGCAAGTTCTCCTTTTGTTATTAATAATTTTAATAAGTATATTAAGCCTCTTTAAATGTTGTTGAGTATGCTCCAATAACAAACCAAGTTCCATGCAATTATTATCTACTTACTTTCTACATCCAATGGACCTAAAGCAAAATTAGACATTGACTTGAACAACAAGGTATAATGCCTTGTACTACCACACCTCCTACTCCAAGTTTAATTTCTAACATCATCATAAATCACAACCAGTACAATCCAACCAAATATAGATTATCATTAGATTCCTTCCAAAAATCACTTTAGTCACTTAGTTCTAGTCTACTTTTTCTTATCCAAGGCTATACAATTTTTTGAATAATCAATTGTATAACTCATATTACTAATTGATTTATAATAAGAATACTCATTCTTTCTTATAATATCAGAAGATTAAACAATCCCTTTAAAATCCTTTAATTATATTAGTTTATTAAAATTAATGTATAATATTTTATTATTTTAAAAATAGAATCTTAGTTGCATCAATGCATATAAGCTACAATATATTTTTATAGAAAGAAGTATAATACTTTATTTTGAAGTTATATTTGTCTATAATCACCTAAAAGACAAAGTTAGCAAAGATAAGGTATTTATTCTCATAAATTCTTTTTTAAAATATTTGATTTTTATTGTTGGCTTTCTTTTAGATAATAAAATTATATAATTATCTTTAGTATTTTTTTAATTGGATCTTTTTGGATGGAAAATATCTATATTATAAAAAAATGTAATGAAAGTTAGTAATTATGAGAAGCCATTCAAGTCAACTTTTTATTTACACAAGGTTGGATCTTAGAAGTAGGGGATGGGAGGAATCATTTGAAAATAAATCATCCAATTGTAACAAGAAATTTATTCTAATAGAATAATTTTCTTGACATAGTTTAAAAGAACTCTATGACTTGATAGACTTCTTTTCTTCCAACACTTCTATAAAGTTTTATAGAATAATATAAAAATATATAATTAAAATCTTTATACACCTTAACAAGTTTTATATCTGCATCTATAATATAAATCCCTCTCAAATCAAAGAATATAAAATTTGAAGTGATGAATCCTTTTCTTCACCACCTTCTAAGCCTTATAATACAACTAAACATATTTACAAAACCTCGCCTAGCTATAAATTAAATACTTGATATTTAGAACTTCAAGATATTAAATTAGCTATTTAAAAATTTTGGAAAAACTTAGGTGATGCTTTCTTTATGATAAAACTTAGAAAAGCTATTAGATATTATAAACATATTTAGAAGCATATTTGGTAGAAATTTTTAAAAAAAAGAAAAAAAAGAAAAAAAGAAAGTAAAATAGAGCTTTAAAATCCATCTACTACAAATTTGATATTGATCTTTATAACTTGGAATTCCAAAAAAAAAACTCTAATGAAAATAAGATAATTTTTTGGAGTTGAAAAAAATACAAGTTGAAGGCCAAAAGATAAAATTTAAAGTCAATTAAATAAATTTTGGTAATATTTTCTCAAAAGAAATTTTCTAAGTCATTGGAATCAAAATATCTTTAGTAAAAATAGCTAGCCTTAGAAAAAAAATGTAGCTTCTATCTTAGATAAAATAGAAATAATAAACATTATAAAAGGACTTTCTCCAAATTACATGCTTTCTGAGAATTTCATGCAAACATGGAAGTTGCTTTTGAAGCCATTAGACTAAAACACTCATTAAAATTAAATGCCAAAACCATGAATCTTTTAAAATTACTGCTATTATTTGAGGAATTCTAACAAGCAATACAAGCACTAGGATCTAATGATATAGGTATAAAATTCTTTAAGATATATTGGCTTGTTATTCAAAACAACTATGCTCAATTTATTTTTGCCTCCATAAAAAGATGAGTTCTTTTGAAAGCCTTTGTAAGAAGCTTTATAATCCTTATTTTAAAGTTGAGTAACAAAAACGTATTTAGAAATTACAAACCAATAACCTTTCTAAATACTACTTATAATATTCTTACCAATGTTTTTTAAGTGCAGATAAAATATATCTTTATAAACTTAATTTTTTAAGATCAAATGACATTTCTTTTCCTTAGGCACAATCTAGATAATGTGGTCTTTGTGCATGATGCAATATATTAGGCCAAATCTTTTAAGCAATATCTCTTTAAGCTAAAACCAAATTTCACTAAGGCTTGTCACTATATCTTTTAAGATTTTATTTTTAAAGCTATTAAAATTCTAGGCTTTGGTCCATCATTTATAAGCATGACCAAGCTTTTATTTTTTGGAATAAAAGCTATAATTTCTATAAAAAGTATATTTTAAAAATTCTTTTCTATTAAAAAAAATAACTATCTATTTGTCTTTTTTTTCTTTTTTTTTAATAAAAAAATATATTAATTTTAATCCTTAAATTTTTAAAAAATCACCTCCAAGTCAAAGACCTCTTTCTATTCACCATATTAAATTAACTTATTATAAGGCAATTTGATAATGATTCTACTAATTTCTTTAAGAGAATAGAATTCAATATTAATTAATTTCTACAAAGCATATCAAACTTCATTCTAACTTCTAATCTAACTATAAGATGGCACAAATTTAATGAAATATAATATTTAAAATCCATTAAATGTGATTAGACTAGCAAACACAATTGAGGTTCAGCAACCTTTAGAAAAATTATTAAGCTTCTAAAATATCTTTTTGATATTAGAATATATATTTTACTTATTAAAAAATTTCTCATCTATTACATGTAACAAAAATTGAAAGTCTAGTGCCTCACACGTCTTTATTATATAAAAGAATATTATTTTAGCATCTACTATCTACTTTCTTATAGTATGAAATGGCTCTCTCAAATAAATGCCTACTATATACTCTCTTGTTAGGAAATTTTTATAAAGTGGTAAAAAAATCAATTCTAAAGTTAAGATTTTTTGGCACATTACTAGCCAATGTAACCAAAAAAAAGTGATTCTAAAACTAAGAAAAATATGAAGATTAGATTAATTAAAAATAATAGTTTTAAGCAACCATCTAGTCAATTTTTTGGCACATTGTTAGCAAATGTATCCAAGAAGGTCTAAATATGATCTAATAAGTGGCCAAGTATATAGAATTCAAACTTTTACTAGGTGATTAAAAACTCATCAATTTTTGTAATAGGATTCAAAATATAGAAACAAATTAGCAAGGCATAGAAATTATTAATTACGGATTTACAACCAAAAAATAAAATAAAATAAAATAAAACAAACAAATAACTACTATTCTATTCTAAACCATCCATTACAGTTTAAAGAAAAACTACATCTAATTGGACCTCAACTTTTCAAAATCCACAATTACTATCTTTACAAAGTAAATATCAAACAAATCAAATACATTTGGAACCACAAAACCTAATCTTTCATATCTTAAGTAAGAACTCAAGTAATACAAAACTTAAGTATTATGGAGGAACTATGACACACAACTATTATTTAAAGAATTCTAAGCCTATGCACCTCAATCTTAATAAACAATCTATATCTTTTAAAGTAAACAATAGCATAGAGATTTTTCTTTAATTTAATATAATATAAAGTCACTTTTTTATCTCCCCTCTCTTCCCTCTCTCTCTCCTTCAAACTATTTTTGTACAACATAGAAAAAAAGATGGTGACACTTTTGCTCTTTAAATTATCAAAATTCAAATATTCTTTATATATACTAAAAAAAGATCTCTATTTGAAAATTTTATTGTCCCTCCACAATCTATTAGATGGAAATATATTATTTCTTCTTCAATACAAAATGGTAGAAAAAAAAAGCCTACAATCCACCAAGAACCTCCTTCTCCCCTCTCTCTCTTCTAAATATTCTATAGTCCTCTATGACAACTTGAATAGAATACTACTAATTTCTATTTGCTTGACAAATATAACTTAAGCATATGCCATCCAAACACAATATAATTTTATTTTTTAAAGAAATTGCATCCCACCATCTCAAGTTTAAATTACTAAATAATTAAATATCCTATATCTTTAATTCTCCATCATATTGTAGGATCTTTGGCACAGAACTAGAGCTAAAAAAGAATATACATTCTTTTAGCTAATATGCCATTGTAGCATTATTATAAATGCTTTGAGACAAAAATTGGATATCAATTACATATTTTGAACTTCTAAAAATCATTAAATTACTTCTATATAAGATTTAGAAATATCCTACATTCTAAAAAGTGTAGAAATAAAGAATAAGCCTTGTCTATCAATTCTCATTACACTAGCTGCTTAAAGTCCTTGACTTGTCTTGAACTTCAATCAAGGAATCTTTCATGACAACCTCCCATGGATCCAAGACATAAAAAATTTGTTACTTCTAAAAGTGGATTTATACTTCTAGACTATTTAGAAACAATATAGGTCAAAGGTCTTTATAAGAGAATTATAGCTAGATACGAAAGTAGAACAAATTATTTGGTACGGATTCATATAACAAAATAAAACTTCTTGATATGAGATAAAGGAAAAAAATTCTTGACTTTCTATCTAAAAGTACAAAGTTTGTAGACAAGTTCACTAAAACATGGATTAAAGAGATCAAATTAGGCACCAAAATATTAAATAATATTATTTAGTAGAACCACTTTCTATCTTCTAAGCTTCAAATATTCTACTCCATTCTTGAGACTTGACTTTGACTTTGGAGTACATGTATTTCTAATATAATCAATTAATAGTACAAAAATAAATCTTTGTATATTCTAATAAAAATTATAATAAAAAATATTTCTTAATCCAATTATTATTTTAATTTTATGACACTTAAAATATTATATTAGTGAAAAATTAAAATTAGTATGTAAAATAATAAAGATCATAATAATTAGTTGAAGATATAATTAAACATATTAATTTATTACATTCAATTTTTTTTTTTTTTTTTTTTTTTTTTTTTTTTTTGTTAGTTTTCTTAAGTTTGTTTAATATTCATATGTGTGGAGTTTAAATATATTAAATAAATTATTTATAAAATATTTATTAGATAGAATATTAATTTGATGGCAAAAGTATTTTTGAAAAATAATATCAATAGAGGTTATTTGTTTGTTGAATGTCAAGGGACAATAAACAAAAAATAAAAATAAAAATAAATCTCTGCCACATTTAATATAAAAAATTTTACATGTATTTTCTTAATATCCTAAATAAAAACTTAATTAATATCTTATCTTTTGATATCTATAATAAGAAGCTTAAAATTTTAAATATTTTATCATTTGAATATTAATCAAACTAAAACTAATTTTAAATTAATATCTTTTTTAGTTTATTTATTTTAATCAAAATAATTTTAAGTTGTATGTAATATTACTTAAATTACAATTACATTATAAGAAATATGAGGGGACAAATTACAATATTGTAATATTAAATATTACAATAGAAGAAATATGAGGTGACAAATTGACACATACCTTATTAGAGACATATATATGAATATATATATATATATATATATATATTAAATTAAATTAAATTTTATTATATTTTATCCATATATATATATATATATATATATTATGTCATTATGATAGTTGTTATAAGTTAGTGATAATACCAAATTTTAATTTTTTTCTACTTGATTGTCACCTGTGTAAGGTAAATTTATTACTTTCTAATATAAAACTTAATTAAAAAAGAAATTGGATGTATATAAAATCACTGACATATAGACTAATCAATGATATTAGATCATGAAGGGTTAAAAATTGTACAAGTGTATCAAGTTTGACAAGGTAATTGGTAAGTTTTAAATTGATGAAGTATATGTAAATGACACTCAAACTGAATAATCATACATGATATACAATCTTAGTGCAAATAAAAATTAAAAATAAGCCAATCTAATTTAAACTTAACATTATAAATTTAATTTGATTTTTTTCATTAGAAAATAAACATAAAAATATGTAAAAGTATTTTATTCAAGATTTAAAATACAATAATAATTGTTAACCTTAGTTATATATAATATCTATAAAACTATAATATTGACTATTGACTATTAAATGCTATTCTAGCAATAGATCATTATATATTCTTTAGAAATAGCATATTACATTAAAATTGCACCTAAAAAGTATTTGAGATTTATTTAATTTTATAATGTTATTTAGCATTGTAAAAATTTAACATTGTATAATTGCCAAATAGAAGATTTTGTAGACTAGATAACATCCAAGTGGTGAAATAGGGGCAATATGAATTTATTAAGTACATAGACATATAAAAATACTTCAAAGGCTATAAAACTCATAATGGTCTTTAAATCTTGTATAGTAGGCATAGACCATATATTTAAAACTTTATAAATTTACATAATTTTAATTATTTATAAAATTTTGCAACAAATCCCTTAAGGTTTTCCACCTAATTAAAGTAGACCAAAATTATGAACTACTATAGAAAAAATAATGCATTTTTATTTGTATGACATGGATGATTATAATTCAAACAAGAAATTTAATAAATGTCTTGACACATTTTTGCTTAGGTCTTTTCATTTAGCATTTAAAAATTGCAAAAAAAATTACAAATAAAATTACAAATAAAAAGAATAATATGTAACACAAGTCTTTATCAAAGAATTTAAAACAAATGAAATAAGATAATAATGTACAACATGACAAATACACACCAAAGTGTAATTAATGCTATCATGGAAACATACATCATTTTAGATCCTACACTAAAATATTCTTTTACATATATATTATAACATAGCATGTTGTGACCCTTTTGATCCCCTATTGAAATTGTGCTTTACTACCTTTTTTGAAGAACTTTTGGAGCCTACTTGTGAAAGTATCCAAACAAGCCCGCTTTGTCCTTGCAATCGACTTAACCATGGAAGAAGTGCAACAATGTTATCTAAGCCAATTCTCAAGAAAGTAGCTCTTCCATTGTAGGATTTCTAGGATAGGAGGTTTCCATGCCTTTTTAATTTGTCCACTTTTATATTTACTGCACTTGTATATCATCTCCCTATTTGAAATGGGAATGTCGAAAGAGAGCTAAGCAAAATAAAGATGTCGACAAAGGAGTAAGTGAATTCCTCTCAAATTATGTAAAATCACCCTCGGGCAACTATATACAATAATCATGGGTGAACCATCTTCTTCAAGGTAGCCCATATTGTACAATTTCATATTACAAACTTAAAGGTGCATAGGCATGAAGCCACTCTGCCTACACTCCCTGTAAGCAATAAGGTACAATCCTGAACAGGTGTTGCAGCGAACTTGCACAGTCGAAACTCCATGTATGTTCTTCAAGTCCTACATCCCCAAATCAGCAGTACCATTCACAGTAAGCATAATGTCACTGAAATCAGTAAAAACTTGAATCTGTAAGGCGTTCACATAATCTGCACATGATATAAAAGTCACAATAGTTAGCAAATTACACACGAAGTGTCCTGTACAGGAGAGTTACAAGAAATCTAGGTACCTGAGAGTAGAGTAGTAGACAAGAAACTGGGCATGGTGACTAGCAAAGTCGCCAAATGTGGATGCCTGCCATGCTCCTTTCATTCCAAGTAGAGAGGAATATGCCTCACTACACTACAAGAGTTACCTGGAGAGACTGCAGTTGATGCAGAATCAAGACGTATTTTGCACAATCTTGTCACGGCCTACTAGCAGACAAAAGTGGAGCTTCTAATCTACTCAGAATCATCCATCCGAACTTGGCGGTAAACCCTTCGTGCATGATTGGGGCTACTACGTGGCCTTACAGGAAAAGGATGGCCGTCTGCGGTAAAATGACTGCGCACTGGAGGTCGTGAGTCTACAAGGCGTTGGGACGATCCATTGTTACCAAGACCTAACATTACAGTTTACAAAATCAACACCAGCAATCACAACCACCCGAGAATATTCCCAAGAACGTGAAACAAATACCGGCAAATGTGCAATTCCAAATGATAGTACTGCGTAGAAAACTCAACCTAGACTACTGAAGTGGAAGTCCCTGATTTAAGAACGCCAGCAACAAATTCATAATCTTTCAAAACAAAGAGCAGGATAATCACTGTGAGCTGGAATTTGACGTACCTCTACCATGAGGATCAATTTCAGCAACTCTAGGTTGACGAATTGGCGAACAGCGTTCCATTGAACTGGTACGTGGATTCCGTGCTGGAGTTGATTTAACCAGATTCTCTCCTCCACCAAGACTAAGGGAAAACCAAGAATTGTCAATATCTTCTTCAGGAAGGAATGGCTCCCGTGAATTTTCTTGGACCTGCAAGAATGTCTGTTACTAAAAGTTAACTTAGGTGATTGTGCGTTGCGAGAAAGATCTAACTTTATTAACACAAATCCAAAATACTGGTCTACCAAATATGGAGGGCAAGCACATTGATGAATCCCATTAAAAAAATGTAAATGCAACAACCGAGGGTCGAACTCCTGTAACAATACCTCAGCTCGAGCTGGCTGAGCTGGCAGAAAATTTTGCAGAGGCGAAGCAGTTGTGTCACTGTCCATACTACAACCATCTGTAATTCCATAATGTATGGGAGCATGAGACTCTCTGAAACTTTTCCAGCCTGGTTGCAACGAATCGTTTCTGACAAGGGAAGTAGACAGAAATCCAGGACCAGCTCCAGCTTGCAGTGGTGTTGGCCGCACAAGAGGAGGACGCTGCAGCCCAACCGTCTCTGCTGGGGTACCATAGTACCTAGGAATTGCAGCAGGTACTGTCCAGAAGCTATTGTTATCTAACTGCAAGCCTAACCCACTATTGTTACTCGTCCCTTCATCAGGAACTCTAGTGCTCAGCAGAGAGCCAAATGTAAGACAAGCTGAGTTGCTTGCAAGAGTGACATCGGTACTATCTAAACCAAGAGCAAGCCCTGACGAATCGCCATTCGTATCATTGCGTATGCTAACCTCCGAGGAACGCACTCGCCCATTGCCAACGTCAGATTCCGCGTACATTGATGCCCCAGAAGACCCAACAACGGCTTCTTCTTCTGCACCTTCATCATCTGTATCACTAAGAACAATTACATCAGCTCCATTTGCAGGCTCATCACAGCTAGTTTGCCACGTTACTCCAGGTTCATTCCGAGGTCTTGATGAGTATTCAGCATCATCGTTGTCATCCATGAACATAACATTCTTCTCACTCGGGTCTTGATTCACACTGTGCTCATCCTCGTCTCCTTTTAAATTACTGTCAGTAGCACTGCTGCTTCTTGAAAGTCTAGGTAAGGGCATAACTTGATGGTTAGGGTCACCATTGAGGCGCCTCGTCCCATTCAAAGCCCTTTGGCCTTCAGACGTCCGCCTAAATCGCAAAGCGCGATGGTCATGAGAAGACAGTCCCTCTTCAACCTTGACATGATGGTTAGAAAACAACACAGGTACTGATTTGATCCCATTGGTAACAGCTGCTGGTGATGGACGCCAAGGCTCCCCATTCCTAGCATTCCCTTCCAGTTTGGGCCGCCAAAAACCATCAGCTTTAAGCTCCACCTCAGTGATGTCTTCATCCAGAGTTCTCACCTGGTATTGAACCAATTTTAATTAGGAGTTTTAAAAAATAGTGAAAAAAAGATAAACATCTAAGATTTAAAATGTCCACTGAGAATACTATGTAAAACTAATCTTTAATAGATGTCCTATATTCATCCTAATTAGAAATGACCTATGAGCTCAAATGAACTTTTCCGCTAGATGTACAATGAACAGACTATAAATATTTGCAATCAATAATTTGCTTTCTCAGATCCCAATGATAGTGAGGTGATCCTTTGAGCAATGTAATAAGTTCTAGTCCACTTAAAACATTATCCAGTATTCGTCAAAATTTGAAAGATAAGAAGCCTCGAGTCATACCGCGTTGGTAATCCGATTGAAAAAAGGGTCAATGATTAAATGTTCTATAGAATAGTTCTTCAGACAAATTGGGCATTGCCACTGCATCAGTCACAAAAAAGTAGCGGGAAAACCTCAGTACAAAAATAAAGAAGGTTAACCTGCATACTTTTACTATCTGAATGTGTACTATTCTGAGCAGCAATAAATTTTGCTTAGATAGACAGATGTTCAAAGATTACGCCTAATGAAAAATGTGGTTATGTATATCAGCATGAGATCAGTACAGCAAAAAGCCCATAAAATACCTTCCGTGCTCGCTGATTCATTTCCACATATGTATCAAGGTCAAAGCAACCCATATGTAGGCATGGCTTAAAACGACCAGCAACCTTGATTCGTGACCCACTCATCTGTACATCACAAACTAAAGAGATTAGTACACGGATAGATCTTTTACCACATCAAGAAATAGCAACACTAAGAGCCTAGTAAAATTATTCAACAGCTCAAGCACTTGCCTCAAAGTCCAAAAGAAATGGACAATACGATTAAGCACACTGCAGGCAAATGAATCAAGCTAATACCATCATCAAAAGATCAAATTTCAGAAAAGAACGGAATGTCACTACATTATAATAATAATAAATAAATAAATAAAAAGAAAGAAAGAAAGAAAGAAAGAAGGAAAAAGAAGAAGAAAAAAAGCGCATAGCGCTCACCGGACAGCGTAAGTTAACAGAGATAGATTCCGCCACAACTTCCAAATCGCTATCACTACCGTCATCGTCAGCCCCCAATCCCTGACCACCCCCTCCATTGATGCATCGTCGAACTCGGGCCATCGCCTCTTCAAAAGGCTCTCCATCCCTCTCACTAGGGATAATATTAACAACCTTACAACCATTAAATATCCCATCCACAAAATTAGGGAGGATAACATACAAGACTTATATACCTTAGCAAGATAGATGACAAGCAGATTGTACATTGCGACACTATCCTCGATTTCAAATATACAAAGACTAGGAACAAGTATGGACACAAAACATGCAAAAGTTCATATCACTTGCATATATCCTCGACTGCATTATGCAAATATCAATAACAATACGTTGGTACCAGTATCACAAACGCTGCCTAAAGTAACAGAAAAACGCACCTCCTCCAGAGAGCGGCGGCGGATGATTCGCACTCCCAAACAGAACGGGCGAGCGTCATAAGACGACATGATCAGCCTGTTAATTCCCTCTCTGGTACATGCAGCGATCTAAAAAAGAAAAAAAATAAACCAATGTAAGCACTAAAAAATTGGTTACAATTTCCAGAATGCCATGGAAAATGCTCCAAAACTATATCTCAAGAAGGATATTCTGTGATAAAACAGAGGAGAAAAGTAGGTGTTAATTCATAAGTACACTCACACTAGGTCCTTCATCCCGGCCATTCGCTCCTAAGAGTTGTTGACCAGGTCTATTAGTAACCCGCACATTCATGCCTAACAAAAAAAAGATGTGTCAAATTCAAAGCATCATGGGTAATACAAAATACTCAGTCTACCGTTGAATTTTATGTATGTTGTTCAAGCCAACCAAACCCCTGAAAACGTTAACAATTTGATGATATTCTTAGAAACGTTAATTGTCATCGCTCAAAGTATTAAATATCATAACCTAAAACTTATTTTTCCGACATTACAGACAACTGCCGACAACAGCACAAGCAGGCATTTGTTTAGATAACTTTGTGCTGAACATTCTGTCGAGCTAGATAACTAAAATCCATAAATATACAAAAGATATATAGGCATCCGAATGTGGAGTACCATTTACTCGTAAATCAGCGTAAGAAGGCCAGTGCATGCGAAAGGAAACCTTGTCGCATAAGAGCACACACCAGACCTGAACAATATCCATCAAGTAAGATGACCTATATTTTTAGAACAAAAGTAAAATTTGCTCATATCCATCAACAGAAGATATGCATGAAATCAAAGATTCCGATATCTCTACGATCATAAACAAAAGTTGCTTCAAAAGAACTAGTTTAAAACAAATTCCTCACATACGTCTCACATGAAAAGATTTATACAAACAAAAGCCTGGAAGCGCATTGATACTCGAATCTACAACAAACCTATTGTCGCTGTATCAAATCAAGATGTATCCAACTTATCTCCAAGGTACTCAGAGGTTAAAGGAGGATACGTTGAAAAACCAAGGATGTAAATGATAATCCGCATGCTCAATGAAAAATAAATAGCAGCCATCCGAAGTGAAAACACAATACCTGCAGATCATGATGTGGTTTCTGAAGAAGTTCATGGTCTGCGGGACTCAAAGTAAACTGCTTATCTATGCTCTGGATAGTGTTAGTTCTGCCACAAAAATTCTGTCAAAATCCTGGCACCGCATAACAGCAACAAAATAAGCCAGAAATAAACAAATCAAAAGTTCATGCATCTTCCTCATCGTACGGTGAACCTGAAAAAGTACAAAAACCGCTGGCGAATATGAAAGCATACCCATCCGTTTTGACTGTGGAAGAAAGAAGCTTTACAGGCAGTAGAGGATGTGAAACTGCTACACAGAATCTGCCCAGATCAAGGAAACGTTTAAAGTCAGAAATGCACCTATAGAGCTACACATTTCACCAGCAGACTCGAAGCAATTCGAACATTTGTAAGTTAAATTACAGTTCAGAAAAAAGAAGACTAATACTAAAAACTCACGGATCTCCCCGGGATATGCGGCAAAGCTCGCAATAGAAGTTTGGGGGCATCACAACCGCATCTCCATCCACTGTCTTCTCCGGAAAAACTACGCAACTCATATGCTGCCGGATCCGACATTTAGGTTCAACACACTGCAAAAAGTGACGATTGACACATTACGACCATAGTTTACTCTACAACCTGTATACAATATTGAGGAAAACTTCAGCAAGTGAACGAAGACAACTACAAATCTTACATATCCACGAGAGAATAATATGACCGTGAAACAGCTTGACTCAACTTACCTCACATAACTCATGAAAAATAAAATACAGATAGAATTTGGCAGACACAACTCAGAAAGATAAAACAAACAGTTTAAAAGATATATACACTAATAAAAGACCTGAATCATTTTTCCGGTTTCCACGCTACTCCCACAAGGGCAACGAATTTTAGTCTCATCATGCACTCTGCGCTCTTCATGCCCAGCTGAAGGGTAAACGCTGCTAGATCCAGATTTTGCAGATTTATACCTAGATAATTCAGCTCCAGAATTTCGAAGTTTCCTGTCAGAATCCAAATAAGTCTCTAACGTAGAGAGAGAGAGAGAGAGAGAGAGAGAGAGAGAGAGAGAGAGAGAGAGCAAAAAAAAAAAAAAAAAAAAAAAAAAAAAAAAGTCGCGCACGCATACACACATTCAGCCTTGCGAAATCGACACTTAAATTACCTGGAACTTGATGTCCTACTAGCAAAACGGGAACTCATGCAAATTAATTCCCAAAATCGAACTTGAGGAAAGCAACCAATTTATGATCTAGACTTCTCAAGTTGACCTTGAAGAAGCATCCATCACCCTTGCTCTTTCGAAAAGGTCAGAAAAAGTCTTCGATTCTACCGTATTTCCACTCATAGAGACGAGTCATGATTCTCGCAAGATTATGAGCCAACTCCGGAGAACCACCTGTGCTCGAAAGACACTCCAAGGGATAAACAAAGAGAAACAAACAGGGAAGCACACACCTGTATTGTTCATCAATTACAGCGATGGCTTCTTCCCTTGAAACAACTTTTTTGCTACTCTTAAAACCTGCAAAATCAACATTGAGTGTAGGTGCAGGCTCAAGAATTAACAAAACGCTTCTTAGTAGTACTCAAATGCATCAGTATAACCAAAAACCACTCAAATCTTTAGCATCTGTCGCAATATCGATTCGGAAGTCTATATAAAAGAATAAAGGCAAAAGCCACAAGATACTATTGAATGTGACTGTATCCTATAATACTAACATCGACTCATAATGCACTAGACCAGAAATTTATCAGCTCTTTATCTCATTCATCACTCACCTTTCGTTAGCGATTGCTTCTCTGCCGGATTAATCAAACCCATGATCTTGTCCATGAGGATCTGCTCAGACAACAGTTCAATAGATCATGCACTTGAATTAGCTGCGCCGAAAGCGTGATATGCGAGAATAAGTATTGAGCACTCGAGCAACCCAACATTCGAGAACTTCGAGATGTGACAAGTTGGGTAAAACCGTGATTGATGGTGCAGAAAAATAATTACAACCCTTTACAGTAAAGAAAAATTATCTTTTACTGAATGCAAAATAACTACCCTTCCATTTAACATCTGGTACGGTGATTTCACCATAATTTATTAAAATCCACCACCTGATGTTTTAATTCCAGAAAGGAACCAGAGGTTTATCAAGAAGGCGGGAAAATAAACACATCAACTCAAAATGACGGAGTCTAAGCTACCTATATGGACTGAGACAAAGTATGTAGTGTACAAATACGTAATGGGACTTCAGAGGATACCTGCTTTTTCCCTTGCTTGGGAAGGCCCAGTCGTGCAAGAACATCTTTGAGTTCCCTAATGCGAAATGAACCCAACTGGTTCTGCAAACAGCCAGTTCCAAATTATCAATTGGAACGCCAAAAATAAGCACTTTCTAAATCCTCAATAAATGAGAAATCTTGTACACCAACAAACGAGCTTCGGACCCTCTTGACATGCTTTGGCCGACAGAATATAGACATACCCGACAGCGAGAGGCTACGTCCGCCATTGCTATCAGCAGCAAAGTCTCAGTTCCACTATTTGAATCCAACTTCGTTATGTTCCAGTTTCAATCAAAATGTAAACTTCTGCCCCCTCGACCTAGATAGTTGCTTCAAGTGTGATTTTCAAAATCGGAATCCTCTCCATCATCCAATCATAATGTCAGAAAGAGGAAATAGAAATAGAAATCGACCAATTGGAACCAAGAGGCATGCGAGTCATATGTTTGATTCGCTGAAGCTGAAGTAATAGAATGATGGGCATAATGCCGAATTGATTTTAACTGGAAACATATCATTGCACTTGATGTACAGAAAAAGGCCCGGCAAGATAGTGCAGTTGAGGAATACCGACAAGTCCCAGAGTCGACGGTATTGATGACGGCAGTAATAAAACAGCACACTGGCCACTAAAGTATACTAGGAGAAATGAAGCTTAATAATAGCACTGTACCAAGTGCACACTTGACCCCAGAGAAGTGAAGATACGATTTCCAATAACACGAGCTGTTCGGTGAGACATGTAAATCTTCAGCACATTTAAAAAGTTGTCGGTGCGGAGCACACGACTCTCCGTGCAAAAAATAAATGTTATTCCCAAGCTGAGTTATCTCTTCAAAGTTGCAAACCCGAGATGTAGATGGCGCTGGGAAGTGCATCACGTTAAAAATAAAATAAAATAACTAACGGCAAGGTCTCGCTAATACAGCTGTAGGCAAGAAACCCTGATTCCAGACAACAAGCTCCCCAGGTCCAACGATGAAGTCACTAAACAGGACCTTTGAAATTTTAAGGTCACGGCTTCAATACAACACCAGAAAAAATCCTGCCGAAAGAAATGATCAGCTGATTGCGTGTTGTTCAGGATATCACATGCTTCACTCAACGAAAAAGAAGATACCACTACAGTACGGAAGACGCAACAAAGCCACCCTAGCAGTCATTAATCCCCATAATCTCCGTGTCAACCTAGTCCGTAACCACCAGCCCTACTCCCTTCACTACACAGCACTAAAAAAACCTTACACAAAATGCATCTAAACTCCCACCTTGATGTGTGAAACCCTAGTGTTTCCCTTAACAACTCATTCCAACTACTCTTCCCACCATGCTGACAACAATTGGCTGCAGCCAAGGCAATCAACCACTACTATAGCCACGGGCTCCTTCCAACTACAACCTCAGGCGCAACCAACCGACCAGGAGAATCATCCCAGCAACGCCCCTCCCCTGCTAGGGCACCACCATGAAACCCGACACCGATACTCGGACTACTCTCGGTAATACAGACAGGATCCCAGAGTAACGCAATCCACACGAGTGTGTGCCGGAGAAGAATGATCAAACCACGGCCCATCCCATGCACAGTCTCAAAACACCATCGACATGCGATGGTAACGCAACGACGTTCGTAAGCCAAAACGGAGTAGCCGCAACACGATTGCTAACTTATGTCTGAAGCAGCTGTTGCGATGCCATGCTATGCTAGGCTATGGTACGCCATGGCGATGGCGATGGTGACGATGACGATGACTATGAAACCCTAGCGCAGCTAAGACCGCCATAGCTGGCTCCTCTTCTTCGTCTACAAGCTCTTCCTTTCCCCTGCCGGATCGGACCCGCCCAGGTCGGGTCAACGGGTTCCATGGATGTGTCCCCACCCCCACCCCCACCCCCACCCGCCCTCCAGCCTCAGATCCACTGGCTCTAATAATTCGCTAGCTCGTTCCCCGAGGGGTTCCATTCAGGTTCCTACTGTGTTCCCTTTCATAGACGGGATTTCCTTTCTCGCCCGCTCATGTCCTCACTCTCCGCATCCCCCCCGGCTCTTACCATTTCGAGACCCCATTTATTGTTTAAGCCTATTGTTCCATGATTCGTTCTCTGATTTCATGACCATGCAGCGCTTAACTCTCGTTTGAGGAACCAACCTCCAACTAACTTGCTGCAGCCAGCCGCATGTGCTTAACACGTTAGCTGTTCTCTCCAACGCAATGTGGATTTTGCTTTTTCCATGATGCTGCTTTGTTGAACGACGGAGACTGATTATTTGACCTACAGTGGCGGCTTGGTGTCAGATCCTTTCTACGTTGCTGGACATTTCGTGAACTCTCTAAGATTAGGTGATCTGTACTTGACTTTCTCCGATCATGTCGCGGAAACCTTGAGAGCATAGAGGCTTTTTGGTTATCTTATATTTTTACTGACAACAAGGTTTCATGTACAGAATAAAAAACAAAAAGCAGAAGTTACAAAATATATGAAGCGGCCAGATAGGTGTGAATCCCGTATATTCTATGTGTTAAAGATAACAGCACACAATACCAGATACCTATTGTGCACAATAGCCCGTGTCTATTACCTAGTATGCATTACTTAACATTTCCTACGCAATATATATTATATGGTGATGAAATGTTGGTTGTATTGCAGGTTATTCAGAAGCCTTAAGTGAAGGTGGAACATTTCTAAACACTTCAGAGATCTAACGAGTCAATTGTCACTTTTCATATAATAATAGTACTTTTTTAAATTATGTGTAATTTACTTATTGATTTTACAAATGTAAATTGCAGGATATTAAAAAAAAAAAAGGTGCCTGGCGTCTTCTTTTACTCTCATACAAGAATGCTCACAATATCTAATGCACAATAACAACCTTGATATTTATAAAACACTGTATTATTTTAAATCCTATAAATTTTTAAATTACATCTTCTACAACAATTATGTGTACTTTTATATAGAAAATTTTATTTTATTTTTATACTTAATAAAGAAAATAAAATTTTAATTTTTAAGTATGTTTTGTATTACTTCAAAATAAAATTGAAACTTCAATCATTGATATATGGCATAATTAAATTTAAAGAAAATACCAATATTTTTTAAACAAATTAATTCAACACATAGTTTGAATCTTCAAGAAACTATGCTTCATTGACAATGAATTGTAATTGACATTTTACATCAAAAAATATAAGTAAATCTTTCCCATTACAATCATGTAAATATTGTAAGTCATGTCAAACTCTTGTTTCTTTGAATACATGATGTCAAAATGTACTATTCACAAATAGTGTAAAATTTATATTGAGAAATATATTATACAAAATGTGAACAGTGGAGGAAAAGGAAAACATGAATATACAACACAATCATAAGTATAGGTTTAATTTTTTTAATTTTAAATCATGATGTTTCGCCTGGCTACACATGGCGTCTAATCAAAACATCAGTTATACATATATGACCACACAAATACATACAATAGCTGTATTTCTATGCAAATTTTATTTTAATGCGCATGTTTGTAGACAATGTGTGCAGCGCTCCTTTATCCTTTTACTTCTCTTTTTGGTTATAATATCATGACATTCGATTGCAACATCTCAACAACAGTTTGAAGGTTTTAAGCGAAAGGAAGTATGGAAGGAAAAGACGGATGGAAGGAAAAAAAGGGGCTCACCAGACTCCTCGTGACCTTGGCGTCATCCTGGAAACAGGGGCAAAAAGGCTCATGTGCCTCCCTGACACCCGGGTTGAAGACCTGCACCTCCACGGGTGTGGGCCCACACCTTCGGATCCCCCAAAGCCGCCGCCGCCGAATTTTGTCATCCTCCGCACCGTTGCGGGACTCGGTTCTGTCGATTGCTGTGTGGAGCACGTCTCGTGGACTGCACAATTTTTTGGTGGATGGAGGTGTTGCCGCTTTCTATTTTTGGTGCGCAGCTTTGCGGCAGCATCGCGTTGTGCTTATTATCATTATTATTGTTAATAAATTTAGGTGATAAGGTGTTGTGTGATGTGAGGAAGAAGCTTTTGTAACATTAAGTAATGTCATTGCCCTTGAAGTTATCGCCGAATTTTCAGATTTTGAGAGTTGTGATAGCGGATTAAGGAGAAAAAGGATCGAATCGTGAGAGGTGATTGTACGATTGAAGCTTCGTCGACCAGTTTAATTGATTAATTATATATGGTTCATGTTAAGTAATATTTCTAATTAGTTCAGAGTTTGTAGTTGCGGAGCTTCTGTTCTGAGACGAAAGCGCGACAATGTTCACTTAGACACTTCAAACAATAGAGTAATTTGGATCAACTACCAGCACATGTGGTCACGACGATTGTCTTTCTCGGAAAACACTGCAAGAATCTGATACCTGGAAATAAGAATATGCAGGCGAGGGGCTTGGTCTTCAAGTAGGCTGCGACGATGTCCTCCGAAGTGTGAAGGTTATAGATTCTGTCACAGAAAAGATGTAATGTGTAATATGGCATTGAGGGTGGTGACAGACTGCTACCAGATGTGAATAGTATTGAGCTGAAGGTAACGGAACCAGAGGTAGCGGTTTGGTCACAGTAATAACTTCTTTTAGCACAGCGGGTTGCTTCGACGAAGCTTAGTAGACTATTGTGCTTCTACACTAGCATTCGATCAACAAGAGTCGCAATAGCATGAGATCAATCGATTCAAGTACCAACTCATGGAAAGGACAAATGTTGGTGTATTCCACAAGTCATCAATCGCCTGCCTCGTTTGGGATATAGTAGCACTATAAGAATAAGTTATCTTAACGTTGACTCATGTTTTTATTCCTATCCTACGTACCTCTTTGCTAAGTTGGGCAACAGTCATAAACATGCCGATCAAAGTATAGAAAAGACAAGGTTTTCAAATTGGAGACGCGGATTTTCAGAGACTTAGCGTTGTTGTGTTTTACATATGTTTCATCCTCAATCTCTCCCTCTTCTACGGAATTTTATAATGGATGTCACTTGTGTCTTGTGAAACTCAGAACGAACTGAAAAGCGACAAATTATTGGCCGAGGTGGCATCCAGCCTCAACACCTTCATGCGGGTCGTGAAGTGTGATGTACGTGGATCCTACATATTTTTATTGAAATGGAGATTGCTGTAGAATTCGCAAATAGATTTGGAAAATAATTGAAGTTTTTATGAGAGACTAACAAAACTCCCACCGAAGATGTTGACGACAGCAGCCGCAGCAGCTCCTAAAATTGTCTGTGAAGTGAACAAAGTGGTCATGGATGAAGCAAGTTCACGTCCGTATGCAATTATTGCTTGAGAAAAACATTCACTTCGAGTTTTATCTAACTCGGCAACTTGGCGAGTCCTCGTTAGCAGGAGTCTGTTCCTCAACTCTCAGTTTATTTTCTGGTAAAAGTAATGAAGGTACGTCAAAAAGGAAAACGATAAGAATACCAGCTGTAATGCCAAACAAATCACCTCGAAGTTGTCACTCCTTCACTCTTGGAACCTCTCTTAATTCTCGAGTAGCATGTGCCCCACTAACATATACCAGGTTTTCTTGTCAACATGTGACCATGGTGACCAGCTTAAATTTGAGTTCAGAGTGATTTTCCTTAAACATAGGTTAGCTATTGGCAACCTGTGTGGAGTATGATATTGGTTTGAAAATGTTAGCCAAGGTCGACTGATTCAGTAGCTGTCTCGATTACCGACTCCACTGCTGCCATTGTAAGACAAAAGGTTTGACTTGCGGTCACGTGTTCATGTGCGAAGAGAACCAAAATTCTTGATGTCACAGCAAGTGGGCAAGTGATCCGCATATGCAAAGTGAGCACAGCATATGAGATCTAAAGTCATGTAGAAAGTTACACGTCTCTTTTAGCGGGTAGTGCCAGTGTATGCACATGGAACATAAGCGGATTCGAGCAGTGTATTCTTCTGTTCATGTAGCAGTTATCAGCTCGCCGCGTGTGTAAGTGCCAACATAGCACATTGTCTCCTCGGTAACTGTCAACGAACAGTCATGTTAGCTCTCTCCCAGGATATATAGAGTTGTGGGTTGAAACTATTCCTTTTCTCGAGCAAAACTGAGTATTTTAGAAACGATTGTTTCCATGTAGCGTCCAGATCTATATCAGCTACCTTTTCCGCGGAATTGAGGTCGACAAGACAACAAAGCTTACTGATAAAAAACTTGTCGCTAAGCGGTTCGCTAATAACTCCTATGCTTTGAACTTTTGATGGAGACTATTCCTTTGACCAGAAGAAGTTGGGTTTTTTCCCGTCGATACCCTGAAGCCTTTTAAAAACAGTTACAATTCGAGAGGTGTATGAATCATAGCGGATTTCCTCCACATAAAATAAGTAGGATTGCTTGCACACTGAGCCAACGGATGTTATTGTGTCAAACGTAAACTCGAGAGTATGATGTCTTTTGCTCCATCTCGGAAAGGTGTCTCAATACTAGTCAACAATCGCGGTAAAACAATTTCTCAGAAAACATTTAGCAAAAGTACAAGGACAGGAAATGATCGTTGGTCTGTAAATAAGGTACCAACGTAATGAAATCTGAAGAATAACGTACAGGACGTAAGACCTAACCAGGAATCTACATGTTGCTTCAAAGATGGGCTAACCAAACTCTACAAGGTTCCTCATTCACAAAGTCTGGTGAATGCATATGCTCCGATTCTATCGGGATTTCTGTTTGAAAAGTACTTGAATGGGATAGCCTGCTGATATAGAGTAGGAAAGGCTGTGCTCTTGGGCATAAACAAGAGATTGCTGCAATAAGCTCCTGGGTTCTGTACGCATATCTTTAGTCAGTAATCTCAGTCCTTTCCAGCCTGACATGTGAGGAAATACAGAAAGCATGAGGTCCAAGTGATGCATAGAGAGGAAAGTGGTTCAGGGATGGAAGGCAAGTAAGCGATGTAAGCACTGCCGTATGCATCAAACTGCACACATTCTGAGCAGGAAACACAGATCAGAGCGTTTAAATATACCGGTAGAATTTTAACTTGATGCAAATATTATTGGGGCTGTTGACCAAAGTGAACAGAATTCCAGTCAGAACATACAGATATTCCGCGAAAAAGTCAAAAAGATGATTCCATCCGGCAGGCTTTACACCTATCACTGATTAAGGAAGCCCGAATACAGGATGTTGATTCAGGACATCTAGGATTGCCACATTTCATGATAAAATTTGTCAGCTCTGTATATATCAGTTAGTTGAGTAGAAATTTCAGCCAAATGAAATGGCATTGATAGCTTTTAACACTCTACTTGCATAAATGAGTGTATCTGAAAGAGCCCTTATGAGCCATAGAAAAATATATTACTTGGTGAATCCAAGTTTTTTTGTCAAAGGAACACCAAGTTCAGTAACGTAAACACGTAGACGATTGTCACTTCTTAACAGAGAAGAGTACCGCTTCAGATACCAGTCATGTTTAGCCGTGAGCGCATCGACTAGAGGATAATTGATTGCAAGGCCTCCACCTCCATAAGCTTGGCTTTGACTGAACATACTCTCAGAGTTACTGCCAATATACCACATCCCAGATGAGCCAGATGCTCAAAGCCCAAACGAGATTGTCTGTGTTAGACAAAAAGTCATTGGCTACCATGACATACCGTTGCATATTCGACAGTCCAAGTCGAAAAGTTTCACGCATTATACGGGATAAATGAACTCCAGAAGGATGTCCAAGGTAACCAGAGTAAACAAAGTTGCTGGTATCTCTGAAACATGTACAGGAGGAAGATGTTCTCCATCTTGAATATTTACATTTTCTTCTAACGATAAAAGCCCCTTTCTCCTGACGACGCCACCAAAGCTCAATGCACTCTTTCCCCTCGAATAACTGAGCAGAGCCTGCAATCCCAAACACTAACTAGTTCATGGCCAGTCTATTGTTTCGCAGACTGTGGCGCAGACATGGGGGCGCTGAGAACGACATAGCTTAATTAGAGAAACTAGGAGATGCCCACAAATTGGAAAGGAGTACTGGGATTCTATGCATGTCAGCAATGAGACCAGTGTGAGGAGAACACCAAAGGACCCTCACAGTGGCAGCAATTCCCAGAAATACAGAGAGCACAAGGATGGTACTCCATAATGATTTCCGTCCTGGGTCTCTTGTCAATCGATTCCTCGTAAATATTACTCCCTCCGGACTCTTTCATTCGAGGTTGAAACCACCTGAGGATTTTCTTAGTGATCCTCACGTTTTCTCAACACAAATCAATATTCCTTCCTTCGTTACTGCACTTCCTTCCAACCAAATCCCTGTACCTAATCCCAATTACTAGAAAACAACTCTAAATTAGCTGCTAGACCAAAGCTGCTTCCCTCTAGATGATGCAGTCTGTGAAAGAAAGGACAACAGAAGAACACCAAGCATCTTTTACAACTCATTTTTCAAAATGGAAGAACTTGATCAGTGCAGATAGTGGCAGACAGATCTAAGCTCAAATGGCTCTTCTGCAAGCCCAGCAGCTCAACAGGCCTGAAATTCAACTTCAAGAGTAGATACCACGATGAATACGCATTCGCAAAGACCCTGAACTGAACATCTTTCACTTTGCATTAAAAAGACGCAAACTCTTTTTAATGCCGCCAACAGTATAAAGACAGAAAAATCCACATGAAAAAGATATATTAGTAAACCATGGGATGATGGTTAAGACAGCCACTTTGTCTTACACAGGTCTTTAGCCTACGCATTCTTAAAGCCGTCAAAATCTTGCTGTAACATGAAACTAAAGAGGCAGAGTCTAACCGAATCATCTTCCAAAAGTCTTCATACCGCTGAATTTCTGAAAAAAATTATTGTTATAAAAAAACCACAAAAGCCATACCGACTCGAAATCTCCAATTACCACCGCTCTTTCCTCTAGCATTTCCCAATCTAAAACTTCTCTGCTTTCTTACGCATCAGGATCTGGATAAGCAGCTTCAGCACCCTTTAGAGAACCGAATCTTCGACAAATGTCGAAGAAAGGCGACAACAATTGGACTCCAACTAATTTCTCCCTCTGGCAACGCTCAACCCCCATAACCCCGGAGCTTCTAAAACTAGATAGATTACAGAAAGAAACGACCACGCTCTTGTCCAGGCGTCCGGAATTCTTCCACCTCCCTCTCCCCCCTGCAGATATTTGTTCCTACCTTAATTTTCATGTTATTTTTGTCATGGATCAGACTGACAACCAAAGACAAATGACGGTCATTCGTTTTCAACATCTCCATCCAAGAGTCATCTTCACGCTCCAGTCCAGCCTGCCATTATCTCGACCTCCATGAAAACACCAAGACGATTGTCCTCGCGCTGTGGACGCAACGACGGCGCGTTCAATTGAACTAGACGTAAATTGCAATGTGATACCAGCATCGGTATCAAACCCCTGCATGCATTTTCAAACTTCGGTTAACAATTACTTCGGAGGATTAGATCGCCGGTTTTGAGTGTTGACGGTGTGGATGGATGGAGGCAGCAATGTTTGCTCGAGATTTAAGTTTGCGGCGGTAATGGATGAAGCCCGTTGAATCCGACGCTGTGGAAAGTGTGGCAAGTCCATGTCGATTCACAGTGTGAATCCGTTCAACTTCATTTTCGTCGAGCTGACGTCCGTTGACGAAGCTCGTTTCCGGTTGGACGGACGTACGTCGAGTTGCAGACGCTAACGATGACTCCAACAATGCAGTTATGTTGAAGATTGGTCTTTCTTGGAAATTAAATGAATATATAGTGGTATTATAGTGTGTGATAATCTTGAGATTTTTCATTATAAGTTGGTGGTTTTAGAAAGAATGGCTTTGAGAGTTTGAATATTTTATATATAATATGAGCTGGACTATATACACTTGTGTGCATTGGGAGGGTGTTTATGTGTAGAAGTCCACTTTGAAAAGCCATTGCTTTAAAGATTTATCAAGTTCCCCCATTTGGTAATGATATATATGTTTTTTTGGAAACTTTGATTTTTGGTAATAGTATAAAGCAAGAAATAGACCACATCATCTTATTTTATTTTACCTTACTACAAGTCTAAATATATAAGTGCATATCTTACTTCAAAAATTATAAGAAACATAAAAAATATTTTTTTATTTTTAAATTTAAATGTTTTATCAATTTGTGATGTGGTTTCTCAAATTTTTCAAAAATCCACTAGTAATTCTATGGGACATAACTATTCATGTCATGTAGGAAACTTATGCATTCTCTCCTATCTTTTTCCACTTGAAAATTCTCCAATTAAGTGAGGCTTTTCACTTTCAATTAATCAAAAGATTTAAACGTTGTTGCCTTGCACTTTGTCTTTGTGCATGAACAATTGACTCCAAACAAACACAAACTTTAGATGAGATTGTAAGAAGCAAATTAACACCCTTGTACAAAATTTGACCAAATACTGTAAAACGTCCACAAAAAATTCTAAGAAAATATAACAAGAATGTGAGGATCTCAAGGATAAAAAACAGATTTGGTGAAACAGATTGTGTGCAAGATTACTCATAATAAATTATTATTACACTTATTATAATGAGCATCTTTTCTTATTTCTTCACCATAATGCACTGCTTAAAGCCACTTTAACTGAGACGTTTTGTTTTTATCTACTAAAATTTGATTTTTTCCCATTTTCCAAACAAAAACGGCCCATACATCATACAATACCAGCTCTAACAACCGTCGTATGGTACTTCTTAATGAATGGTATTTACTCAAGACGGTGACTGATATATTTTGCTAATTACATTCATTTATTTGTTACTTCCGACGACTTAAACTTTAAACATTTAAGCCATACGGAACTTAAACTCATTCTTTGTGGAAAAGTTTCATTTAACACACCGTTGTCAGAATAAGAGCTTACATTATGGATTCACTTATGTACGTTGAAGATCATCGTAGGGGATGCAACCGCTAGTCATTTGAAGCAAGATTGTGCTTGTGCTTGACTGAAAAGATGCTAGTGAATTCAAATATTATCACTACCATTCTAACACCACCGCTTCTACTCTGTCGATCCACTAACATACAGTACGGTTCACAACCTTCTGACAAGCCACTTCGACTTGGGCGGAGTCGAAAAGCACTGAATTCCAAGCCATGAGCTGCATCTTCGAATCCGATCCCACTGGCCTTACGACTCTCCAGCCTCGAATGTTGCTCCACCAGAAGCTTGTACAGTCGAAGGTTTTTCTAGGGTTTATCTCTACCGCGGTGGGAGCACAGTGAGCGATGGTTTACGAAATGGCCACTGATCACGGAGTAAGCTCGTAATCCAAGTTGTGAGTGACCAGGACCGAACGGCATCCGTATCTCCTCCTTTCTCAATAACGTACGCTGTGATCTTTTGCAGGTTCATTTGCAGACTCAGGTCAGGTGCGTCAGTAAGCCTACAAGAGGACTGCCGCTTGTAGATTCAGCGACTGCACCGACTGTCACCGTGAAGATCATGGAAACGTAACCAATCAGGCGTTCTCATAATCGCCACATGGCTTGTGTCAGCTTATGGAAGTGGGCTTGTCCTGGGCATGCGTGATGACCATCTTTGCTTACTGCATAGATGGTGAGGGACTTGGCCGTTAGCATAGCAAGAGCAGGTGGCCGGTGTGGCCTGGCTGATGATTCCTCGCGTTGATTGTTGGTTGTTGGTTTGTTGCGGCTAAGAATTTGTCCGGACTATTTTATTCGACGGAGATGCGTGGTACTTGAGTCTTAAGCCGAGCCGTGGATGAACTTGAGTGACGGAGTAAGCGGGTGGGGTCTCAACCTCGGGGTTTCATCCCTTGTGTTTCGATGCGTGCTTGCTGCTGCGGCCAGCGGGCTTCAAAACTGGAGCGGCTTCGTCGAGATAGTGGTCATGTCCAGATTTGCGTAAAGTTTTGCCTATGAGTAAGATTCTAGTTCCATGGCTGGATGTGCTTAAATTTAAACTCTCTTGGAAAGTTTCTCTTTGAGGATTGGCAGGAGCTTGCACAAGTGAAGTGACTGTGTGTGAGGACTCCTGAACTATGCTGTACTCGGTGTGAATCCCGAAAATGTTTCTATTCTTGACAAACAACATTGAATAATTTGATTTCAGCTAGCAATTGAACTCGAAGTGCAGATTACAAATTCTTCCCGATACTGTACAGTTTCGTTTCCCAAAATTTCAAGAATCTCTCTAAGAGCAATTATCTCGGCCGCGCTTCAATATATAGCCTAGAATCAAGCATTATTGCTGTTTTTGGTCATGGATTCAGATCGCTAGAAAGGATTGCAAAATGCCCGGGCTCAATCTTGAGGGATTTAGAGTGGCGGCCATGGCTGCAACAATCGGCTGCAGGAGAAAAAGTGAGAACGCCCTCATCCTGAGTGTTTGCGGCATTAGAGGTAGCGGTGTCGGGCAACTGCGACCATGACGAAGAGTAGATTCCATGGGTCCCCGCAGTCGCGTGGGCGTCACAGATGGATCTTCACATTCATCGTCATCATATCTACCCTAGCTATGCTTTACAAGTTGCAGTCCTTAGTTCCGGAATCATCAGGATCCTCGTCTTCCTCTATTCCCTTCCCTACAACCAGCAAGTCAAAGCAGGACCCTCCGAGGATTGCCTTTCTGTTCCTTGTGCGCCATCAGATCCCGCTGGATTTCGTGTGGGAGCATTTTTTTCAGGGAGCAGAGGAACGTAAATACACTGTTTACATCCATGCAAGGCCTGGATATGTGTACTTGAAAAACACTACCAAGTGCTCGGCTTTCGTGAATCGGCAGTTGAAGAGACCTGTTCAGGTACTGGCTCTGATTCCTGATCATTTAATTGTGTTGTTTCCAGAATGTAGTTTTTTCTTATCACCGAAGCTTGGAGTGGATATAGACCCTGAGAGCATAATTGGCAGGTGGAATGGGGAGAGGCCAGTATGCTGCAAGCGGAGCGGCTACTCTTGGAGGAGGCCCTGCGAGACCCGCTCAACAAGCGGTTTATTCTTCTGTCTGACAGGTGCGCATGAAATCAATTCATCAGTATCTAGCTTTGTTAGACCTGAATTCTTTTGTCTAATAAAAACCCTTTGGCACCAACTCTTTGGCATTGGTCATGCCAGCTGTGTTCCGATATACAACTTCCGGTACGTCTACGATTATATCATGTTCTGCCAGAAGAGCTTCGTCGATAGGTACTGTGTTCTACACTACTTCACCCTCCTTGTCTAAATCGATATATTTGCATTTGTTACTGCACCATGAGAAAACAGCTCATTGATGGACATCGATTGTTATACAGTTCTCACTCAGAGACATTGATCAATAAATCTTACAATTGTTGTATGTAATCAACAGTTTCACCGACCCTGGAGATAGTCGCTACAACTACAAAATGGCACCAGCTATCTGGAGGGACAAATGGCGGAAAGGCTCTCAGGTATGATTCTACACATGTAAGTCCATTTACCAGTTTTGTTTGTTCTTTTAACACAATAAGCAATTAATTCATGCAAGAATGTGATAGACCTTACGGGTACAGCTAGAAGAAGGTTTCTACACACACACAGACACAGATTGTGACATAATGGAAATGACTAACTATGACCCGGTGGGGATTCGGCAGTGGTTTGTGTTGATCCGCAAGCACGCAGTCGCTGTTGTGAAGGATTCGACCGTTTTTCCGGTGTTTCAAAGATACTGCAAGGTATTCGTTCCCTGTGCTTATCATTTGAATCGCTCTGAAGTATTTCTCTTCATTTTCATGAATGGTCTTTGTTGTCTGACTCTGCACTCACCATGGTCATTGTTTTAATTACACTTTTAGTGGTTGCAGAGAATGGCATTGCCAGAGTTTGCCGAATCCACAAAAGTAAGGCATTTCATTCTTATTGATCAATCTTTATCATTTTGGAATGGAAAATATTGATTTCTTACTATTTGTGTTCACTTGATGACTCGTAACTAACCAGATTCATTGCTTTTTCAGCAAAATAATTTGAACCACAATTGCATTCCTGACGAGCACTACTTGCAAACGCTGTTGGCTGTAAGTGACCAACCCCTTGTTAGATTATCTGAATGCTTACAGGATTGCATTGTAAATTGTGTGGAAATAAATTCACCACTAAGATTCGAACATCAGTTAGTAAGGCAGAGGTGTGGAATGTCATTTAGATGCGGAACATGGAGATGGAAATTGAGCGGCGAGGCGTGACATATAGTCAATGGCCAACCGCTCACCAGCACACCATGGATCGACGTGGCTGGCATCCCATCTCATTCGATGCCGCAAAAACTACCCTCGGAGCTATCAAAGCTATTCAGGTATGATCGAATGTTGCAAATCCTTCATGAATTAAATGAATGTTCACAAACGGATTAGCTAAATTTCGACAGGTGATTAATTGAAGAGTTGTTGAGCCTTACCAGGACATAAATGAGATACATTTCGTGGCAGCGTCACGACGTGAACGATGCAGCAGCAACGGCAAAGCACTTCCATGCTACTTGTTTGCAAGGAAGTTTACCCGAGGTGCTGGTGTTCGCCTTCTTGAGCTGGCTCCCGAATACGAGAATCGAGTGTTCTATTGAGCCCGAGAATTAAATTCGTCTCAGGCATTTCAGTTCAGGATACTGTCGAACGATCATGTAATTTAGCTATCGTTGCAGTTGGTTGATTGTGAAGAAAATTTGAAGTTCTTTAGAATTGATCTCATTCTTCTGAACGGTGTCGAGTTCAAATTAACGCAAGTTCAAGCTCTCATGTGTTAGGGATGAGCTAGTCCGTTACTTAGAGCGAGAGCCTGATCAATTCTTATCAAGGGATACATTACAGCATTGGCAATGTAGAACATCTCGGATTCTAGTAATTTATACTTATGTCCATTTGAAAATGCATTGGAGTCCAGATGGTAGTTTTCCTCATCCGCTTTAATCATGCCACTAGGCATTTGATTAAGACATTGCGTAATGATTCGAATACTTTGTCGCATCTCTTCAATAGGAATACAATAACGGTCATAACAATCTCCTCTGCTACCTACGGGTACATCAAAACTCAATTGGTTATAAACATCGTAAGGTGCTGATTTTCGCAAATCCCAGCATACGCCTGAGCCACTTAACATTACACCACTGAATCCCCAATCCAAAGCTTGCTGTGCAGTGACAGTACCAATATCAACTAATCGTTGTTTCCAGATACAATATCAACTAAAATGCACATGGTTACGCCCACTGATTGGATTTCACAAGTGAAGAAGGTATCACTGGAGAAGCGCATTTAACTTCTGATCCATACATGATGAAAGAAGATATGAGAGCTTGCCGTTGCATGTGGACGGTCAAGTAGGGAGATTAAGAAGGTCTCGGGCAAGTTGCATACTAAATAACACGCCAAGCTATCGATGAAGTTGTGGATTCAGAACGACGTCGCGGATGGCTAGAGCTGAAACGAGGCCCAGTTCAATCTTGCGAGACCTTCCATCGCCACTTCGTTCACAAGGCACTTCCACCGCCGTCTTCTGCACAACTTTGCCTATATCAAGAGTCGCTCACAAGCATATATCCAAGCAGAGCCTTACTTATCCAGCTGAAACGACACAGTAATGCCTGGGACGTTGCAAGCAAGGACAATGTTTGTGGATTCCTCGTCGTCATTTCTGCAACATCTCAGAAATGATTTTTGCTAAACTAACAATTTAGCTCTAATTTGAAGGAGGATATAAGTAATAACAAACGGATTTCGCCATACAAATTTGTTTTGCAGAATCTGATTCCCCCTAGAGCTCCTAAAATATAAACAATCTGTTATCAAGATCATCACCTGCTCCAGCCATGAAACAGATCGGAAGTCAAAGCCGAAGTCGCCCATCAAAACGTCGTAGACGCGCACCTACCACCACAAGGGCGTCAAGACACTCCATCCAGAAGAAATTAAGAGGCAAAATAGGACGAGCATCGTCGATTGCCAAAGCTTCTGCTCCTGCAGCAAAGCCGACCTACTTCTCGCTCTTGGTAGACGTAGAGAATGCGCTTAAGAACGACCTCACGGAAGGCGCCACCATGCAGAGAATCAAGCGCGACATGGAAAAGAAGTATGGCGGCAAAAGTTTCGACGTCAAAAGCTGCAAAATGCTCAAGTCTGCCATGAAGCGATTGCACAACCGTGCCCGCTTTAGGAAGCATCCCTCGTCCAATCTGTACAAGTACAAGCCGCCGATTGTCCCCCCTTATAACGTTTTCAATCACGGAACCGCTGGTCGAGCTCCGGGATTGGGATTCCGAGTTCTGCCTCTCACAACAACGACGGTGGCGTCCCGAGTTCCGCAAGGAAGGAAGCAGACTCCATCTGGTCCTCTCGTCAGGAACCCAACGCAGCGAGCTCCGCTAACTAAGAAGCCTCGTGCGTCAAGCGGCGGGAGATCGCGGCCGATTCGAAGCTTGAGGGCTTCGCGGCGGAGCCTAAGGGCGCCGTTGCGAAGGAGGCGATAGCGACAAACTCGACGAGAATAGGAGATTAATTTTAAAAAAATCATATCCCATTCATTAATTGTTAATATTTCCTTCCTTGAGTTCCTATCCAAGGCATTGCTAGTAAATGATATGCCAATTTTTTAGGCAATAGGATCACAAGTATATTGACTGAAAGAATAGTAGATGTAATTCCTAAATATTATAGAGTTTTAAGTGATGAAAGTTTCTTTATTATAAATTTAGAACATAATAATAAATCATAAGTTTATTTTATAAAATTCATATATTAAATATTTTCAGGTCACTGTGATAGATCAAAATAAAATATATAATTTCATATTTTTGAGAACATTCTTTTTATGATTAAAGTGGTTTCATTTGTCATGTTTAAAAATTCTGTAATACTTAACTTCAAGCCCCAAGCTCTAAATTTTTCTCCAAAATGGTTGTAATATTATAAATAATTTTGTTTATTTCTTTCATTTAAAAAATTAATTATAAATAAAGATTGCACAATGAATCTTCCAAAATTACTCAAAGATGTGTAAAACATGCCATCAAGCCTGTTCCATCCACAAAAAAATCCATTGAAAGCATTTCACTTGAATTACAAACTCCCATAAAAGTTTCTAAACGCTGGAAACTTTTTTTGAAAAGTAGCTCGGAAAAATCGTGAAAGCAAATTACCGGAGAACCTTGGAAACCTTATGAAATTCTGATAAGAGGGTTTTTAGATAGAAATACACTTATGAATTCAACTTGAGTAAATCCATTAGGATATTGAAAAGGATATAACCTTAGATATTGCTTGAATTGTTATAAAAATCTTTAAAATTTTGATCTTGTTCCATCAAATCTTTGAGAGAGGGTAGCAAAGACCAAGCTCTTATCTTTATAACAAGGATCATAGTCAACTATAATATATACTACAGAATTCTAAAATCTTGCTTACAATGTGGAGTAGAACAATAAAGCCCTTATCAATCAATTTCATTATGGGTTGAAGGATAACGTCAAAGATTTGTTACTAACAATATCAAAAGTAGATTTTTTGGAATAATTTATTGCTTAAGCCTTGCATGTGATAATTGATTATTTGAAAGGTGTTAAGAACATAGATTTGATTGGAGAGGAATGGGTCAATTGATGATAGCAACTCCCAAGTATTCAAAAACATATTTGGCTAAATCAAAACTAATGCAAATTGATGTGGTACGTTTTAAATCTGTCACCAAATATGAAAAGACTCAACATTGTGAAGACGGTTTGTACTTATATTATGGAGAAGTAAAGCACATTACTCAACATTATCCAAAAAAGCAAAGCAATTACAAAATAAAGAGTATGTTTGCTAAAAAAGATAATATATTGGAAAATAAATTTTTCTAGCTATAATAAGGACCATGTGGCTGGAATCATGTGCGACATCTTACAAAGGTTTTATTCTCTGTTCAAATTCTTCATCTTGTTTTATAATATATATATATATATATATATATATATATATATATTTAGGATCTAAAAATTACAAAGGCTTTGCGTTATTAGATTCAAGAGCCTCAACTTATTTCATAATTGAAGACTTTATCAAAAAATAAAAAATATCTCTAATCAAGAAAATTAAATCCATACACATAGAAGTCATAGATGGTTATTTATTATCTTTTGAAGATGTTATCCATGAGACTATTCTTTTATATATAGTAACTAAGGAATATAATAGCATAATAATATTTAATATAATTAGATCTTCTTCCAATCTAATTATTTTAGGATTATTATGGTTAAAAAAAATATAATCCTCAAATAGATTGGACTTCTTATAATCTTGACTTTCCTAGTAGTTTAATCCAAAAGTTTGTTAGTCAAGTAGACATATATAATTCTAGTATATTTAAATCCTTACTGATACGTGCAAAAGCTTTTATATATATAGCAAAAAAATGATCATCTTTTGTTATACACACCACATCTATTTTGGATGCTAAAAAGACTACAAGTGGTATTTCTAGCAAGTATTAAGATTTTAAGATATTTTTGAAAAGAATATTATAAATATTCTTTTAGAGCATCAACCTTATGATTGTTCAATTGATCTTTAAGAGGAAGTTCAACCACTATTTGGACCAATCTATAATTTATCACAAAACAAGTTAGCTACATTAAAAGAATATGCTCATGAGAATTTAACTAAGAATTTCATATGCCATTTAAAGTCTCCAACATGAGTTCTTATCTTATTTGTAAAGAAAAAAGACAAATCATTGTGGATATGTAGATTATGAAGGACTTAATAAGATTACTATAAAAAATAAGTATCTTTAATTTTTGATTTCAAGACTTCTTAATCAATTCAATTAAGTAAAGATGTACACAAAAATAAATCTGTAAGGAACATACAACTTGGTCCGCATAAAAAAAGGTGATGAATGAAAGATTGTATTTTGAATTAGATATAGGCATTTTAAATATAATAACATGCCTTTTAGACTTACAAATGCACTAACTACTTTTCAACATCTTATGAATGATGTTTTTTGTGAGTTTCTTGATGATTTTATTGTCTATTATTTAGACGACATTCTGATCTACTCTAAGAACACATAAGAACATAAACTTCATATTCATCATGTATTATAAAAATTTAGAAATATATGGCTATATACCAAAATAGAAAAGTGTGTATTTTATACTACTCAAATTGACTTTTTAGAATACATCATCTCAAATGATGCTGTCAAAATGGATCTTAAGAAAGTCCAAACAATCATAGATTAGAAGATTCCAAAAATAATAAAGAAAGTGCAATACTTTTTGAAATTTATCAATTATTATTTAATCTTTATCAAAGATTTTTTTAAAATTATAATTCTATTTATAAGTTTAATTTGTAAGGACAAACTCTAGTAGAGTAAAAAAATAGAAGTATCATTTGAAGCTTTGAAGACAGCTTTTACTTCTGCACCAATCTTATATTGCAATATAAGATAAGGCATTTTTTTTATAGAAACAGATGCATTAGACTTTGTTTTGGATGTAATATTATCACAAATGGAAGCAGATGACAAATTCCATCTAATAGCTTTTTATTCTAAGAAATTTTCAATAATAGAAATCAACTACAAAATCCATGATAAAAAATTTCTTGCAATTGTGGATTCTTTTTAAGAATGGCGTCATTATTTAGACGGTGCTTCTAGTCCAATCATCGTATATACAGATGACAAGAATTTCAAATATTTTATATCAACACTTGTGTTGAAACATTGTCAAGCGTGTTGGAGTATGTGTCAAGGATATGAACAAGAAAAAGATGTATAATCTAATGAAAACTATATCAAAATAAAGTCACAAAATAAGAATAAGAAAGTATGTATATTCAAAAGAAAACTGGAATGGCTATTGCCAAAGACTGGAAACATGAAGACACTTGAAACTAGACTAGGATCAAGAAAGGAGTTGACAAAAGTGAAGAAGGCTTCACTCTTCCTTCTATAAATACTATCTAATTAAGAGCTACGTGGCAATATTCTATAGGACTTCATATACGTGTCTAATTTACAAGACATGTGTCAAACTTGTACGACAAGTTTTTCACATATGCGCCACGTACTTGGCTTATTCCGCAAGCTACCAACATGTGTGAGACATGGCTAGCTTGTTCCACAAGCTATCAATATGTGCGCCATGTGGCTAACTTGTTGACGAAGTTTTTAACCTACCAATCACCTATAGACATGTATAAAGGTGATTCTGCATCTATGAAGCTTCTAAGAAGCTTTTCTATCAGATATTATCAAATCAACTTATTTTACCTACTTCTATTGGTTTATATTACTTAGGTAATTTATTAAAATAAATCTTATGTCCATGACATTATCCCCCTTTCTAGGGACGAGTTCCACAAGGAGCGGTGATTATATGTTGAGGAAGTTCACAATACGTCGAATTATGCTTGTTACATACTTTGATCTTTGTTCCCTTCGAAGGTAGTTGATAGGTCCTTTTAGCCATCAATAATGTCCCATATCAGGGTGAGAGGACCACCTTGTTATTTGATCATTGTTGAGGCCTTCATAACTTCCTTCAAAGAAAACATTAGGAACACCATCATGAGTAGTTCCTACTTCTAAAAGTATCATCAAACATTGAGAGTCTCTTCTAAGGTCATGATACTAAACACGTTGTATTTTGCCATCAATCCGAGGAAGAACATGTCATTTTTGAGGGTCTTCATCTCTATTCCGTCATCTTGAAGGTTGTGATAGTCATAATATCTCGTTCGATAAATCAACAAATGATGGCTCTTCAGCTGAATTCGTTGGTTGTTGATCGTCCATCTTTTTAGCATGAAAAAATCTAAGGAAATGACAAACAATGATACAAGGTAGGATGAAACCTCTATAGAACCTGTTTTGCTTTATAGCAAAGATTTTCTTGATTCTTTATTTTGATTTTGATGGATATTGTCGATGAAATGCATTAACTTTTATTGATGCATTTATTAGATTCTTTGATAGCTCCTATGTGCATTCACTAATATTGTATCCGCACCAATGCATAAGATATTCCAATCAATTTTGACGCCGCCTTGAATCTAAAATCTCTCTAACCTTGAATTCTTCATTGTTGTCTACTTCTACAGGAGGCAGTGGCATTTGTCTTCTTCTTTGTATATCCACTATCTTATATAGCTCGAGTAGTGACACGTAGAATATAGGATGGATCTTCATGGACTCCGGTAGGTATAATCCATATGCAATTAGATTGATTTGTTCAGAAATAGAAAAAGGTCTAAGCATACGATAGTCCAACTTATCACAAGGATGAATAGTCTTGATATTGCAATGAAGTAACCATACCTTGTCTCCTACGTTGAATTGTGGTTGTTCTTTGCGATACGCATCTGTATTTATTTTTTGTCGTTCTTGAACTTCTTTTAATTGTACCTTTATTATTGCATGTAGCTTTCACAAACGATTTGCCAAATTTTTTGCCGCTAGATTATCAACTTTTAAAAAGTCAAAAGCATCAAGTCGTGGATGGTAACCATAATTGGCGGAGAAAGGTGTTTGTTGCGTAGAAGAATGTATCGTATTATTATAAGCAAATTTTGCCAATGACAGAAGAGCTGTCCAATCATTTTGTTGGTAGTTGATGGTACACCTTAAGTACTGCTCTAAGACTTGGTTCACGCACTATGTTTGTCCGTTAGTTTGAAGATGATAAGCTGAAGATAACTTTATATCCACTTTTAAGATCTTGAAAAGGATTCTCCAAAATCTTGATACAAATTGAATTTTCCTATCCGATATAATATCCTTAAGTAATCCATGATAGCGATAGATATTATCAATGAAAAGCTTAGCTATTTCTTTATCTGTGATAGATTTTGTGCATCGCACAAAATGTGCCATCTTAGTGAACTGATCTACTATTACAAATATAGAGTCATAAGATCTTGAGTTTGGAAGATCTGTGATGAAATGCATAGAAACAGAAGACCATGGTTGTTTTGGAATAGGTAATGACTGAACAAGCCCAAAAGGTTTATGACAAGGAGTCTTTGATCTTGAGCAGATATCACATGATTGTACAAAGTCTTTGACTGCCTTCTATATTTGAGGCCACCAAAAATCTCTTGATATAAGTTCCAAAGTCTTGTTGTATCCAAAATGTCCTATCGTTGGAAAATCATGGCGTGCTTGAAGAACACTAAAACATTATCATGGTAGAGAGAATTTGCCTCAAGAAAGGGCTAGGTTTCTGGCTGCCACTAATTACTCAACTAAGATTCAAGTATGATAAAAATTCCCAAATTTATATAAAATCTCCTGCATAGGGCTATTACACCCAATACATGAGTTTTATTTTGCAAGATACCCAACATATAATAAAATACTCTAAACCCCCATTCCCCTGTACGAAGGGAATTTTTTTTGAACTTCAACAATCCATAAATTTGAATCCAACTGTCCAAATCTATCCTAAAATTACATAAAGTACTGATATATGTCAAGGACAATAATTGGATGAAGTCAAATAAACAAATGAGACCTCTCTCAAAGAAATAAATATAAAGAAGTATATATATTAAAAAGAAACTAGAATGGCTAATGCTAAAAAGACAAGAAAACTAGAGACCCTTAAACTAGACTGGAAACAAGAAAGGAGTTGACAAGAGTGAAGAAGGTTTCATTCTTGTTTCTATTTATACTATCTATCTAAGAGCTAGGTGGCGACATTCTATAGGACCTCCAACACGTGTCCAATTTATAAGACACGTGTCCAAGTTGCAAGACACGTGTCGAACTTGCAGGGCAAGTTTCCTATATGTTCGCCACGTATTTAGCTTGGTCTTCAAGCTACCAACATGTGCGACATGTGGCTAACTTATTGACCAAGTTTCTAATCCAAAAGTCTACTATGGACACTTATAAAGTCAAAGCAGCGTCTATGAAGTTTCTAGGAAGTTTCTCTAAAGATATTATGGAATTAATCTGCTTTTACCTTCTTTTATCTAGTTCTATCTAATCATATAGGTAACTATGTATATGTCCGTGACATTACCCCCCCTTTAAAGGACGAGTTCCACGAGGAGCGGTGATTACATGTGTAGAAAGTCTAAGATGCGGCGAATAGTATTTGCCACATATTCTGATCTTTGTTCTCTTCGAAGGTAATTGATGGGTCCTCTCAGCCATCAATAGTGTCCCATTCCAGGGCGAGAAGACCACCCTGTTATTTGATCATTGTTGTGACCTTCATAACTTCCTTCAAATGTCACATCTGGAACACCGTCAGGAGTTGTTCCTATCTCCAATAAAATCACCAAACATCGAGAATCTCTTCCAAGGTCGTGATACCAAACACGTTGTATCTCGCCATCTATTCGAGGAAGAACATGTCGTTCTTGAAGATCTTCATCTCGGTTGCGTCGTCTTGAGGGTTGTGACAGTCGCAATGTCTCGTCCGGTAGGTCAGCAAATGAAGGCTCTTGAGTCAAATCCGCTGGCTGTTGATTCTCCATCTCCTTAGCGTCACAAAATACAAAAAAGCTACAAACAAGGATAGGAAGTTGAATGTTATCTTGCCTACATCTTATTTCTTTTATAGGAAAAGTCTTCATCTTGGTTTCGATGGATGTTGTTGATGAAAGGTCTCCACCTTCCTTGCTGCATTCGCCAGATTTTTTGCTGGTTCCCATGTGCGCTCACTACTATTGTATCCGTGCCAGTGAACAAGATATTCTAACCTATTTCGGCGCCGCCTTGAATCTAAGACTTCTTCTACTTCAAATTCATCATTATTGTTCACTTCTATAGAAGGAGGTGGCACTTGTCTTCTTCTTGGTATGTTCATTGTCTTATATGGTTCAAGAAGAGACACGTGGAATACAGGGTGGATCTTCATAGACTCTGGTAGGTGTAATCAATATGCAACTGGATTAATTTGTTCAGAAATACGAAAAGGTCCAAGCTTACGATAGTCCAACTTGTCACAAGGTCACGTAGTCTTGATATTGCAACGAAGTAGCCATACCTTGTCGCCTACATTAAGTTGTGGTTATTCCTTTCGATACGCATCAGCATTTATCTTTTGTTGTTCTTGAGCTTCCTTTAATTGTGCCTTCATTGTTGTATGTAGTTCTGACAAATGATTTACCAAGTCTTCCGCCACAGGATTGTCAACTTTTGAATAGTCAAAAATATCAAGTCATGGATGATAACCATAATTGGCAAAAAAAGGTGTTTGTTGTGTAGAAGAATGTATCGTATTATTATAAGCAAACTCTGCCAATGGTAAAAGAGTTGTCCAATCATCTTGTTGGTAGTTGATGGTACATCTCAAATACTGTTCCAAGACTTGATTTACGCGCTCCGTTTGTCCATCAGTTTGAGGATGAAAAGCTGAAGATAACTTTATATCCACCTTTAGAATCTTAAAAAGTGTTCTCCAAAATCTCGATACAAACTGAGTTCCCCTATCCGATATAATATTCTTAGGTAATCCATGATAGCGGTAGATATTGTCAAGGAAAAGCTTAGCTGTTTCTTTGCCTGTGATAGATTTTTTACATGGTATAAAATGTGCTATCTTAGTGAAACGATCTACTATCATGAATATAGAGTCATAAGAACCTGAGTTTGGAAGATTCGTGATAAAATCCATAGACACAGAAGACCATGGTTGTTCTGGAATGGATAATGGCTGAAGAAGTCCGTAGGGTCGGTGGCGAGGAGTTTTTGATCTTGAACAAACATCACATGTTTTTACAAAATCTTTGACTCTCTTACACATTTGAGGCCACCAAAAATCTCTAGATATCAACTCTAAAGTTTTATTGTACCCAAAATGTCCTACTGCCGAGAAGTCATGACGAGCTTGAAGAACACGTAATCGTGCTTCACCTTCTGGAACATATAAGCGCCCTTTGAAATAGAGTAGATTTTTCTTGAACTCAAACTTCGAAATATCATGAGACTTAGAAGAATTATTCTTAATTTCATGAATAAGAGGATCTGAGGACATACTTAACTGGACTTGCTTGAAAAAAGTTGAATTAACAGTTAATGTTGATTTCGTTGCCCGAAGATGAAATTGCTCCGGCTTCAAGAGAGTCGTTCTTTGTTGATCAAAAATTGCATTTCCTTCTTTTGGTGCAAGATAAGAATGTCTAGAAAGTGCATTGGATAGACCTTGTTGTTTTTCTGGCCGATATGTAATAATGAACTCGAATCTTGATAGAGACATGCTCCAACGAGCCTGACGACGATTCAACACGCGTGCTGACATGAAATACTCAAGGTTCTTGTGATCCGTATATACGGTGACTGGACTAGAAGCGCCTTCTAGATAATGACGCCATTCTTGAAAAGAATCCACAATTGCGAGAAGTTCTTTATCGTGGATTTCGTAGTTGATCTCTACTGCCAAAAATTTCTTGGAATAGAAAGCTATTGGATGGAGTTTGTCATCTGTTCCCATTTGTGACAATATTGCGCCCAAAGCAAAGTCAGATGCGTCTGTTTCCATAAAGAATGCCTTGGAAAAATCAATGCGATACAAGATTGGTGCAGAAGTAAAAGCTATCTTCAAAGCTTCAAATGATGCTTCTGCTTCTTTACTCCACTCGAGCTTGTCCTTACAAGTCAAACATATAAGTGGGGCTGCAACTTGAGAGAAGTTCTTGATGAAGATTCGATAGTAATTGGCAAATCCTAAAAAATATTGTACATCCCTTACTGTTTTTGGAATCTTCCAATCCATGATTGTTTGGACTTTCTTAAGATCCATCATGAGGCCATCATTCAAGATGATATATCCTAAAAAGTCAACTTGAGTAGTGTGAAATACACACTTTTCCATCTTGGCATACAATCCTGTTTCTCTGAATTTTTGTAAGACATGACGAACATGTGTTTCGTGCTCTTCTACATTCTTAGAGTAGATTAAAATGTCGTCTAGGTAGCAGACAACAAAATCATCTAAGAATTCATGAAAACATCGTTCATGAGATGTTGGAAAACAGCTGGTGCATTTGTGAGTCCAAAAGGCATAACATTATATTCAAAATGTCCATACCTTGTTCGAAATGCAGTTTTCCATTCATCTCCTTTTTTAATACGAACCAAGTTGTATGCTCCTCGTAGATCTATTTTTGTATAGATCTTAGGTTGATTTAGTTGATCAAGAAGTCCAGAGATTAAAGGTAGTGGATACCTGTTCTTGATAGTGATCTTGTTAAGTCCCCGATAATCCACACACATTCGTAATGATCCATCTTTTTTCTTCACAAATAGAATTGGAGCTCCTGCAGGAAATTTGGAATGGCGTATAAAGTTCTTGGCTAGATTTTCTTCAATATACTCCTTGAGTTCAGCCAACTCATTTTGTGATAAATTATAGATTGGTCCAAAAGGAGGCTGAGATCCCTCCTTGAGATCAATCAAACAATCATATGGGCGATGCTCCAGAAGAATATCAACATTCTTCTTCTCAAAAACATCTTGATAGTCTCGGTATTGGCTTGGAATGCCACTTGAAGCCTTTCCACTATCAGAAATGGGTGTTGCGTAAATAACAAAAGTTGGTCCTTCTTTTGCTGCGTGTATAAAAGCTTTTGCACCTATTAGTACAAGTTTTACTGTATCAGGCTTGTAGCTTTTTACTAGATCGGTAGGATGTTTAATAATATCTTGGGAAAAGTCAAGTCTACGAGAATTCCAATCTATTTGAGGGTTATATTTTTTTAGCCATGACAAACCTAGAATAATTGGATTAGATGGAGATTTAATTATGTTAAAGGTTACATAGCTATTATGACCATCTATTGTTATTTTTATAGGACGGGTTTCATGAGTGACATCTCCTGAGGACAATAGGCGACCATCTATGACTTCTACATGTACAAGTTTAGGTTTCTGTACTAAAGGTATTTTACGATTCTTAACAAATTGTTCATCTAGAAAACATGCTGAGGCTCTTGAATCTAATAAGGCAAAGGCTCTGTAATTTTTGGTCCTAAATATACATCTATCATAAAACAAGGAGAGGGTTTTGAGGAGAGAATAGGACCTTTACTGGGAATTGTACACGGTTCCAGCTGCACGGTCCCTATTGTAGCTGGACAAATTTGTTTTCCGATATGTTGTCTTCTTTGACAGCCGTACTCCTCATTTTGTAGTTGCGACATTTCTTTGGACAATGTTGAGCAGTGTGCTTAGGTTCTCTACAATATAAACATAATCCTTCTTGACGACGACGAATCTTTTCTTGTTCAGTAAGAGGTTTAAAACATACCGCATCAATTTGCATGTCTTCTACTTCCAAATGTACGTTTTGTGAGGATGTTGATGTTGTCATTGAATAATAACGTTGAGGCTCCCTTGTATGACTCTCGGATCGAAACTCAAAAAGTCAATTGTCACACTTCATAGCAAAATCAATTGCTTGGCTCAATGTCTGAGGATCGGATAAATTGAGCATTAACTTTTTTACCTCATATTGTAATCCGTAGAGAAATTGATTGATTAGTGCAGCATCGTTCCACTTGATGTCGGTCGCTAGTTGTCAAAATTGTGAAGCGTATAATGACATTGATCGATTGCCTTGTCGTAGGATGCGAATCTTGTTGGTTGCAACACAAATTGCATCATGTTCTCTATACATCGATCGAAATTCCGCAAAAAATGCCTCCAAATTATCCAATATTGGATCACGTCGTTCAAGAAAAGATGAAAACCACGATAAGGTAGGACCCAAAAGTAACGTTCCAATAAACCTAACTTGAGATCCTTGCGTAGGATAACTCTGAGGTTGAAGTTCGATCACTAGTTGTACCTGATTGATGAATCCTCGAAACTTAGATCTTGTGCCATCAAACTTCTCAGGCAAACTGATTTTTGGTTCTCTAACGTTTGAACGGTGCTCCATCATCGGTGAGGTAGCATGGTTTGGTGTAGATATTGATGTAGCTCCAACCATCTCTACATCTTCACTTCCTGCTAATCTTGATGCTCCTTGTGGTGGTAAAATGAGTTGATGCATTGCAAGCATTAGTTCTCTCATTTGCTCTTGCATTTGTGCCATTGCACTCTTCATTTCCGCAAGCTCTGCCATGATAATATAATAGAAAGGAAGATATCTACTCTTACTTCAAGAAATACGGAACACACACTCAAAAGAAAAAAAAATTCTAGAAACAATATCAGTTTAGAAGTGGGTACTCCACAACTTCTAATATGCTTATGTCTTATCAAGAGAAAGGGGTAATCCACTCTTAATCAAGAAAAGACAAAGCTCTGATACTGTATGTATATTCTTGTCAATCTGTCAAGGACAATAACTAGATGAAGTCAAATAAACAAATGAGACCTCTTTCAAAGAAATAAATATAAAGAAGTATATATATTAAAAAGAAACTGGAATGGCTAATACTAAAAAGACAAGAAAACTAGAGACCCTTAAACTAGACTGGAAACAAGAAAGGAGTTGACAAGAGTGAAGAAGGCTTCACTCTTGTCTCTATTTATACTATCTACCTAAGAGCTAAGTGGCGACATTCTATAGGACCTCCAACACGTATCCAATTTACAAGACACGTGTCCAAGTTGCAAGACACGTGTCGAACTTGCAGGGCAAGTTTCCTATATGTTCGCCACGTATTTAGCTTGGTCTTCAAGCTACCAACATGTGCGACATGTGGCTAACTTATTGACCAAGTTTCTAATCCAAAAGTCTACTATGGACACTTATAAAGTCAAAGCAGCGTCTATGAAGTTTCTAGGAAGTTTCTCTAAAGATATTATGGAATTAACCTGCTTTTATCTTCTTTTATTTAGTTCTATCTGATCATATAGGTAACTATGTATATATCCATGACAATATATTCTTCACAACTACCACCACAATTTTCAACTACTGATTCATTACCGATCTTTAGATATCGCCAAAACCCTAGTAGTAGCTTCAAACGCTTATTTACAAACACCTATGTATTAAATTCTTCATATCTCACAATCTTAAAGTCCAAATGCTATGAAACTTTGATGTATAGCTTCTTAGAATAGTAATTCACCTTCTTAGAAAGTTCAAGACAAAAATTCGTCCAAAAACTAAAGATATAGCAAACCCCATTACTATCAACAAAACGGTCTACTTACTACCTTGGAATTCAATCTGCTATCTTTGACTCCCAATATCTCCTTTTTTAGGACTCAAATCATAGTATTTCTTCTATATTAGATGTAGATTTTGAAATCATCTCTCCAACCACACTTGTCGATCTCCAAAAGCTCTTGTACAACTCCTCTAGTCCTCAAAAGAGTGACAGTAGGTATAATTTGTATATCCTAACTTCAAGTGCCTACTTCTCCCTCATAAAAATTCCAAATCCCTCAATTTTTATATCAAAATTGTAGCCCAAAAAACAAACTTTCTAATCCTAGCCTTTAATTTTCAAATCCTCTACTTGAAGTTGCCAAAACCCTTGTTAAGGTAGCGGGCAGCCTCTTCAAAGCCCATTGGATATGGTATTCAACCAATAGGAATGAAGTTCTCCATTCCTTGCCTTCATCCGACTATGCCTTGATTTCATCCCTCCCAATTAGCCTCCTACTAGCTTAAATTTTCATCCTTAGCCTCCCACCTTCTTTCAAGGCTTCATACTAAACATATAGATCTATGTAATTTAAATCCCATAATCAAACTAAGTAAAAATCTAAAATAAATTTTCTTACATCAAACCCCTTTAATTTATTTTACTAATCATTCTAATACATATCTAAACCTATAAACATATTATGTATTTTGAGTAGATTTTACATATTGTAAGTAATTACAATACGACAACGTGCTTCTCCTTCTGGAACATATAGGCATCCTTTGAAATATAGTAGATTGTTCTTGAATTCGAATTTAGAAGAATCATGAGACTTCGAAGAATTATTCTTCATATCATAAACAAGAAGGTCTAACGACATACTTGACTGAATTTTCTTGAGAAAAGTTGAATCAACAGTCAATGTTGATTTCATTGCTCGAAGATGAAACTGCTCTAGTTTCAAAAGGACTATTCTTTGTTGCTCAAAAGTTGCATCTCTTTCTTTTGGTACAAAAGAAGAACGTTTAGAAAGGGCATCAGACAAACCTTGTTGTTTTCCTGGCCGATAAGTAATAATGAACTCGAATCTTGACAAAGACATACTCCAATAAGCTTGATGACGATTCAACATGCGTGCCGACATAAAATACTCGAGGTTCTTGTGATCCGTATACACGGTGATTGGACTGGAAGTGTCTTTTAGATAATGACACCATTCTTGAAAAGAATCCACGATTGCAAGAAGTTCTTTGTCATGAATCTCATAATTGATCTCGGCTGTTGAGAATTTTCTTGAATGAAAAGTTATTAAATGAAGTTTATCATCTATTCCCATTTGTGACAAAATTGCACCCAAGACAAAGTCTGATGCATCTATTCCTATAAAAAACGCCTTAGAAAAGTCAACTCGATAGAAGATTAGTGCAGAAACAAACGATGTCTTCAGAGTTTCAAATGTTGCTTCCGCTTCTTGATTCCATTAGAGTTTGTCTTTACAAGTCAAATGTGTAAGTAGAGTTGCAACTTGAGAGAAGTCTTTGATGAAGATCCGATAATAATTGACAAATGCCAAAAAATATTGGACATCTCTTACCGTCTTTGGAATCTTCCAATTCATGATTGTCTGGACTTTCTTAAGATCTATTATGAGACCATCATTTGAAATGATATATCCTAAGAAATCGACTTGAGTAGTGTGAAATACACACTTTTCTATATTGGCATACAATCTCGCATCTCTAATTTTTTGTAATACTTGATGAACATATACTTCATGTTCTTTTACATTCTTAGAATAGATCAAAATATCATCTAAGTAGCAGACGACAAAATTGTCTAGGAACTCATGAAAAATATTATTCATGAGATGTTGAAAAGCAGCTGGTGCATTCGTAAGTCCAAAAGGCATGACATTATATTCAAAATGTCCATACCTAGTTTGAAATGTAACTTTCTATTCATCTCTTTCTTTGATGCCTCATAGATTGTATGCTCCTCTTAGATCTATTTTTGTGTAGATCTTAGCTTGATTTAACTGGTTAAAGAGTCATGATATCAAAGATAATGGATATCTATTCTTGATTGTGATCTTGTTGAATCCTCGATAGTCAACACATATCCGCAATGATCCATCTTTTTTCTTCACAAATAGAATTAGAGCTCTTGTTGGAGATTTTGATTGGCGTATGAAATTCTTGGCCAAATTCTTGTCAATATACGTCTTGAGTTCAGGCAACTCATCTTGTGATAAATTGTAGATTGGTCCAAATAGTGGCTAAGTTCCTTCCTTGAAGTCGATTGAACAGTCCTATGGACGATGCTCTAGAAGAAAATCTGCATTTTTTTTCTCAAAAACATCCTGATAATTCAGATATTGACTTAGAATGCCACTTAAAGTCTTCCCACCATCAGAAATGGATGTGGCATAAATAATAAAAGTTGATCATTCTTTTGTTGCATGTATAAAAACTTTTGCACCTATAAGTATGAGTTTTACTATACTAAGCTTATAGCTTTTTATTTGGTCGGCAAGATATTTAATGATATTCTGAGAAAAATCAAGTCTATAAGAATTCCAATCTATTTGAGGCTTATATTTTTTTAGCCATGATAAATCTAAAATAATTAAATTAGACAAGGATTTAATTATGTTAAAGGCTATGTAGCTATTATGACCATCTATTGTTACTTTTATAGGATGGATTTCATGAGTGACATCTACAAAAGACAATGGACAACCATTTATGACTTCTACATGTACAGGTTTAGTTTTTTGTACTAAAGATATTTTACGATTCTTAATAAATTATTCATCTAGAAAGTATGCTAAGGCTCTTGAATCTAATAAGGCAGAGGCTCTGTAGTTTTTTGGTCCTAAATATATATCTATTATAAAACAAGGAGAGGGTTCTAAGGAGAGAATAGGACCTTCATTAGGAATTGTACAAGGTTCTAGCTGCACGGTGTCATATGACGTGGCCTTCTATCTAGGAATACACTGGATACCTGGCTGTGGAGAGTTTATTTGAAATTTGATGGCAAAAACCAAGAGGTGGTTTGTCCTCAATAAAAAAAACAAATAATTTAAAAATCTCACAAAAGAGAAGTTATACATGTAAACCCTCTTGTATTCAAGTAAATTTGTACAAAAAGGGTTCAAATTTCCACAAAAACCCTTCAAAGCTTTATTCACACGCAAGGACCTATTTCTTGCTGAACTTTAGAGTCCAATAACTCTTGATTCAACCATTCAATTTCTATAAAACTTAATTCAGAGTGTAGGTGATTCTCTTAAGTTTCATTACAAGAAAGAATCAACTGCAAATTCGTTTCCAATCGTCTGATATCTCAAAATCCCTAACAGGTGCTTAAAACCCTAGCTCGGAGACACCCAAGCACTATTTTCCTTATATCTCACAAACCCAAAACCTTAATGCCACAAAATTTTTGCACATAGTCTTGTGACATAAGCATATACACTCCTGAAAATTTTGAGCCAAAAATATATGAAATTATCTAAAATATAGCTCAAAATATAACCACTATATAAGCGGGTCACTTACTTCCGTTAAGTTTGTTAGCATTGACTTCAACTCCCAATATCTCCTTCATTCTAGCTTGAATTTTATCAAGCTGTACATAAAAAGTGTAGCCGTGAAAGTGCTCTCTTTAATCCTAGTTACCGATCCTCAATTGCTTTCTGTATGAGCGAGTTAAATCCAAAAGAGTGAAAGTAGGTCCAAAATCAACACCTTAACTTTGGGCGCCTGTAACTTCTTCATAAAAAGTGAAAATCACACAAAATTTGCACCTAAACCAGATCCAAAAACCTAAACCTTATGATCCTAGCCTCTGATGTTCGACTTTCTTCGAAAAACAAACCCTAACTCCTAATAAACCCTCGGGCAGCCTCCTTGAAGCCCATTGGGCATGATTTTTGGCCAATTAGAATAGAGATTTCTATCATCCACCTCTATTCATCCACATGGATGGCCAAACTACCCTTTTTACACTAAAAACCCTTTTCTAACCCTTCTTCTTATAAGATTTACATACTTGGTGCTTTAAGCATCAAATAAAAGAAGTAAATAAGAACTTAAGGATCACCAATCTCTAACATAGGTGACTTAAGATATATACAAGTTACTATCAATATAAAATTAACTTCAAAAGTCACTATTGAAAAGAAAATAAGGTCATATAAATCTTAATAATAATCCTTTTAATAGATCCTTTTTAAACTAGCAACCTAATCACATCCTATAACCAATAAAATCCACTGATATGACTTTCATTTAGCTAAGTAGTAAATTGTACATTAAATTTACATGTACAATTTTTTCACATAGTAGCCGAACCACAACACGACAACGGTTCCTATTGTAGCTGGACAAATTCATTTTCCGATATGTTGTCTTCTTTGACAGCCGTACTCCTCATTTTGTAGTTGTGTCATTTTTTCAGACAATGTTGAGCCGTGTGCTTAGGTTTTCCACAATATAAACATAATCCTCCTTGACGACGTCAAATCTTTTTTTGTTCAATAAGAGGTTTAAAATGTACTGCATCAATTTGCATGTCTTCTACTTCCGAATGTATATTTTGTGAGGACGTTGATGTTGCCATTGAATAATAACATTGAGGCTCTCTTGTACGACTCTTGGATCGAAACTCAAAGAGTCGATTGTCACACTTCATAGCAAAATCAATTGCTTGACTCAATATTTGAGGATCGGATAAATTGAGCATTAATTTTTTTATCTCATATTATAATCTGTAGAAAAACTAGTTGATGAGTGTAGCATCATCCCACTTAATATTAATCGCTAGTTATCAAAATTGTGAAGCGTATAATGACACTGATCAATTGTCTTATCGTAGGATGCAAATCTTGTTGGTTGCAACATGGATTGCATCATGTTCTCCATATATAGATCAAAATTCTACTAAGAATATCTCCAAATTTTCCAATATTGGATCACGTCATTCAAAAAAATATGAAAATCATGATAAAACAGAACCTGAAAGTAACGTTTCAATAAACCTAACTTGAGATCCTTGCATAGGATAACTTTGAGGTTGAAGTTCAATCATCAGTTGTACCTGATTGACAAATCCTTGAAATTTAGATCTTGTGCCATCAAACTTCTCAAGCAAACTAATTTTTGGTTCTCTAATGCTTAAACGGTGCTCCATTATAGATGAGGTAATATGGTTTGGTGTAGATGTTGATGCAGCTCCAACCATCTCTATATCTTCACTTCCTGCTAATCTTGTTGCTCTTTGTAGTGGTAAACTGAGTTGATGCATTACAAGCATTAGCTCTCTCATTTGTTCTTGCATTTGTGCCATTGCACTCTTCATTTTTGCAAGCTCTGTCATGATAATATAATAGGAAAGAAGATGTCTATTCTCACTTTAAAAAATATTTAATGAGACACTCGAAAGAAAATATTCTAGAAACAATATCAATTTAGAAGTGGGTACTCCACAACTTCTAAAATGCTTATGTCTTATCTAAAAAAAGGAATAATTCACTCTTAATCAAGAAGAGACAAAGCTTTGATACTATATGTATATTCTTGTCAATCTATCAAGGACATGAACAAGAAAAAGATGTATAATCTAATGAAAAATATATCAAAATAAAGTCACAAAATAAGAATAAGAAAGTATGTATATTCAAAAGAAAACTGGAATGGCTATTGCCAAAGACTGGAAACATGAAGACTCTTGAAATTAGACTAGGATCAGGAAAGGAGTTGATAAAAGTGAAGAGGGCTTCACTCTTCCCTCTATAAATATTATGTAACTAAGAGCTATATGGCGATATTCTATAGGATCTCATACACGTGTCTAATTTACAAGACATGTGTCAAACTTGTACGACAAGTTTTCCACATGTGCGCCACGTACTTGGCTTGTTCCGCAAGCTATCAACATGTGTGAGACATGGCTAGCTTGTTCCACAAGCTATCAACATGTGCGCCATGTGGCTAACTTGTTGACCAAGTTTTTAACCTACCAATCACCTATAGACATGTATAAAGGTGATTCCGCGTCTATGAAGCTTCTAAGAAGCTTTTCTATCAGATATTATCAAATCAACTTATTTTACCTACTTCTATTGGTCTATATTATTTAGATAATTTATTGGAATAAATCTTATGTTCGTGACAATATGTCTTTGTCAAGAATCAAATTCATTATTATTTATCAACTAGAAAAACAACAAGGTTTGTCTAATTTTTTTTCTAGATGTTCTTATCTTTACACCAAAAGAAGGAGATTCAATTTTTGATCAATAAAGAAAAATCTTCTTAAAGTCAAAATAATTTTATCTTTGAGCAATGAAATCAACATTGATTATTGATTCAACTTTTCTCAAGCAAGTCCATTCAAGTATGTCTTTAAATCCTCTTATTCATGATATTAAGAATAATTCATCTAAGTCTCATGATACTTTTAAGTTTGACTTCAAGAATGATCTATTCTATTTCGAAAGACGCTTATATATTTTAGAAGGTGAAGCACAACTATGTGCTCTTGAAGCTTGTCACAACTTCCTTACAGCAGGACATTTTGAATATAATAAAATTTTAGAATTAATATCAAGAGATTTTTGATGGTTTCAAATATAAAAGGCTGTTAAAGAATTTTTACAGTCATGCAATGTTTGTTTAAGATCAAAAACTCCTCGTCATTAATCTTACAGACTTCTCCAACCATTATCTGTATCAGAACAATATTGATCTTCTGTTTCTATGGATTTTATCATGGATCTTCTAAATTTAAATTTATATGGCTTTATATTTGTGATTGTAGATTGTTTTACTAAGATGGCATATTTTTTATCATATACAAAATCTATTACATGTGAAGAAACAAGTAAACTCTTTCTTGATAATATGAATTGTTACTATGGATTATCAAGGGATATTATATCAGATAGAGGGATGCAATTTGTATTAAGATTTTGAAGAATCTTTTTTAAAATATTAAAGGTAGATATTAAACTATCTTCAACTTTCCACTCTCAAACTGATGGACAAATAGAACAAATAAATCAAGTTTTGGAATAATATTTAAGATTTATCATCAATTATCATCAAGATGGTTAGATAACTCTTTTGCCATTAGTAAAATCTACTTATAATAATTTGGTACATTCTTTTATTCAACAAACTTCATTCTTTGTTAATTATGGTTATTATCCATGACTTAATACTTTTGACTTTTCAAAAGCTGATAATCTTGTAGCAAAAAATTTGGTAAATCAGTTGTCAAAGCTACATGCAACAATAAAGACACAATTAAAAGAAGGTCAAGAATGATAAAAGATCAATATAGATGTCTATTATAAGGAATAGCTTCAATTCTATATAGACAATAAAGTATGGTTACTTTGTTGTAATATTAAGACTATTCGTCTTTGTGACAAGCTGGATTATTATAGGCTTGGATCATTTTTGATTTGTGAACAAATTAATCCAATTATTTATCGATTATACCTATCAAAATTTATAAAAATCTATCTTGTATTTCATACATCACTACTTCAGTCATTCAAGACAGTAGATATATAAGAAAGAAGACAAATGCCATTGCCTCCTAGAAAAGTAGATAATAATGTAGAATTTGAAGTAGAAGAGGTTTTAAATTCAAGGTAGCATCAAAATTAGCTAGAATATCTTGTATATTTTTGTAGATATGATATTAATAAATGCACATAGGAACCATCTAAGAATTTGGTAAATACATCAGCAAAAATTAATATGTTTCATCGACAACATCCATCAAAATTAAGATGAAGAATCAAAAAAATCTTTTAAAGATCAAAGTATGTTGCTAGCACAATTTGGCGCATCCTAGACTTCTTTAATATGTAATCACCGCTCCTCATAGAACTTGTCCATAGAAGAGGAGATAATATTACGGACATAAGATTTATTCTTATAATTATCTAATTAATATGAATAGATAAAAGTAGGTTAATTTGATAATATGTTATAGAGAAGCTTCTTAGAAGCTTCATAGATGCGGATTCATCTTTATACATATTTATAAGTGATTGGTAGTTTAGAAACTTGGCCAACAAACTAGCCACATGTTGCACATAATTGATAGCTTGTGGAATAAGCTAAGTGAGTGGCGCACATGTAGGAAACTTGTCTTGCAAGTTTAACATATGTCTTGCAAATTGGACACATGTTGGAGGTCCTATAGAACGCCGCCACATAGCTCTTAAGTAAATAGTATATATAGATACAAGAGTGAAGTCTTCTTTATTCTTGTCAATGCCTTTTTTATTCTTAGTCTTCTTTCAAGAGTCTCTAGTCTTCTTGTCTTTGGCAATAGCCATTTTAGTTTTAATATTATTCCATCTTTGAGAGATTTTCTATTCTTTTGAATGATATAAGAATATATTGACATTTTATTCTTTTATGATTGATGTCCTTGACATCATGTGGTATATCTATAAAAGTCTAAATATTTAATTTGTATCTAAAAAATTTAAAGTTTTTTAAAAAAGATATTATCTATTTATTTTTATTTATTTTTATATATTTAAATAATATAAATAATTACTACAACCTTCTTGGAAGGACATATATTAGGTATAAATAAAAAAAAACTTATATAGTGAGTTTTTTTATAATCCACTATCAAATGCCAAGATAATTAATGTTACAAAATATTTTTAAAATAATATTAATAATATGCACTAGATTACTACTAAGTTTATCTAATTAGTCTAATAGTATCTATTACTTAAAGAAATCTTATTACCATTTTTTAAATTATAAATTTGTAAGATATGGAAATAAAATTATCCACAAAGAATAGCATTTGCATCTTTTTTAAAGAAAAATGAATTTATTATAACTATTAGATAATAACTAGAATATAAGTTGTAACAAATATAAGATTTTTTGAAGGTGTACAATTCCAATTCTTACCAACTGTGGTCACCACTATTATACTTCTAATAATATAATAAAGAATTTATATAATTAATAATTTTATATTTGATATCAAATAATTATAATAAATTAAATATTATATTTAAAATTTAAGATGCCTATGATATAATAGAAAGAATTATAATTATTTGATTATATAATATATTAAATTATAATCAAATAAATTTAAAAATAAAATTTTATACAATTATTAAAAAAATTTGGATATACAAAAATTATAAATTAATTTCTATACATATATTCAAATACTATACTTTGTATTTGTTAACCACCCCTTAAGACTCTATCTTCTCCTTCTTCATATCTTTCTTTGTAGACTTATTCTTATTGGAAATTCTACAAATTGTCATTGTTATCATATAAATATTTTATTATGCAAAAAATTAAAGAAAGGTTATATAGTCTGAAATAATAAGTGGTGTGATTTTTACAAAACAACCAAAAAATTTATAAGTATTTTTTATTATTAATTTAGTAATATAAAAGAAATATTTAATAATTTAATTTAGAAATTATTAGTATAAAAAAATTTAGAAAAAACTAATTTAGAAGTTGTAATATCAAAAAGATATGTAGTAGTAACAATAATCTAAGAGTGCAAGTCAACACTTTAAGGCAAAGAGAAGGACCAATATATAGAGGATCCAATAAAAAATATGACAAAGTTGTTAGTAAGGCAAAATATCAAAGAGTCTCAAAATAAATAAATAAATATCATCAAAAGAAGGTGTTTTAAGCAATTTATATGTGGAAAGATAATCCATTGAAGAATAGCAATAAAAGATATATAAAAGAGAAGAATATAGCAAATTCACAAATAAGTATATATATATGTTGCAAAATAAACATATATCACAAAAAAGATATAAGCCATAGAAGTAATCAAAGGTACAAATAGTATATCCAAATTTTAAAATATGATTGAAGATAAGTATTAAACTATAAGAGTATAACAAGAAACCATTGCAAATTGGACTTGCAAATTTGTATGAAGATTTGTAGTTTAGATCAAATGAACTCAAAAAAAGTTGTTGGTTAAATAAAAAGTGGAAAATTTATATAAAAAAGAATCTTTTATTATAAAATTAATATAGAAATTTGAATAGGTGAACCTACTAAAATTAAATTAGAAAAAAAATTACTTATAAAGAAGATCTTTTATCTTTAGAAGATAATTTATAAAGATATAATGTATTAGAAAATAAAAAAATAAAAATAAAGAAATTTGATAAAAATTAGAATAAAAAGGCAACAATAAATAAAGAAATTAGTCAACAAAAATAATGATGAGGTTATCAAGCAGGATCCAAAAGGAAGATAAAAGTACAAAAGTATGAGAGGGTTGTTATAATAGAACAAAATTATTATGTGGTATAGAATAGAATAGAACAATAGATTAGAAAGAAGAAGTTGAATTATACAAAGTAGAGGATTTTCTAAAATAAATAAATAAATAAAATATTGTATAAAAGATTTTTTAAATTAGCAATTAAAACTAGAAGAAGCAAATAAAGAATGTAGTAAGTTTCTATTAATAGAATAAAAGTTCAATTATGAATTAAATAAAAAAATATGTGAAGAAGCACAACTGAATATGTTTTGCCTATGAGGTTTAGTTGTAGAAAAGTAGAGCTTATATAAATACCTTATCATATGAAAGATAGCTTCTAATTTCCTTGTTTTGGTATTTATCTATTATAATGTTAATATTTACCTGCTTGATTTTTTGGAAGGACTCACCTTGTATAAAATAATAATAAAAATAAAAATAATCTAAAAAGAAAAATTGTTAATGTGTATGTAGTATAGGTGAGAGTAAATGAATAATGTAAAAAAAACAGTATATTGAAAATAGTTGGCATGTGAAATTCTTGGGTTGTATGCAAATTCACACCACTCTTGTAAGAAAATAATTTCATTAATGAAAGAACCCATACTTGGTTATTTGCACAAAAGTATGGAAAAAAATTGCTGGAAAAAGAACAATTGTTCAACATCTTCCCTATGTCATACAATATATCAAGAAAGCTACTAAAAGGACCTAAAATTGCAGCCTTTCTCTTTGTCTTTAGGGAAAAAAGGGCAAAGAAAAAAACATATTTCTTCTCTGGGCTTTCTTGGATAGGGAAGAAAAATAAAATAAGAGGCCAGAAAAAATTAAATTAAATTAAATTAAAATTGTTCTCTTTGATCAAGAAAATACTTGGCTTTTTCTTTTGTCTGACTATTGGCTGTCTTTGGTTGTTTCATTGCTTCAAGCCATCAGACTAAAGCAATCCAAGAAGAATGAAAGCTATTGCAATACATTTATTTTATTTTATTAAAGCAACAATATTTTTAGTTTAAAAAGTGGTAATTTTTTAAATATTTTTATAGGATTTATAAAAATATGTTCAACATCAATCAAATTAAATTTATTTAATAAAATTTAAAATATAATATTTTTTATTCATTCTTAAAAGAATGCTGGTTTAAACTTCTAATTTTATTAATCTTGATTGTTTTAAAAATATATAAGTTGTGGCCATTAACTCACAGCTACTCAAAGAAATTCTCCTTTACAAGATTGTCCAACCTATCTCCTACTACCTTCACTTCCAACACTTGCTTGTCAAAGCTACTAATTAATTAATTTGTAACTAATTAATTTTTAGTTAAGTATTTTTCTTCAAAAAAGCCTTAATGTGACCAACTTGTATACTACTATGGATAATATTTGTTTTATTTTACTTAAAATAATATCAAGAAAATACCACTTTTTTACCAATATCTAATAATATGTAAAACAAATTATAAATTTTTCTTTTCATTTTTTTCTTTTTTTTGCCGTTAACACATAATATAGCAGTGCATTTGATCACCTTGTATTTAAAATAAAATAAAATAAAATAAAAAATTAAAGTAAAAATATTGTTATACTTCCTCTAAAATTTCAGAAAAGACTAAGAACTTTTATGTAATTTGTAATTCCACAACAAGAATATATGAGTGTTTTACTGCAAGCGGCTTGTGAATTAGCAGATGTTTAAACCTCTGGATGATCATATACAATTCCACTGTTGCATTGAAGGTTTGTTTCCAATCCTGCTCTTTTTTATGTTGCTTGCTTTTGTAATTAGCAAATATAGAGTTGAGTGCTGCTCTTAGAAAACTGGAGATAGATCCATTAGATGGATAATTTGGCTGTTTGTCCACTAAATAAAGGGAATGAAAAGACTCGGAACAGTAATTCCCATTTGCATAAATCCTACTGCCAGCTCTTCGTTTTGTTTTTGTGTTAAGCTTTTATCTTTTGACTACACATGAGGCTCTTACATTTGAGAAGAGCAAGCTCCGTCTTCACATACTTTGGAAGACTTTTGTTACAGCTTCCTAGACAACGGACTATTGTCACAAATTTTATTACATATCTTGTGAATCTCTACTTAAACAACATTTGTCAAATATCACAGTTAAGTATGATAATGCCCTGTATGACTTCCTATTGTAGTGAACAGGAGCAGTGTGTCACGAAAGCAGCTTGCTGGGTTATACATCAACTCTAAGCGTTTGTTTACATTAGTGATAATTTTTACTAATAATCTAATCAATTTATACACACAAAGGTAACACACTTATGCTTTGTCGCATGCTTGTAGCGTGGTCCATTTCCCAAGTTGTTCCACCAACGCCTTCAAGCATCTAGCACCGTCTTTGCTAACACTGCATCATACACAAGATATTAGAGTCAATCACCAAAAGGTCCGTTTCAAGCGAAGGCAGACTTCTGAATTAAACTGAGGTGGGTTGAGCTCCTTGACATGTGAGAAAGAAAAAATTCACTTGAAGGTCTGAGTGTTTTTTTAGCAAAGAAAAGGTCATGAGACACGAGAGCAAAATTCTGAAGACATTTTGAGTGAGAATTTTCTAGTTATCTCGAGAGAATTCCCAGACAGTGAATAGAACAACACCACTTTTTGAAGAGTGTTCTCGTCATCATAACTGTCAATTTCATTTATTATAAAATTGTGTGTCTTTTAGCTCTCAATTGTATTGTAAAACATATAGAAGAACCGTCAACTTTCCTCCGTGATCGTTGTCTTTCTCTACATATTATTACCTTTTTGTTGTTTTTTGACCCATAACACAAGGAACGAACTCACCCTGACTAGGTTGAAAGTGGAGAAAAGAAGGGGAATTCGAGAGGAAACTGTCCGCCTCGTTAGCACATACCAATACGCATTCTACTGACTCCAACATAAAACCTTCATTCTAATCCTCTAAAATTAAAGCAGATTCAGGTTAGACGAAGGTTTTCCAAACGTGGCTTACAGTGCAGGACTTGGTAACATCTTCACACCCGCACTCCATCTGCCAGTTCAAGTGGTCTAGAGCACGAAATGCTCCACCTCCTGTGCTTCTCTGCAGTGTAGCAAGGAAAGAAGGTGAACGATCAACGTAGAGATGTTAATTTCAGAAGAATCTTTTTAGTGCTCAGAAGAATTGGATAACCATGATCCCAGTTTGCAACCCTTTTGCTTTTGTGACGATTCGGCGAGATTTCAGCATTTACCTTGTAAAAATCCACAGCTATGTAGTTGGACCACCGGTTGCCAGACGCAGCATAACATGTACTCAGCATCTTGAAGAGCCCATCAGAGTTGTGCTTACACGCATTTATAGGATTAGGATTGGATGGGAAGTAGTTTTGCACGATGAGAGACCGGCTCATGTCAGACATCGCTGGTGATCCGCCCCGTTTCGAACAGGAGCTACTGTTCATGCCATCATCTCCATCTGCAAAGTGCAATTATCACTCAGTTCCTAAAATTTTCCTGGTAACAATCGCATATTTAGCCTCCAGAAATCAGCCATCCATGAGGTTTAAATCGTTTGAGATCATACATTGGTTTTCAGTCGTGTAGCGCCACTGAAACGCAACTCCTTCGGTTGCTTCTTTGGTGGAGTTTTGTGTGAAGACGAGCAACCGGTGGTTGCGTTGGATCATCACCTGCAGGGTGGGCCATGGCTTACCATACGAAGGCATTGCTGCCACTGGCATCCAATATTTCATGAGGCCGGCCCTGGAGAACAAGCTCGTTAGTCCATTTGGGGACGTCACATAGTCTTCTATGAAGATGGTGATCACCTCTGTGGGATTTGAGTCCAGAAAGGTCTTGATCTCTGCTAAAGTCTTGGATGCTGGTCTCTGCACAGATATGGATTGATCAGATCGTCATTGCCGGGTCAAGACTTGGATCGGACGCCTCTAGTTTTTCATCACATTATTTAGATTCTCTGAATAGATTCCGATGCTTACAAATGCGGTGAAGTCGTAGCAAACTCCTTGAATAGAATGGCAGAGCCAGACATCGTTCCGGAAATCGTACATGTCCAACATCAATCCTCGTACTCCATTCTGCAGACATCGTAAGTCTCCAATCAAAAGAGCAGTAGAATCAACAATATTCAACAACACGTCAGCATGGCCATCTCCAAGTTAGAAAACTGAACAGAGCCTCCTATCTGGTTTTTCCAAAGGATTTCACCAACAAAATAGGCATGGGTTTACGTTGAGTTGCTCTAGCACGCTGTCTTCTTGGTTGAAGAAAGTTATGATCGGAACTTCAGTTTCTGAAGCAGAACCGAGAATCGAAAAGGAGTTATGAGTCGTGAGCCATGCGTACTTGTTAAAAGGTAGCGAAGTATTCTGCACAACATAGTTCCAACTTCACAATGAATACATGACTAACTCACTTCGAGCTCATTCACCGCAAAGTCGAGTGCGCATTTGGAAAGAAAAACTAGCAGAGATGGCATTGTAGTTCATGAATTACAAGTTTCGTGACGCGCTGGATATAACTCTGCAGATTTTTACTGTAGTAGTCACAAATTCGCAGTTGCCACGGGTGAATCACAGCTATATGGAATGTAGCATGAAAGGTGATGGTGGATTTGACATTTTGGACTGGGTATGAAAGGAGGCGCAAGATTGACTACCTTGGGAAATGCAGAGGTTGGAGTGATCCTGCGGCGAGTGCACTTGGGTTGAAACCCACTAGCACCTGCTGCTGGACAAGCGAAGCAATACAATCCGGAAGCACATGCGGAGTCTGAAAAACAGGGAGTTCCAAGCTCCCCCTCGCCACGAAGTTTTAGCACATTGTCTGGGTTGTCAGTCGGGTACAAAATCGCTAAATTCTGTACAATGAGACAATTGAACATAAAGACTGACACAGGTGAATTTTGATAGTACTCACGTGTAGGCAAAATAACACCATCTTTGCACTCCCAATTATTCAAATTTATGATGACTATCATCTACAGTTCTCGGTATTCCAGCTCAAATAGATTGTTCACTGACATATTGCACTTCCCGTCAGAGTCAGAGATGGGGAAAAGGAATTGTTCACCAGTTTTACACGGGAACACTTCCAGACATTCTCAAGAATTGGGGATTTCACACCCTTGATTAATTCCATCAATCTGGACATTTTGAACTGCAGAACTTTGACAGAAACATGCACGAAGGGAGCAGATTCATGTAACCTACGCTGAAATCTTCATCGCTAGCAGCGTGCCCGTTGTTGAAGAACGTAAGGAAAACAAGCAACAACACTGTTCTCTTCACCATTGTTGATGGAGCTAACAGAAACTGTGACTAAAATCAGCCTTGGGGTGCGGGTCTAAGGTCTGAGTGGGACACTAGATCAGGCATTCGGAGCGAGTGGATAAAGATTCATCTCATTTAGACTGTTCGGATCATAAGGACTATACATCAACAATAAACAATACTCAATACCTTGGCCTGCTTCATCTATATCAAAATATCAAATACGTAGCAGATTTTACTAACAGCAGCTGAATCACTCTCAATCCACATTAATCAAAAGGGTTTCTATACACAAATTGAAAGCAGACATGTTATAGCTCTGAAGTAACCCACCTCCGCAGCAACCGTAATTGTTTTCTCTCAAGATCTTGAATTGGTATGAAAGCATCTCCCTTGAGTGCGTTTCCAGTCTCAACCTCGGCAGCATGCATGTGAAACTGCATTAGAATATAACATGAGCTTGTTGCTCTTGTGGGCAACCTCTGAGATGAGACGGATATCCTTCTGTGTAGATTCCATGATTCGATGAGCACCGGCTCGCAAGGGGATTGCAGGGAGTTGCAGAAATGAGAACTCGAAGACTGTTGTGCAACAACAACTTCCAACATTCCGGCAGGAACTTAGCCCCACTCACCATAAATCAGCTATCCGCATCCAGATCGACACCTTGTCCGTAAATCATTTGACGTAATTGATTCGGTATATATGAAATAAATTAGAGTAAAAGAAAATTGTACTCTAAATACGGAAAGGAGGGGAAGGTGTGCGAGAATCAAGAGAAGTCTTCCCAGGAAAGTCACCATTCGCTGGTTGCGTGTGAATGTTAGTATGACATATACCCTGGTGGCTTCTGGTTCACTTGATGTTTAGTATTAAGTTTGTCTCAGAAGAACCTCATAACCTCAGGTCAATCCTGTGAACACTTTTTGATCGAAATGAACATTGCAAACCTGATTCTCTGCGACTGACAGTCTTTTGTCTGAAATAATCGTTTGCCGAAATTAAAATCATCTCCTCAGTGTGTGTTGTGGATTAAAAGCAATGCCTAGGTTGTTGAACGATGCGTGTGAAGTGAGCTCACTATCTGGACCAGGGAGTTAATAGAAACCATTAAGTTTAGAGATAGACCTGGTTGACTATCTCCAACATGAGCTTAACACTCCCTTAAGAGAGAAGCAATTTCGACTGATGAGGGCTATCGATATCTCTACGCCGGAACGCCGCTACCTTTGCTAGAAGCATCTAGTAATTGCGATCTGATCGATCCACGTCACTTAAACTTGGAACTGTGCAGATTGATGATGCACAGTTCGGAAGGGAAGCGAAGGATCTCCCACCTGTCCGAAGAGGAAGAGGTTGCAACCATGCCAAGCTCATTGTGGAAACAAGGACAGAGTTGCATCTGATCTGATATTCCTATGCGAAACTTCACGCGTACACGTGAAAGAGCCTGTAGATGTCATATTCATATCAAGATCCTCTTCATGTGCAGAAGGGCACAAACGCTAGACAAACCCGGTTTTATCCACTTACGATGTGGGTTCATTAAACCGAGCGATTACGATTACTTGGGTTTGTAGGCGTAAAACTACATCTTCCGGGAAAGTTGGTGAGGGTTCTACACGTCGGAGTTACGTGCAAAAGATCGAAAACAAGCTATCATGTCAACGAATATGCGTGCACTCAGATGACGATTCTCCTGAATCGAAGATGAAGGGGTTTTTAGAAATACATCAGATTGTAGGGTGTGGACTCGCAGATTTCCATGATCGTAGATGATGACTCGGAATCATCTACCGATTCAGAGGCTTTGCCTGGCCACATCAACGACTGTGATTCACTTCTCCGTCATAGACTGCAATAATCAACAAGGTTGCTATCAAGCACATGGCCCAGCTGATCCAGATACCATTTGGTCGAAACCTTGTGACACTCCACCGTACACCCGTTCGACAGCATCACCTCCAACTCTCGAGGGTGGAATCATGTGAGAAATGCTTGTACAGACAAGGAAATGTCATACCCAAACTGAGCCCCACGTCTTATTTCCTCTGTAGATGGAACGTGGAGCTATAAACCGCAGCAATCAAAACCAGGGAAAGCGATGGCTATGGCGACGGTTGAAGCTGCTTTTTCGAAGATTTCGTGAAGCCGTTGGGTTCATGAAGAGTGACAACAATAACTCCCCGCGCTGGTAACATCGTTCACACCCGAATTTGCCTATCGATTCATCGGTGCCGAAACGTCTCCATTTCTTGGCTAAGTTTTTTTTGATAGTATATGTGCATCTTCGCTTTCCTAAATAATTATGATTTAAATTAAATACCCTCCAAAAAAATTAGTTTTACTGTGAGAAACTTTGAGTTTTTTTAATTATATGTTAGTTGATAACAATTAAAGTTCAATAAATAATTACTTTTGGTGTTGGAGGTGATGCTGTCGAACGGGTGTTATATAGATTTATAACACAAAATCTATAGATTTATAACACTAAATCTATAGATTTATAACACTAAATCTATATTTTATACTTTTTATATAAACAATTAGCATATATTAAAAAAAATTAAGCTTATTTTAAAATCTTCAATGTTATATCTATTGGATTAATATATGCTCTAATCAGTTAGTAGGATTTAATAAATAACATTTTTAGCACAGTTTTTGATAATTTTATAACTTATTAATTTCAAAATATTTTTATACATTCTAAACATAAATAAGAATATAAACATCTTTCTCAAATACTGAAAAATGCAAGATTATTCACTGATATATATATATATATATATATATATATATCCCAAAGAACTCAAGTGGAATTTTGAGATATATTATTGCAAGTTACAAACTTAAGATGGATATTTAAAAATAAAAAAACTGCAAACTTTATAAATTATAAAAATCATAAAAAAAAATTTATATATAAAATTATCTTTTAAATTATCAAAAAAATTAAGATAAAACTGAATTACTCTCTTGTTTTATTTAAGAGTTTTGTTGAGGTTGTTTCACTCAAACAAATAGCTTATAAAACATTGGAACAGAATAAAAATGGAGAAGTAGTATATTATAGTTATTAATAAATAAGTAAATAATAATTTATAATAGATGATATTTTTTTAAAAATAAAATTTTTAAGTTTAGATTAATTATTAATTTTTAAAAAACAGACTCATCAAATTATCTATTAATTACAATAATATTGAAAATTAAATCTTAAAATTGATTACACCTCTATATTTTTTTGAAAAAAATTTAGTAGCAAAATTTGATTATATGACTAAAATTTTAAAAATATATATAATGTTGTTATAAGTCTAACTTAATGAATAAGTTGTAATTAAAAGTATTTATAAACTAAGAAGAATTTATTTACTTTAATAATTATATTTATAGATATATATGTGTGTACATGTATATTTTTATATATATATATATATATATATATCAAATAAAAGAAATACAAAATGAATATCAAAGAGTTAATATATATACATATACATATACATATATTTACATATAGAAACAAAGTTTAAATTCAAAAAAATACCGACCTAAATACAAGAATAATAACCATAACATCAACAAATACAACGAAAAATGATTTAATAAGTTTATATAATTTATGATTGAAGATTTAAAATAATTACTAGTTTTTTTTTCTTTATCACATTTAAAAAAATAAAAATAAAAAACTATTATACATATGCAAAAATAATATTAAGGTTTTTAAGCGAAATTTAGTTCATTATACATTTATTTGTTAGCATTCAAGCTTACGAAACCCTAAAGCTGGAACCCTAAAACTGGAGGTGAAGAAGAACACCATTTCGAACCAAAGCGCGGAGGAGGGGATAGGCAGAACAGGAGTGCGGAGAAACAGTCGCTTCATGGATTTTAACTCGGCACCCACCAGAGTTGGATCTCCACCTGATTACCGTTTGTCCAGGCGCAGTCTCTCGTCTGCTCCGGCGCAGTTTCCTATCGCTCTTACTACTGTTACTGTTTGATATCTCCCTTGCAGGTTCAAATCCACCATGAAGCCCACCACTGCCACCATGACGACGTTGCTCACCGTGGAATTATCCTCCAGCAGAGAATTTTGCTTCTTTCACAATTGTAACACGTGTGGGGTTCTTGGTTTGGGTGTAATGAGCAATGCGCGAGATTTGATGCAACTCCAAGTTTACGGTGTGCCCTTTAAAGTAGCAGCATCAGTTACAACAAAAATCTTTAAATAATAAAAAAAAATGTTTATCTTGTCTAAAAGTAATAGAAAACAAGTAGACTTGTATGTTTGTTTTGTTCTACAGGCCAATTTAAAATTAGGTTTACAACAATATTGAGAACTAAACAATCTTAATTCCAAAAGTGAGCATCTTTTACATCACCAAGTTCTCAAATTGAATATATGTATCTAAAAACATATACATAAATAAATAAAAACTGAATTTTATATTTTTTCAAAAATAAAAAAATACACCAAAATTAAAAAGACAAAATCCACTTGCCAAAAATAAAATCTGGTAAAACAAGATATATTATTTATTTGCAAAAAATACAAAATTCAGAAGCAATATTCTCATACAGGAGGCTCATACTTTTACTTTGGTTAAGAGAATCTTTTGCTAATTTAACTTTTTTAAAAGTTCATGAAGTTTTGTTCTTGTAAAAATAAATAAATAAATAAAATGAAAGAAAATAAAACGAACTTTTTTTCAAAGAAAATGATAAAAAATTAAACAGATAAAATTTTCTAAATTATGTCAAGTAAGATAAATATTACTGTATAAATTTTAATTTGAAATCTGAAACAAATTGACAGCTTCATGCTTAAAGTATGACATATGTTGATATGAATAAAAAGGGATGTGTATATATGTGTATATATATATATATATATATATACCAAGAACAACTTATCTTCATTCTATTAACACAATTTTCTTAAAGAGGTTTCATAAAGTGTTATAGCTCCAAATCACAATTTTAAAATACAATACATAATTTGCATAAAGTTTTTGCAAGTGTTGTTTAATTTTTGAAAAATGATGTTCTTGAATATTTAATAGAATTTTTGAAGTAAAAATTAAAAATATATAGTTTTGAAAAAATGCAGCTATATATATATATATATATATATATAAAGAATAAAATTTAAAATAAAACTAATTCAAAGAAATTTAAAATTATATATTTCTATGTTAGTTATTCTCTTTTATTTATTTTAAGAAAAACTCAATAATTTTTTTAGAATAAAATTTAAAGTTGATTTTTTTAATTACAAGTGGGTTTATAAACAAAATAAGATATTCTCTTAATCTTGTGCCAAGAATATTGCTATTTAACAAACAGCCAACATCTTCTTCAATAACATTAGTCATCTTCATAGACTTCTTTTTTGTATTATGTTGGATCAAATAACAAAATTTGTATAAATGTTTTTAAAAGTTGAACTTCAAAACCAATAAGATAGGCATAGAAAAAAAATCTTTATTCTCTAATTCTAATAAAATAATATAAACAATAATTCTAATAGACAAATTAAATGTATAAGATAAATATATAAATAATATTTGTGGTAAACTATTAACTATTTTCTACTTAATAAGAATTGTATTTAAATGATTATTTCTACTAAGTAAAATATATATTTTTTATTTTATAAAGAACAATAATTTGTAGCAAAATATTTAAGTATTTGTACAATAAAAATTAATTATCTTAATATTAACACAATAAGTTCAACATGAAAACTTGATAAAATTTTAAGACTACAATTTTTAGCCCCTCCAATAATCTACACTGCAATCTTTTTGGTAACTTACTCAATTGACTTGTTGCAGTTTTACATCCCCTTTTTTAAATATGATTGCAATCCAACACCAAAATCTGTAAAATTACTATCTAACAACCACCTTTGTTGTCATACTTAATTTAATATTATCTATAATCATCTCTTTAATATCTTATACTGTTACAAAATTTTGTTAGAGATTATTTTGATCTTTGAGGGATTACTAGAATTTTTTATTTATGAAATTATATATATATATATATATATATTTATTCATTCAGTTCACTGGTGCTTAGTTATTCTATATAACATATCATGGATGATTATATAATTACTATATCTTTCATTATGTGTAATTACTATACAATTACCATATCTTTCATTAAGTTTGTACATTACATTCAAAATTGGATATATGTTGTGGCTTTGCTTTTATTAGATTCAAACTTAATATTTTATTAGTTATTATTCTTATCTTAATATTGATTGTTAATCTACTCATTAGGTTAGCAACAATCTCTATATCATCCACTTCTATTACATATTTTCTAAGGTTATACAATTAAATAGAGAAACTAAGTTATATTTGTACAATATAAAAGTCAACAAACATTCTATATATTTTTTCCCCTAACTTCTACAAAATACCAAACTTGTATCACTTTTGATAAATAATTATAAGAATTTATTAATAAAATTAAATTTAATTAAAATTTCAATATTACTTATCTTGAAATTGTAAGAAATATGAGCCAAAAAACAATTGTACCTTCCTAAGTTGATCCCCCATAACTTGTTATTCTCTCTTTCTTGATATCACTTCCCATCCACCAACTTGGTTCTCTAGTTGTAAGTCAATACCTCCAATTTCTAATACTCAATATCTCAAATAGTAATTATCAAGTAATAGAAGTAACATTTTATAGGGTGGATGATGGATTTTATCATAGAAAACAATTAGTAAGAGTGGATTGTCTGGTTTTGGAAGCACAAATATCATACTACATACTTTGGAGGACTTGATAATCTCTACTACTCAATATATTAGTTGGCTAATGATTGTATTAAGTTTAAAGACAAACTCCAAAACTTGATAACCTCTACTACTCAATAAAATTCTTAGCTACAAATTGTATTGACTTAGGGAGGTACAATTGTAACATTATATTTTGTAATTGCATTCTTTACTCTAAACCTATTGAACCTTCTATTGTACTTTTCTGAAAATATGTAAATAAAAATATATAGAAAACACTCTATAAGTTCTTAATGGATGAAGTTGTTTAGCTATTACACTTCTTACAAGATGCAAGTCATGTTCTTAATAACTAAATACTTTAAGTCACCAACAAAAGAAATGCATCGCCTTTGTAACACTAGTTATTAGATTCTAACTACCAAATAATTACCAAATATATTGGTAGATTTTTTTTGGCAATATTTTCTTTTCTTTTCTTTTTTCTTTTCTTTTTTTAAAAATTACAAAAGAAATGAATTGTTGTACAAAAAGATATATATAATGAATAATTTTTACAAATAGAAGAAATTTACTTTATCATGATGTGTTGTCAAACAAAGAAATTCCTACAAAACTTATGATATTATAATAATACATACAAAGTTTATAAATTATTAGATGAACTTTGTATATACTATCATAATGTCAAACAAAGAAATTTATACAAAAAATTTATAAATAATTAAATGATTTTAATAATACTAAAAAATTAGAGTTTAAAGAGAAAACAAAAATTAAGTTGCAAGAATAGCACAAGTTTGACATTAATACTATTCTAAAGTTATAACATCAAAACCACTAATATTTTTTTAAAATCGAAATATTTATATAAAATAATATAATTTAACATAAATTCTTCAAATATTTTAAAATAAAAAAATAAAAACAAGGCCATTCAAAATAATAATAAAAATAATAAAAATTCTTATTGAATTCCAAACATCTTATAAATTATCTTTGCTAATGAATACTTTCAAAAGAAGAATAAATAAAATAAAATAAAATATCCTTTGTGGACTAAGTAAGATATGGTTTTACAATTAACTTTAAAAAAGATATATAATTTGTTTTAAAGTATAAAATAATATGATATAAATATGATAATATCAATATTAAATGATAAAAAAGAAAAAATTTGATAAATATCTAATAAAATAAATTTAAATTATGTGATTAATATGAAAAATTAAATTTAAAAAAATTAAAATTTTTAAAATAGGATCTATTTAAATTTTTTTAAAGATTGTTAACATACCACCTATCTATCACAATTTCTATGTAGTCTAGAATAATCTTATTTGAGAAGAAATTCTTCTTATTATTCTTTTTATCATATTATATTATGTTTATAAAATCTTTCCATTTTAAAATTAAAGCTTTTCAAGGTATTAAAAATAGTATATATATATATATATATATATATATATTTATTTATTTATTTATATTTATAAATAAAAAATTTAAATAGAATATCTTTTTCAAAAATTTATTATTCTTTCAGATAATTTTTGTTACTTTAATTAGTTTGTTTTAAGTCTTTTATTATTTATTAATTTTTATATGGCACAATAAAATATTATATATATATTTTATGGTCATGTTTTAATATAAACCTTAATTTAACTTCATAAATCAAAAATCATAGAGGTTAAAGTTAAAATATGGTAAGCTTAAATAATCAACTTGTTGAACTTGCAATAATCTACCTATATGTGTAGTTATCTATTTTCTATTAAAAAAGTATTGATTTTTGTGTAGTTGTTTTAAACAAAAATAAATAAATTTTAATAAAATCTATAACAATAATATTTGATATTATTTATCTTAAGGTTATTTGTTGAATTCTTTCTTAAGGATTAATTATAAAATATAGATACAAAATACTTACATAGATTATCAAAAATATTAAATATTATTTTTTATTTACTATTAAGATTTATTAAATTAATATAATTTATATATTAATAATAATAAAATCTATTTTTTTATAAGTTCTTTAAGAGATATATATATATATATATATATATATATATATATTAATTAAAGTATTAAAATTTATAAAGAATTTTGTACCATATATGTATCTTGTTAAATAACATTAATTGTGGTAATAAACATACCTAATGCATTGCAAGCATTATTATTTACTTTTGTTCCTAAATTTATGATTTAACTATTTTATATTTTATATTTTAAAACTAAAGTATATAGTAAGATAAAAAATCAAATATTTTAATTTTTTTTTATTATTATTATTAATATATACATATATATTGAGATATTTTATAACTTTTGAAATTGTTACAAAAATTCAAGAAATATATATATATATATATATATATATATATATATATTGGTATATATATACACACATACATATTTATATTTATATATTTTACCATATTTTATACAGTCTTATTAGAAAATTTTGAATACAAATATAACTAAATATATAAAAATAAAAATATATGTGTTATAAAATATGAAAAAGTAAATTATTAGTTCGTGCTAACGACAAAAATACTAAATAATAAATAATACAAGATTAAAAATAATATTACTCAAATCTTTCTATTCAAGTTAAAGTAGAATTTAAAAATAAAATAAAATAAAATAAAATAAAATTTTAAAAAAATAATCACAGTAGCTTGTTATGATTTAACATATATATGACAAAAAAATTAATAAAAAAAATTTTAACTATATTTTTTAAAATTGCTATTATTAAGTTCTAAAAATGTAGAAATACTTGAACAAAACCTAAGTTCAAAAAATGCATTGAAAAGACTAAGGATAATCTTAAGACTATGTGCATGTATACACACCTAATAAAAGGTTCATATAAAAGTCTTTATAAAGACCGCAAGATTTGCAAGTTTAATGTACATATTGTAGAATGTTAACAAAATTGATTTCTATTGCATCCTTTACCAATTAACCTATTATATTAATGTTATTTATCCTTTAATAGAATGTAATTTTTAATAATACTTGTGTAAATTTATTAATCAGTTAATCAATCAATTATAGAATCAAATATTGAATTTACATCAATTAGTTTAGCCCTGTTTAAAAAGAAAATTAACATTTAATTTTTTTTGAATGAGGTTATAACTTAAATGTGCTCATAGTTATATGTTTTGTTCAATACTCTTCATTTTTTTTTATTTTATTTTTAACTTTTTAACAGTATAATACTTTTATTATTTCATTTATAACATTTGATAGATTTTATACATCTCTAAAATTATCTAAAGATACTACTACTTTTTAATTTAATCTTTAATTTCTTTAAATATAAAAATACTTTTGAATATTAAAAAAAATTATTCATCTTAAATATAAATATTATTTTTAAATTTTTATTTCTAATATTTTTTAAATAATATTACTAAAATCTAAAAAACTTGCAGCATATAACCTTTTAAAGTATGAAATAAGGTATTCATGATAAATATTTGTGCAAAAGTACAAAAATTCTTAAGTGAATACATTATAGATTTATAAAATATCATCACACAAACCAAAACTACTAATACAAATACAACAAATTAAAACCATTAATTATAAACATAACATGTATTTACGACTTTAGAACAACATGGAATACTTACGTGATGTTGATTCAAGATACCTTCACACCTTCTATGTTACTTTTATAAATGTCATAAATTTTAGTTGTAAGACACTTTGTAGCTTTAAAAGGCATTAAAAAAAGAAATAATCCTCTTTTTACAATATAATTTGTAAAAATTTGCATCAACCTATTCTAAACTTCTTATGTTTCTATTATTTGCTCATACAACATTAAAAAAATTATAGATGATTATTTTTGTAATGAACCATCCATATTTATTTATAATAGTTTCTAATATTATTTTGTTTATTTTATTATATACTTTATTTGGAAAATTAATGGTTTATAAATGATAAAATTGTGCATATATGTTGATAGTTCTTTACCTAATTTATTCTAATTGGTATAAATAACAAAATGGTAAAATCTCTTTCTTTTGTTTTTTCTTTTTCTTTCTTTCTTTGTCTTTTTGTATCCATGCACTTAGAATATATGGAAATTTTAGCTTTCAACTTCAAAAGAAATATTTTTTTGAATTCTAAAATTTAAATGTGCACAGTATTCCATCTTAAATATGCTATCATTCAAGTCTCAATTATGTTTTTGGATGTCCATCTTATCTCTTTGTATGAAGATATTTAAAATAAAATATGCACAACTTTAACATACAAAAAAAACATACTCTTATGAATTGGAGTTAAAATAGAAACAAGATAAACATCATCATCAAACTCTTGAACACTTGTTCTTCAACCACACTCACTTTGCAATTTACACTCCAGTATCAAGGTTTAATAATTCTTAGGGAAAAAATGAAAAATTCACCAAGAAAGGGCATGATTCTCTAATGAGTTGTGGTAGGATTCTAGGATGGACACCAGCATATCTCACTACTTGGCACAGCATGGGCTCAGTTAAGAGTTACTGCAGCTTTCCACCATGAATGATACCAAGGGTGGGCACCAACAGGGCCTGCCACTCACTTGCAAACAGTGAAAGGAAGGGAGAGAGTGGACAGAGTGGAGAGTATAGAGCACCTGCTAAATGTGGATGTGGATTTGGATTTGGGTGCAGCCATGACAAGGCATGCATTCAGCAAGCAACCAACCAAGCAACCAACCAAGCAACCAACCAAGCAACCAACCAAGCAACCAACCAAGCAACCAACCAAGCAACCAACCAAGCAACCAACCAAGCAACCAACCAAGCAACCAACCAAGCAACCAACCAAGCAACCAACCAAGCAACCAACCAAGCAACCAACCAAGCAACCAACCAAGCAACCAACCAAGCAACCAACCAAGCAACCAACCAAGCAACCAACCAAGCAACCAACCAAGCAACCAACCAAGCAACCAACCAAGCAACCAAGCCAAGCAAGCCAAGCAACCAAGCAAGCAACCAACCAAGCAACCAACCAAGCAACCAACCAAGCAACCAACCAAGCAACCAACCAAGCAACCAACCAAGCAACCAACTAAGCAACCAACCAAGCAACCAACTAAGCAACCAACCAAGCAACCAACTAAGCAACCAACCAAGCAACCAACCAAGCAACCAACTAAGCAACCAACCAAGCAACCAACTAAGCAACCAACCAAGCAACCAACCAGTAGCCACCACTTCCCCCTCCACCTCTAAATGGGAACACACCATTCCATGATTGGGTTGGAAGCACCCTCTCCAATAGGACAGCACAGGACAGGATTCTACCCATTTTGCACACAACAGGGTACCCAGCTTGCACTCTGGCCTCTCTACTTCATCCGTTCGTCATCCAAGCATGTCTACAGACATATATGTTGGGTAGCTGCCTCAGATTTTGTGAGCAGCTCACTCCTGGGCAATCAATTTTTAAAAACAATATTATTAAGAGGGGTGCAGGTTAAACATTTGGGGTTTTCAAAAAAAAGAAAAAAAAGAAAAAAAAAGAAAAAGGACAAATTCATTTATGAGCAATTAGACAGGGTTAAGAATTTAGAATTTATTAAAATGTTCTGGTATGAGGAGCCAGTTGGATTTTCTGTTCATCCAGCAGCAGCTACCAGCTACCAGCTGGGTCCCTATTCTGCTGCAGCTTGATTCACTTGCTCTCCCACCCTCTTGCCTTGCTTTTACTTTTTACTTCGCCTGGCCTTCTTCCTTTCCTGACTGAGCCTTTACCTCCTCTTCTGTTCTGCTCCACATAAAAGGACCACATTCTCTACACTCATCATGCCTTTAGCACTGATGATGTGGAACTGCTCTCCCCTCACATACTGCCCTTTTTCTTGGAGCTTTTGGATGAATCATGTTGAATTTGTCATGTGAGACACATATGACAGCCTGCTTTCTCCCCTCCACAGACCATTCATCATGTTAAAGGAATAACTACTCGCTTAAGAAATGCTGTGACTTTTACTTTTTGAGAAATTTACACCAAAGTCTTGTTGTTGGACAACATTGACTTGAGTGTGAATACACTAAGAAGTGGGGTTTAGGTTTTGTATGAATAGATATTTTCATCACTTTGTGTGAGTTGATTAACATTTAATGTGTTATTAATAATAATTTAATTGATGATATGTTGTTACTTATTATATTATCAATGTTATGCATTAATGATAAATATTTAATAGGTATTGCATATGTATGAAAACATTTAAAGACAGCTACTAGTAAATAACAATAATGAGTTGATTACAGCAACAATTTTAAAAATAAAAGGATATGTAAGTTTTTATATTCTGATTTTTTACTTATTTATTATATTTGTTCTAAGTGGAGATTGTAATAATCAGTGTGTTATAATTTGTTTTAGTTAATGAAATAAAATGTGACTTTTTAGAAAAGTTATACAAGTGTCTTTTTAAAAAAAGCACAGAGTGTGAATTCTATCACACTTCTACATCTAAAGGATTTGGTATTTTTATGCATTGTTTACGGCAGAACTACTTCAAACGAATCCTGCTGCAATTTATTATTCGTGTTATTATGTTTATTCTTGAGCCAAAAAGTATTATTAAATCTGTTAGTAGAAATACAATCATGTAGTAAGTATAGATATTTAAAGTATTCTTTGAGCATATATATATGTATAAAATGGTCAATTCCAATGCTAGTTCAATTATCACTGATAAAAGGAACACGAAAGTTAAAGGAGATTGTTGAATCGAAAGTAATTCAATAACGTGATCTAAGCTTCTGCAAAGCTGGCATTTCCTAACGTTTTCTATTATAAAACAACAAAGATCTTGTCATTTTTATCACATTAGATTCCACATCGTAAATAAAAACCCACTCGCAGCAAATTTGTGCTAATTAAAATTATGATGAGTTGAGATCCCCCATTTTAAGCCAATAGAAGTTGGATGTGTGAAGACAATAAGTGGGTCGGCCTATCTTTTCCATTCTGTTAAGACGGCCCTTTGCCCTAAAATTACGTGCAGTCCATGATTGTATCAGTTAAAGGACAGAATCCAATGGATGTAGGCAACAATCCTCATTTACAAAACAATAGATGATTCTGAAACTAAAGCCACTTGCAAATTGCTAAACGAGAAGATGAAGGTAAAGCAAAAACTAAAAATAATGCGCCAGCTCCATTCAGTAGGGCAGTGACACATGCTATCGTTGATAAAACAGATTCTACACTGGATGAAGAAGAAATTATTTCCAGCAATCCAGCAATCTAGCCCATGCATTTACCCAATTCACCTGTGATTATCCACAATTTGGCATTACAATCCCAAACATAGATAAGACTGCACATGACTTGTGGGTTTTTGTCGGCCTTACTTATCATGCCCATATGTATCACTTTGTATTTGTTACTTTATAAACTAATTGTATCTTGCTTTTTATCATTGTTGAAACAATATATAAACATATATACACACACACACATAATTTGTATGTGTTATTAAAATACTTCTTTGTATTTTTGTGGTAAGCAAAATGCAGTTCGTGCTGGAAGCAGTAAAGTGTAAATTTTGCAACAAAACAGTTGTGTTGACACCAACCAATAGATTGCAATGATTAACACTACTATTAAAAAATATAAAATCATGAGTAGAAAAATATACTAAACAATACAAACAACACAAGCATATTGAAACTGCTCTATTAATTCAACAACACAAATCACCATCATTATAATAAATTTCAGAAAGTAGAAGCACGTTTATGTTTGCATTGTGCAAGATTCAACCACAAGATGAAAATTTCTCCTAAGATCCAAAAATAAGTGTATCAATTAAAAAAATTATTGCGAAAAAAAAAAAAAAAACATAACTGTCAAACACAAAAGGATTGTGAAGCTCAACAACATACATAACAAGCCAAAGAATATCTCATATCAATTATTTATTATTCATGATGTAATAATAATCTTAAGATAAACATAAATTATAATGATTATTCACTGTTACCATTTTTACTTGTTGGTTTTCGAATTTAAAGCAAATATTTAATTTTAATCCACACATCAATTTATTGATCAAAACTTGATTTAAAAAATGTATAAGTCATCAGTGTAAATGTATACATGCTGAATATATAAATATTTAGAAAACTATTGTATAAAATATTTTTATCTTTTAAAACAAAACAATGCACAGAAATTGCAAAAGCATGACATCATAATTTCAAGCATCTTTTATTTTAAATACAATTTTAAACTAATACATGTCATGGTAACTCAATAATCAAACAGTTCGAAATATTTTAAAATTCCAAAAAAAACATTCCAATTATCTTTTAATATACTTTAGATAGTAAAACAATAATAATGGAATTTAAGTCTTGTTTAATTATTTTAATTTATAGCATTACAAATAAGAGTTAAAAAAACAAAAACAAAAACAACACAAAACCACCCCATTATCCAAATAAGTATCTACTATCCTTTTAATTTGTGTTAATATGCTTTGTATATTCTTGTTACTGCTCAAGACCAATAAATCAATGTTATATATATATATATATATATATATATACATTCAAATATTGGTTGACTTCCCTTGATAATAATAATAATAACAGTAATTAGTAAATATATTAATATCTTTTTAAAATGTTCTATTGTTACATTTTCTGACATGCAGTTTCTTAAAAAATCTAATTCATCTTTTATTCAAGTACTCTGGCAAAGTTTCAATTGTTAAAAGACATTCACTTTATGCATGATTTTGAGAATTATTTTCACCTTTTCAAATTTAAAATCTATTATTCATTGATAATTAAATAATACTATAGTTTCTTATTTAGTTCATTGGCTTATATTTGTTTTTATCATAATTTAGTAAAGTTATATTTTGAAGCATAATTATTTGATTCATGAAATCATGGTATATCAAAAAAGATCAGAATATTATGAAAAAGTTAGATATAATAGTTTTTTTTTTTTTTTTTTTTTTTTTTTTGAAGTACACTCTTTCCAAGCATTAATAAACATGTCTAAAATGAAATTTATTTAGAATTAATAAGTACGTTGGAATCACCATAAGAAATTATTGTAACCAACTTTGGCTCAAAAATAAAATTTATTGTGTATCCATGAACTTGGTATTCAAAAAAACTGGTAACAACATATTTGCATATAAGTGTATACATGCATGCCTACACACACACATGCATATCATTAATGAGATCTAGGAATACATTTTTCTACTACAATATTTTAAGATATTTTGATGGCAAGATTTTAAAAATAATATATATATATATATATATATATATATACATTCTGATAAAAAAAATATTAATGAATTTTCATGATAAGTTTACTAATTTTAAATTGTTACATATACAAAATCTAAAATATACAAGAAACTCAACCATAAGATTTGTGTAGTTGCATTTCATAATTCCGTTCTATTACATTGTGTGTGTGTGTGTGTGAATATATATATATAACACAACTGACTATGAATCCTTGTTCAATGCAACTTAATATCACATTATATAATGTTTGTAAAGGTAGTAGTGAACAAGTGGATTTCTCTTTCTCATGCTTCATCTCTTCTTGCTCAATCACCACCAATATTTAGTGAAAAAAAAATGAAACTTTGTTCAGGCACAATAGTAAGTTTTCTCTTCACACAAGCTTCCTAAAGAATTAGGAGTATGAAGGAGAGCAAAGCTTCCTAATGGCAAAGCTGGAAACAGAAGGGCATTTGACCAAAGGAATGATACTTCTTTATCAATGTATGGTACATTAATGCCCCAAGACACGCTTCAAACCGACCACTTAAAGTGAATCACTATTGGGTGGCACAGTATTTGTGGTGGAAAGTGACCAAATGCAAGAGACTAAATTAGGAAACACAAACGACAGGCATAAATGAATAGGGTGATAAAGTGGCACTGGGTCACAGTAACTTTTGTATAGGTCCTGCTGAAACCAGGGGATCTGGAATTTCAGCTAGTTCGTCTTCTTCTTCCATTTGCTTTATCAGAAGAGAGAAGGCAACAGCCGAAAGTGCACTCACTTGTCAACCCATCTTAGAATAGTAAATGGCATGCGTGAGTGAGTGAGTGAGTGTGAGTGTGTGGAGATTGGAATTCTGGCTGCATCCCCATACCTAGAAAGGGCCAGGCGCGGAAGGGGAGCCCGGGCCGGGTGGGATAGAAGGTGCCACCAGGGATATCGCCAGGCACCGGGCTCGGCGTCATCAGCGGGCGCGAGACTTCCCTCGCACACGAGGGGTGCCGGGAGCCCAGCCCAGCCCCATCCCGCCCTGCCCCGCCCCTGCGCTCTCGCAAATTGCCATCGATGTCCGATTGCCTCGTTTCTCTTCTTGTGCCTGGGCTCTCGCACACGTCGCCCGTTTCGTGTCCCCCGCTGCTGATCCGCATTGAATGCTGCTGCCACTGGCACTGGATTGCGTGCGCAGTGGCGAGTTCTCTGTGCGTGTGGCTTCGGGGACTTGGATTCTCCTTCAGCCGCCTCTTCTCGGAGGGATAATCATGCTTTCTCGCCGTGTGGGTTCGAATGCTTTAGTGGAGAATGTTCGGCGCCTTGTGGCCTCGCGACGATTTTGTAGGACGTGCTCTAGGGGAGAAGGATGATCCGAGGCCTGAATCTTGTGATGTCGTGGTGTTGAGTGTTGAGTGTTGAGCGACGGTGAGCGGAGCCTGTTGCGATACGTATTATTCGAAGTCGTGATGACGGTGTGGGTGAGTTCCGTTGAGTGTGGACCGGGGTGGGAGGTGTTAAAGTGGTGGATTCTTTTGCAATTGACCTTGGTTGCCAAGGGTGGTTTATGTGCATTCAGATGTTGAGTTGCTGGCCTTTGAGGTCGGTTGTTGGAAAGAGCTTTGGCCGAAGCATAGGTTTGGCAGTGAAGTTATCACTCCATCCTTTTATTTCAGAGCCATCTCCTCATGGACGTAATGCTGATAGCCTGCAACCTTTCCAGATTAGAGCGTTTCTTGGACCCTTTTCATCTTTAGTAGATGCTGAAGCAGTGTCCACACTGGCGCATCAAGCTTGGTGACTATCGAAGCTGTGGATCTAATTCTCGGATAGCTATATTCTTGATAGCAGGGGATTAGTATGGACTGTTTTCAGGTTGCAACCTTACCGATTGTGCAGTTGAGGAACCAGCTGTGCTTCTCCAGGAGTAGAATGGGCAAGGTAAACAGCACAGGTCGATGCAGGAAATGCACTCTAAATTCTCTTCAAACTAAGGCAGAGGGTTCACTTGATTTTAGTATGTACATTTGAGCGAGGGAAGGTTTTCAGTGTTCAAAGAATCGGATCCACTACCATGATTCAGGTTTCAGGAGGTGTATGAACCTGCAATATGGTTGAAGGCCTTTCAACTGGGGCGTAAATTTGATTTCGATGTCCAGTTTCCCGATCCTTGGATCCAGAAGAAAGTCTTGGCTGTAATATACAAGTTGAAAATATTCAAGAATTTCTTCACTCTCACTCACTTTTTACGGTTGAGGACTAAAACAGTCTGGTTGATATACCACTAAATGAAGCTCCATCGTCTTCTACACGTGGACCTTCATCTCGCTGGTGGCATCCGCAGTCAGAGTGCGACTGTCTGGCCGTAAAGCCAAACCTGCAAGCAATGATAACGGAAATGAAGTTCTTATCACTGGCTATGACGATGCGAAAAATGTGTACCATGGAGATATTTTTGGCAGCTGCAGTTTCTATCATCGTGGCTTGGACGTAATTCACCGTCGCTCGGAGAGGGAAGCAGTGAACAGGAAGAATTGTCTTTCATCTCAGGTAGTTTGAATGCCATGCGTTCCTTTCGTGACTTCTTCGTGTGTGTATTGATCGATCATTGAATCAATCCACAATATCAGGAGATAGTATGTGATCGTTACGAGCTTGGTTATGAATTCACCTAATCATTTGGTGCTCGGGAGAACCTAGAATACGCGCTTCAGATGGGCTCCCTGCTAGTATCCGGTTCTTTGGATAGAATCCTCGTGTATGCGCAATGCTTTGATAGATAACTTTACGAACTACAAATAGTACCAGACATTTGGTTTCTGAACACCTTTCCAAAAATAAGAGGTCGTTTTAATCTGACACTGAAGTACGTAAAAGAAAAGAAATAACTTCACTGTAATATCCATTGATGTAAGGTCGTGTTTGCATTCCTTTTATCCTCTTTGCTTCATGTCTCTGGGTGTGCTATTTTATGAACATTGTGTATCTGATTGTTTGCTGGTACTGCAGGCCCGAACGGATGTACGATTCTCTGGTGCGACCGATGCAGAGTAGAACATAGTATGGACTTAGTTCAGAAAGGAGATCTTTGATTGCTAAAGATCATAGGGCCGTTTACGCATCAAATTGGTCTTGAAGTCCGTGCCAGCAGTTGTATCTCTTGAGTTGACTTATCCAGAGTGAAGCCATGACAGGACTGTTTCAAATTTTTGACCGCTACAGAGCGTTGGCTAGAAGTAAGAATGTTCCAAAGAAAGCAGGTCCTGTCAGTCATGGTGAGAGCTGGCCTTTCGATCAGTAAATTTTGATTTCGAATTTCCATTATCTGGCTTGCCTCCTCGTTTTCTGCCAGTGCAGTACCTTAGAGAAATGTCAAATTGCTATTGGGTTTAATTATGAGTGCTGTTGCTCAGGTCAAGCGCTGCCAGGAGGTGAGCGTGACCCTAGCTGTATCAATCTTGCGTATCACATGGTATGTTTCTTAACAATGTCATTATTGACATTATTGAATGGAATACGTCATTATTTTGATATGAGTTTGTTGATATGGGACGTAACTTGTAGAACACAGGCCAATAGTTTCAACATGCACTCCACGAATGTATCGTAGATTATAGCGTTGTAGACGGGCCAACGTGCATGCGGCAGCATTGTGTTTGGGGGCTTTCACAACTCGAATTGCACCCAACCCATGTCCACCTGAATGGATGCTCGTATGTTCAAATCTGTTTACCTTTCGCATTCTGATCCGAGAGCGACAGTTTATTATGGAAGATATTCAACATCTGTCAATGAAGTGATTGGATATTTTGATTCGCATGGCAGTTCCAAGATGAAACAGGACAAAGAAGAGCTACGCTGGCAGGTGACCATCACTTACCCCAATTGGAAGCGTCTCGAGATCCTCGAAGGTCATCCATTGACAACAGTGAAGTTATGGTGGCAAAGACTCTGGACACCCCCAAGGATATTCAACTTGCAGCTGAACCTAAACCCCACCCACCCCGCACTTCATTAGACTCGAGACCAAAACCAAGGCTTTCATTTTACTTAAAGGACGAGGCTTCTGTTAATGATACTTCAGCACCATCATCTGCTAAGGATATAGCCGTTTCTATTGGGACTCCTGGAGATCCTCTCAGCAGGGTGCACCACACGAGGTCTGATTCAACAGTAGCTACTCCCAGATCGTCGGTTGATGGTAAAGTGACAGGGAATGATGACAGGGAGAGGAAGTTCAGAGACTTCAAGGGCATGCTTAAAGGGCCATTCAAGAGAAAAATACCCAGGGTGAATAACCAGGAATCTCCCGGAACTTCGTTTGATTCGAAAGAATCGGATCAGGTTAAAACGGTACGAGGATTGCAGCCAGAGAACAAGGAGGATTTGAGCGGTTTGACTAAGTCTGGCCAAGTTGCTCCGGGAGGGAATGAGTCTAAAGATTGTGGCGTATTTCCAGGGATCCCTAGTGGATGGTTGGAAGGTAGAGAGGGTTCTACACCTCGATTGACTGTGGAACTGAAAGATGGTCCAAAATTAACCCGAAAAGATGATCAGCGTGTGCTCAGTGATGAAAGGCTCAGGCTTTCTGAACAGGAAGATCCTTCCGTATCCCTCGGATTCGAAGAAGCCCCCAATGTCGAAGGTTCTAAAGACTTGCGGAAGATACAGATGGATTGGGGTCGGAATTCCGTTGATGGCAGAGAGTCGTCTAGACCTCCGTTTGATGGTAAAACAGTGGGATCAAGACTATCTGTTGATGTGTCTCCTGGCTATCATCAGCCTTCAGGTACGCCTCGTATGTCATTGATGTCTGTCGACGGTAGAGAAGCCCATGGTCCAGTAACCGCACACAATTGGTTTGCGCAAAATATCCACAGGTCTTTGGAGGCATCTACACCCGTCTTTTGTAGGGAAGAGAACGCTTGGTGTGCTTCACCTGGAAGATCGATTGATAGTACCTGGGATGGCGACTTTGACGGTTCCAGGTGGAAGGCATCAAGTGTAGTCGCTAGGTTGATGGGCCTTGAAGATCTGCCAAACTTTGATGTGGTGAGCAATTCCGAATCATCGACAGAAATGTCTCCCGAGGAGCAGTGCTCTTCGCCCCAAACTGGGCCCTATTATATGGAACCCGATGAATCGCCCAGTCGAGATGATGAAGACTCTTATCAGGTCTTCGGTACTGATGAGGTTGTTACTCCCCTTAGGAAGGATACGTCCAGTAAATTCATGCCTGGTGTCCCCTTAGTGCTGCCAGCACGGCAGCTAGCTATATCAGTATCAACCGCCCCTAGGTTGCAACTTGGATATTCCAATTCACCTGACAACAGAGGTCAGCTAACTCCTGCTTCTCCGAAATACTCAGCTGTATCACCAAAGCACCACATGATTGAAAGTCTACCTCACGTTCTTAAGCATCAAGTTGAGCAAAAGATTTCCAGTGAAGGATTACTGTACAGCGACATGGATCAACGCTTGCGGCAACTGGGTCTCAAAAACACTATCCAGGAACGTAAAACTCTGAAGCAGATTTTGGAAGCCATGCATCAGAAAGGTCTCTTACAGCCTCCCCGTCACGTGGACTCTGAATGGAAGCGCAATTTTCCAAGACATAGTTCAAACAGTGGTGCTGCAAAATCTTCATTTCTTAACAGAAAGGATCGTTCTTCATCTCCAGTCCTTGATTCTTTTAAGGACGACCTTTTTGGGTTGGATTACAAAGACATTCCAATGTACGTATCCGCACGAATGGCCAAAGGTCCGGCAGAAGGTGGTCATGTCTCTGACGGTTGTAAGTCCCCCTTGAAAGGTAGGGCTGGTGAGGCTTCGATAGTGGTGATGAAGCCTCTCAATTCGAATTCTGCCTCCAAGCTCATTCTTGTAAAACCTTCTGTAGAGGTGGATCTAGAGAAGGAACAAGAAACAGTTACGGCACGTGAGACAAATGCATCCACATCGTTGTCTACATTAGCTACTCCAGTTGCCACCCTTGCAAAGGATGGTAGTTTCGTCATGAACATCAGGTGCTTTTCTATCGTCAATACCATTATGAATGGACTTCTGAGTTTTCAGAGAGCTTTTCTCGTTCACAACTTGATGGATTTAAAAGAATCGGAGTCTGCCAATAGATTCCGACTTCATTCTTTGTCAGTGTGAAGCAATCATTCTGTGTTGGTTGTGATGTTCTTTAAGATCTGTTTTTTTTTGGTTGATTTTGTATTTTTCCGAGTTGGAGTTGTATTTATCAAGGTGTTACATTGAATGAACCTGCACGAAAGTTTCTTTGCCACATTGATGTAAGAGGTTTCTTATTTGTTCAGACAGTTTCTCGACACAAGTGTAGAGTCTGCCGTACAACTCGTAAGCATTTTTCTAAACGTGAATATTTATTTTTCTTGCAGACACTCCTCCAAAAATGAGACATCTGCTGCTTCCAGCAAATTAAGGCTGAGCTCTAAATCAGTTGACTCGAGGGGTCAGGATGCTATGGAGGAGGTTTCAATCTCTGTGAGGCAGCGGAGAGAACGTATTGCTGCTCGAACTGCAAAATTCAAAACCGAGTGTGGAGATCTTCAGCAGCATGACAGCCCCAAGTCGACAAGATCTTTATCCCCTAATGGTAGGAAATCTGCTAAGACGGGTTCTTCAACTCGAAGCGCATTCGGCTCTAGTTTAAGTCAATCAGGTAAGGCTAAGTCTCGAGCAAGACCTGTAGAAAAAAAGGATAGTAAAAGTACCACCCAGACAACAAGGAGGGCCAAGCATAGTCAAGAACAGTTGAAAGAAGGTTCTACAATTAAGCAAGAGCATCGAAGGGTACCCAGACGCATCACATCGGATCGGAAATGGGTTGCGGGTAATAATACCGAAAACATTCCAGCATTAGAGCAATTTCGCAATTCTAAGAGTGCAGTAGAAGTTGCAGTACTTCGTAGTAAGAGGACTGAGACCGGCGGTTCCAGTGATCAATCCAGTTCAGCAACGCCTGCTGATGTGGATACTAAAGGACGCAGAGGTATGAACTTTGATAAATACCACCTTGCACAGCTTTGTAGTGAATTTGTGGAGTTAACAGCTGATTCTTGTAGCGAAAGCCAGGATATTACGTTGGAGAGGTCACTGAATGGATCGCCCATTAATGTTACGTCACCTACTTTTACAATTTTTGAAAGCCGAAGACTAAGTAGTAGAAGATATAGCTTAGAAAAGCTTCCGCATGATTTCTATGATGCGAAAGAAAGATATGAATCCAAATTGGAAGACTCCGAGCTGGAGACAGATAGTGATGTGGCGCTTTACACGGATCTGGGCAGCTCTGATGTATCGATGAGTCGGGAAGCTCAAATACAAGAGGTAAGAAGCACACTAGCTTTTGCTGTATATTTTCCTTCATTTTTTGTCGATTTATTATCTCTTGATTGTACAATTCTAGCTCGCAGGTGCAGCTTCCGAGGCAGTGCAATTTAAATTAACTTTCAAAATGAAATTTGAATCTATCGTTCAATGACTTTGGCTTTCTTCGTTGAACATTTTTTGACATAATCGTTGACGCATGGCCTGACGCTTGTTATATCCACAATCTTCTCACAGCCTGAATCAAGTGCATTGGACTCTTTGAAATCATCATCACCTGGTTTTCAGGAGTGGAGAGAGGGTCCTGAGGGTGGAAATGTGCAGTTAGCTAAATGCATTGAGCAACCAAGCCCCATTTCCGTTCTGAAAAACATTAATTTTCAGAAAGAAGAATGTACGCCAAGTCCAAAATTTGAGAAATCGGGTTTTATTAGCGCTCGAGGTAATATTCCATAATGAGCATAGATGTAAATGCTATGAGGTTTCGCTTGTTTAGTAGTACCTTAGCATTGGTCTGACATTCTATAAGCGCAATGGTTTGCTATCATGCTTGAATTACGTTACAAATCTTGGTTCAGATCCGCAAGCACTACTGTTATTGATTGTTAAGCTACTCTTATGCAGATTGCTGTGCGTCCGAGTCAGGAGAGGAGCAGGAGGACTTGAAGACACCAATATGGCAACCCACGGATCTATCCACTCCAGCACACCAAATACCAGTATTCTCGGGTGATCCGTTGAAGGATTTGATGCATAATGTTGCTCGGTCACTTAATCTTGATGATCAGAACTCGTTTCTTAACAAACCTACCCTAGAGATTCAGGTGCCCTATGTATCTGACCTATTTTCACCTTCATCTCTGAACTCTGTCCCCACATCATTCTTTTCAAAAGAAGATGAGAAGGCATATGTGAAACATATAATGGTGGCGTCTGGAGTTACAGAGGAATGTACCGCTCCAAAAGAGTGGCCTAAATACGGGTCTCTGATGAAGGCAGACTTATTTGACCAACTTGAAGAGCATCTAGAGCTTAGAGAGTCTGCTCGTAAGCAGAACGCCTATCTGACAGGAGAAGAGAGAACGGAATATCTCAAGCAATCCCTTGATAGGCGCCTCCTTTTCGACTGTGTTAATAGCATATTGGAGTGGAAGTGGTATCTATACTTCCACTCCCATCCGTGGGGTACACAAACTTTTCGTAAGAAACCCATGGGAGTGAAACTTGTGGAAGAGATTTGGGAGGAATTAGAATCGCTTCGTTCCTGTGCTTTGGATGATGACTCTTTATACGGCATTCTACAGATGGATTTTACCCAGCGAGCTGAAAAGTGGGTGGATTTTTCATTAGAAGTTGGAGAGATTAGTATAGAAATCCAGGAAATGATATTAGATGAATTGGTGAATGCAGCTGCGCAGGAATGGTCTGATGAATGCAAATTCCATTAGCCACTACCAGTAGCAAATATGGTTGCATGTGCCCTTCCAAGCCCTACCGGCTTGGCTTGTAATATATGAACAAAGATTAGGTTGGTAGATGATACTTCAAAAATCAGATAATTGTGATATGTTCACTAGGTTTTTACCATTGTGACGATCCGTTGAATTTCTTGCGTCCCTTCAAAGACTTCAGTCTTTTTCTTCAACAATACTTAAGGATTATGCATTCTTAGTTACGGTGAAATAACCTTACAGAACTCTTGTATTACAGAAACTTCATTTGTACTTGTGACGACAGGGAGTTTCTCTTATGATACCTCAAACTCTGGTCTAAGCTTTACTGTGCAGTCTCTGGGAGGACGCTTTCCAAACAACGTGCTAGGTCCAAGCTTGTGACTTTTGCAATTGCAAAGCCTCAGTCTGTGGTGATCACTGAGTTCTGATTTCACGTTGTCTGCTAGATATATTTGTCTAATCACTTTCAATGTACACAATTTGTGTAGGAATAACTCTAATTAGTGAATTTCTTTCATATTTTATGTAATAATTTTATTTACAAAGGCTTTCAATGAATATCCCATTATCACATCTAAATAAAAAATATAAAAATTTCTTTTTCATTCTAAAATTCAAATAATTTATGAATGTCAATTTAATTTTAGTGCAAATAGTCAAACAATTCTATTGATGTGCAATGAATTTGCAATCAATATACTATGCACATTGATTATATTTTTGTAAAGATTGCTGCTATTGAAACTCATATCACTGAGCTTCACAAGGCAAATGAAAGGAAACAAATTGTGTATAAAATGAGCATTTTATTTAAATCTCTAATAGACATGTACTACATTTTATCTACCTATATGCTTCCAAAACTACCAACTTATCAAACTTTATTTTTAATTGAACTTCCTTACTAGTTGAAAGACAAGACAAGATAATATTTTGTATTTTTTTTTTATTTTTAAAAGTAAACAATCATGGGGTTGTGCAAGCTACAATTGTATAATATAAACATAAGCATAAACATAAAGTAAATGTCTAATATTTATGTTTATATTAGGATAAATATAATATACAAGTTAAATACTATTATATATATATATTATAAAAATATGATTCTTTAATACCTATATGTGTAGAATTATTATAAATGATTAGAAAATATATACACATATATTTTAAATTATTTTCATATGAAATTAGGATAACATAGAATTAAAAATAATATATATATATTATAATTTATTATTAAATAAGATTTTTAATTTTTTTTAAATATTTTAAAGTGATAGAAATTTCTAACTTATTTGGAATTTTATTTTTTTATTTTATACATGTTATATAATAGAATTTCAAAATTCCTTATATAAAAATATTTGAATGCCAAGGCTCTGTTTTTATTTCTAAAGAAAAGAAAAGTAAATTAGAATCTTGACCTATTAAGGCTACCTTTCTTGGATACAATGAAGAAACCAATGCATACAAATTGCCTACAATTTGTAAAGCAAGTCCAATTGTAAGCACTTTGTTGCAAGAATAAAATGTTAAAACACATCTTTCAAATAATATATAAGGTGAAATCCTACTTTTAATACTACAAGATATTATTGATTTATTTTTATGATTATCAATTAACATTGAAAGCCAAAATTTATTGTCTTACAAAGAAACAATTTCTACCTAACAACTTTTATAAGCTTTTTCTTCTTCACATCTTCAAAGGAAGATAAGACTTAGAATAAAGCTTTGAGAATCTACTTAAAAATGGAAGTATTTGAGAAGATATTGCTAATAAAAATATTAAGAAAATATAATATTATCATCTATTTAATCTCCAACTATAATGCAAAAAATATTAGAAGGAAATGATAAAGATGTATGATAAGTAACTATTATCAGTAAGTTTAGTTTTAAAGAAAAGAAAAAAATATGAATCTTGACTTTATTATAACTCAATAGAAAAGCAATTAATTTTAAATGGTTCTTAAAAATCAAAACCATTGCAAATGGCACCATTCATAAGTACAAAATAAAGACATCAGCAAAAAGATTTATCCAAACCAATGGTATTAATTATACAAACACCTTTTTTAAATAAAATTATATCCATCTAAGTGCTATTGGTTTTAACCATATAATATAATAAAAAATATATATCATCTTGATCCTAAGACAATTCTTTTTAATGGATTTATTAAAAATGACATCTATTTAGAAGTATTAAAAGTCATTCTTTTTTCAAATCTATAATTAATATGTAAATTAAATAAATTATTCTATAGACTTAAATTTTTTAATAAATCTTGGTAACAAAAAATTAATAATAATTTATTTTATTATAATTATAATTATACATTTTAATTCTAATATATATATATATATATATATATATATATATATATATATATATAATAATAAAAATAAGTTTCTATAATTTTTACTATTTATATTAATTATTACATCTTCATAAGTAATAAACTCTTTCTTATTTAGTATGTTAAAAATATATTACAAAAAAAACTATACATATTAAATAAAGAAGAAATCCACTATATACTTAAAATATAATTCTAAGAAGTTAAGTAAGTAGATAGATTAGATTACATCAAAAAAAGTATTTAACAAGAAAATTACATTAATTAAAATTTTGGTTTCTATTCCTTTTAGCATACCAAAAAAAAAAAAAAAAAAAAAATGGTTAAATCTTCCTACTTCTATAAACATCAAAAAAAATTATCTTTATTCTTAAGCTATTTAAAATCTTATATATTATACTATTAATTCTAGATCAAATTGTGTTTATATAACTAATAGCTTAGCTAAATATATATCAAATTTCATCTATTTTTATATTTAAAGTATAAAAATAAATTTAGATAATTATAAGAAAATTTTCTAAATAAAATCAATAATCTAATTATAGGAAATAAAGACTTATTTTTTAGATATATTGATATTGATTGGACTAGTGATAAAGAAATCAAAGAATCTACTTTTGACTAATATTTCATTCTTATTTAAAGAATAATATCTTGGAACTATAAAAAAAACATCAATTATTAGTATTTTTTTTAAATATAATTTAAATATATGACTTTAATTAATATTTTAGTAAAAAAATAAAATAACTAAAAAGAATATTTTTAGATTTAGAATATTTATAAAATAATCTTACAACAATATATTGATATTAAAAAAGAAATATTTAAAATAAACTTTAATTTTTATAATAACTTAAATAATATTCTAACTTAAAAGTGTATTGATTTAGTTTAAAAAAAATTACATAGTTCAAATTCTAATAGCCAAATATTATATAAATAAGACTTGATAGCAAACTTTTATTATAAAGTGCAATTGGATCTTAAAATACAAAATCATTGCAATGGAAAATTAATAAACAATATTGCAATCAAATAAACCTTAATTCATAGGTAATTCTTCTTGTATTACAACTTTGTATTTATATAAAAAATATTAATTAAACAACTACTAATAACAAGCTTACAAATCAAAACAAATAAAATGCACCACTAACAAATATTGCAATCTAAGTAGCCAATGTAGCAAATATACAAGCATGTATTGTTGGATAACAAACAAAATAAATTTTAAATAAATAAGTAAAATAATCTTGATTATAGATAATTATTTTTATATTATTTAAATCACATTATTTTTTTAGTTTCTTTTTTGAATTATTATAATTAAAAAATATAAGAAGAATTAAACTAATTTAAGAAATTTTGTAGTAATTAATATAAAAAATAGATATATGACAAACAAGTATAGATGTTTTAAGGTATTGAAGAATATGTAACTAATCGTAGTAAAATTTTTTCATAATATTTGTAGACTATAGATATAATTGTCAAGGACATACTTGTCAAAATCTTCTAGAACATTTTAGAAGGTTCTTAAAACTCTCTAGAACCTTCCAGAACCTTCTAGCATCTTTCAAGTAGATAGAAGTTGCTTGAAAAGTTTCCTAGTTGGTGAAAGTTGCTTGAGAAGCTCCCTAGTTGGTGGAAGTTGCTTGAGAAGCTTTTTAGATAGGAGTATATATTGGAGTTGAGGCTGAAGAGTTTTTCAATCTCGACAACATATCTCTTGGAACTCTAGCTCACCTCTCTGGTGTTGTTCTTGTATTCATCTGATTAACCTAATTCTTGTCAGTTCTTCTTAAACTTCTTATTTAGACTTTTAGTCTATATCCCTGTAGCTACAAGAGTGGGAGTGGCTCAGACTACAATGTAACCACCTCTAGCTAGTGAAGTACTACCATCTACATCTCAATATGAGAATTTCATTACATCGCAGTACAAAGAGCCTTGAGTCAGTCTCCCATAGAAGTTTGATGGTACCCAATCAAAATTTCATGGTTTTATAAACCAAGTTCGATTGATAACATTCTTGCAATCAAAACTCTATTCAATCGAGGAGTTGCGAGTTGGATTAGTAGGGACATTGCTTATTGGATAAGCTTTGTTTTGGTTTGCCTTCTTATTTGAAAAAAGGTCTTCTATCTTGAGTAATTTTGAGACTTTTTAGAAGCATTCAAGGAGGCATTTAGAGAGCATGATAAGGCTTGGTAGATAACCACCAAGATTCATTCTCTACGTCAAGGATCATGCTCTGCATCTGTTTACGCATTGGACTTCGAATAACTTGCTTGTGATATCAACTAGAGAGAAGAAGCGCTAGTGAATCAATTTTATTGGGGACTCAAAGATGACATGAAGGATTTATTGCTATCTCTATCCAACCCTCAAACACTCAAAGAAGCAATCAACCAAATCGTGAAGTGTGACAATCGACTTTTTAACCGATGTCAAGACCATTATTCTAGAGCTACACGATATCCATGAGGAAACCAGTTCTATTTGATTACTCTTGTCAAGAGTGTGGAAGATCAATCTGAAACAAAAGACATGCAAATCAATACAATACATTTCAAGCCCCTCACAGTTGAAGAAAAGAAGCGATGATTAGAGCAAAACTTATGCTTATATTGTGAAGAGGTAGGCCATAAAGTAAGAAATTGTCCTAAAAAATAAATGCCTCAAACAACAAGGCTCAATAGTACAAGCATGCAAAAAAACAAGGACGCCCAGCCATAATAGGGACCATGCGGTTAGACATCTCAACACCCCAAATTAATTAAGGTTCTTTTCTTTCAGCTCAACCTTGTCATTGCTTTATAGTACCTTTATTTCTTGGTATTTAAAAATTACAAATCGATGCTCTACTAAACTCAGGAGCATTTGCTTGCTTTTTAAATGAAGAATTTGCCAAGCTTCACAAATTTCTTCTTATAAAGAAACCAAAGCCTATCCATGTAGAAGTCATAGATGACCGACCTTTGTCTTCTGGTGATATTACTCATGAAACTAAACCATTGAAGGTACGTCTTGAAAATCATGAAAGTAGCATTGTGTTTAATATTATCAAGACCCCTTCATATCTAATCATTTTAGAACTATCATGATTTGATAAATATAATCCATTAATAGATTGGAGGTTGCAAAAAGTGACATTTTCAACAAAATCCTTAAAAGTAGAATCTACTAAGATAATATCTAGAAACAAACTCTTGTTCATAGGTGCGAGGGCCTTCATAAAGGAAGCCAAGCATAATACACCTCTTGTTATCTTTGCAATGCCAACTCGAGAAGATGCAACTCCAACTTTGGTTATTTCGGAGCAGTATGAAGAATTTAATGATGTCTTTGAGAAGAAGAATGTTGACATGCTACCAAAGCATCGACCGTACAATTGTGCTATAGATCTCCAAGAGGGAGCACAACCACCATTTGGTCCAATCTACAATTTATCACAAGACGAGCTCTCAGCATTGAAAGATTATATTGAAGAAAATCTTACAAAGAATTTCATTTAGCATTCTAAATCTCTAGCAAGTGCACCTATCCTCTTTGTGAAGAAAAAAGATGGTTCATTACAAATGTGCATGGATTATCGAGGCTTGAACAAGATTACCGTAAAGAATCGATATCCATTATCACTAATATCCAGACTCTTAGAATAACTTAGTGAAGCCAAAATATACACCAAGATAGATCTTCGTGGAGTTTACAATCTTGTATGAGTAAAGGCGGGAGATAAATAGAAGATAGCGTTTCGGATGAGGTATGGATATTTTGAATATAATGTCATATCTTTTGGATTGATCAATGCACCAGCTATATTTCAACATTTGATGAATGATGTTTTCTAAGAATATTTAGACAAATTTGTTATTTGTTACCTTGATGACATTTTGATCTATTCTAAGAATGTTCAAGAACATGAGGGTCATGTGTAGTTGGTGTTACAAAATCTTTGAGATGCGAGATTATACGCCAAGTTAGAGAAATGTGTATTCCATCAATCCAAGGTGGAATTTCTTGGTTATATTATTTTGGACAAAAGATTATTGATGGATCAAAAGAAGGTTCAAGTAGTAACGGATTAGGCAATATCAAAGACGGTATGGGACGTGCAATATTTTCTTGGATTTGTCAATTTCTATTGCATTTTTATCAAGAATTACTCACAAATCGTAGTTCTATTAATGCGGTTGACGTCAAAGGACAAGCTTGAGTAGAGTATCCGAGCACAAGAGGCTTTTCAAGAATTAAAGTTGGCGTTTATGACAACTCCTATCTTCGTACATCCCAATTTTATAAAGGCCTTCTATTTGGAAACAAATGCTTCTGATTTTGCGCTAAAAGTTGTATTATCACAGATGGGGAAGGATGATAAACTTCACTTGATTGCATTCTATTCAAGAAAGTTTTTGACAGCAAAAATCAACTATAAAATTCACGATAAGGAGCTGCTTGCAATAGTTAATTCTTTCCAAGAGTAGCATCATTTATTAGAGGGTGCTACACATCCGGTGACTGTATACACAGATCAGAAGAATTTGGAATATTTTACAATAGCTTGAATTTTGAATCATCGCCAAGCTCGGTGAAACATGATGTTATCCCAATTTGACTTCATCATCACATATCGGCTAGGAAGGCAGCAAGGATTATCGAATGCATTATCAAAGAGATCATATCTAGCACCCAAGACTGGATATATAGCATTTGATCAACAGTGTACAACTTTGCTACAACCAGAACGGTTTTGCCTCTACACCACCTCCATGATTATATCAATTGATGCTGATTTTTTAGAATAAGTCTGTGGAGCATCAACTATGGACTCATTAGTCTTGGATGTAAAACAGCACTTTGACAAAGACAAGTTCAAGATTGAGGACGAGTTATTATATTTTAAAGATCGACTATACATTTTGGAAGGACCAATTTGACTTTGTATTCTTCAATCTTGACATGACTTCTTGGTTGCAAGTCACTTCAGATTTAACAAAACAATGGAGCTTATTTCTCGAGACTTTTAGTGGCCTCAAATATGGAAGATAGTGAAGAATTTTGTATTATCATGTGACCTTTTTTCAAGATCAAAGAATCCTCAACATTGCCTTTATGGATATTTACAACCTTTGCCAATTCCAAAGTAATTGTGGTCTTTAGTATCTATGAACTTTATCACAAATTTGCCACCTTCTGCAACATTTGATGTTATTTACGTGGTCGTAGATTGATTTACAAAGATGACATTATTTCGGACCGAGGGCCTTAATTTATATCAAAGTTTTGGACGTCGCTTTTTGACATACTGAGACTAGATATCAAACTCTCTTCTGCCTTCCATCCTCAAATCGATGGTCAAACAGAGCGAGTCAATCAAGTCTTGGAGTAATATCTACAATGTGCGATTAACTATCAATAAGATAATTGGACTACATATCTACCATTGGTGGAGTTTGCGTATAACAATTCGGTCCATGCCTCAATCCAACAAACACCTTTCTTTGTAAATTATGGATATCATCCAAAATTCAATTTATTGGGTAAATCCAAAGATGAAAATCCAGGAGCTGAAGATCTTGCAAAGTATTTAATTGAGATCCAAACCACCTTGAAGCTTTAGTTATAGATAGCTCAAACCTTGTATAAAGCTTTTGCAGACAAATTTTGGAAGGATTTTCCTACTTTTCAAATTAGAGATAAGGTTTGGCTCTTGCAACAAAACATCAAGACCAGTTGACCTTGCAATAATTTGGATTATAGGAGGTTGGGACCATTTTGTATTTAGGAGCAAATCAATCCAGTGGCTTGTCGGTTGAAACTACCCACATCTATGAAGGTACATCCAATCTTTTATGTTTCTTTTCTAGAAGCTTATAGCAAATTAACTTTACTACGACGGATACAACTACCACTACCTTGTATTGAAATCGAGAACCACATAGAATATGAGGTGGAACAAGTCCTTGATTTGCGATGGAGATGGAAAAAGTTGAAGTATTCAATTCATTGGCTTGGTTATGATGTAAACAAGCGAACTTAGGAGCGAGTAAAAAATGTAACAAATGCATCGCAAAAGATACAAGAATTTCATCGATGATATCCTGATAAATCAAAAATCGGCTAGTGATGAAACATGAAGATGAATCCTTTGCTGAAGGAATGTATATAAGCAAGATCTAGGTCTTATCAAAATATAACTTGTTACGTTTTATTTTTTTATAGTATCAAGATATGTAATCTCTAAGTGTATTTAGATATGGCTAGTGAAAATGAGGATATTGTACTAGTGATGCCATTTCAATTGAGTAGCTCATAGCATCGATCTCGAGATGAAAAATTAGAAGAACTAAGAAGACGTCGAAGAATACCAAGTAACAGGTCACTTGTGATTGTCTTTGAAGTTGAACCAATTCATGAATGTAGTGGCGAAACGATATTTTTAGGCCGCTTCGACAATAAAGACATAGAAGTTCAAGCATGGTCTCAAATAGAAGGTGTTGGTCATTACCAGTGGCTACAAGGACCCATGAATCATTTGCCTCGTGAATGACAATTGGAGTATATTGCAGAGACTATACGCCAAGTCTTTGATTTCCTACGTTTGTGAGTATATATCTCAAATGACTTCTTGGAGACCTCAAAGCCAGAGGAGGAGGTGATGTTAAGAACATACTTATCAGATCCTTTTAGAATATTCTAGAAGGTTCTTAAAACTCTCTAGAATCTTCCAAAACCTTCTAGCATCTTTCAAGTAGATAGAAGTTACTTGAAAAGTTTTCTAGTTGGTAGAAGTTACTTAAGAAGCTTCTTAGTTAGTAGAAGTTATTTCAGAAGCTTCTTAATTGATAGAAGTTGCTTGAAAAGCTTCCTAGTTGCTGGAAGTTACTTGAGAAGCTCCCTAGTTGGTGGAAGTTGCTTAAAAAGCTTCTTAGATAGGAATATATATTGAAATCAAGGTTGAAGAGTTCTTCAATCTCGACAATACATCTCTTGGAACTCTAGCTCACTTCTCTGGTGTTGTTCTTGTATTCATCTGATTAATCTAATTCTTGTCAATTCTTCTTGAATTTCTTCTTTAGACATTTAGTCTATATTTTGCATCTGTGACATTTAGTCTATATTCTGCGTCCATGATAAAAATCACCTAAAGTCTATGATGTTTTTATAAAAATATTAATTGTGCAAACTTAAGTCAAGGTTAGACTTTATACAAGAAAATATAAATCTAAATATAAATATCACAATTATAGTTTTTTTTAATAATTAAAGATGATAAAATAATTGGCTAATATAATAACATATGTAACAAGTATCACATTCCATCACTCATGAAGCTTGTTACAAACCTTTGGAATTCAATCTTGGATATTAAATTGGAATAATATTGGCTCACACTATGGTTAATTTGACATACACTTGCATGTGGACAAGTTGGTTGCACTCTTGCAAAATCTTTAAAATGGTGAATCTAATTTAAAGTTTTATTTATTGGATTTGGATTATTATTTCAAAATTTGAAGATTTAACCTTCATAATTCTAACTTAATGTTATGTCTTTAATACTCACAATCATTGAATTGTGATAGTAATGATTAGTACTTGTGCCTAGAAGGAATGGAGTTAAATTTATGTTAGCTGCTTCAATATGCACTTTTTCAAGTTGAATTCAAAAGTTATTGTAAGCATTGGCTTTTGATTGTGTATAAAGCTTTAAAATAGTTTTAGATATTCATAGGCTTGTATCAATAAAATGATGGCTTATTTTTTATTTATAAACTTTGAAACCATCAATTTAAAATTAAAATATAATTTGTAATCTTAGATGCATGTTTTTTCTCCATCCATGTTTGTTTGATCAATATGTAAAATATAATGAGAACTTTGGCTAATTTTTTAATAAATAGCTTACGTATTTTGTATATATTTTAAAAATTATATATTATATTTAAAACTTTATATAAATCTAAGAATAGTAATTTAATAAAAATTATTATAATTATAGTTCTTCTTATAGAGAAATAAAATTATAAGAAACAAGTGTACTTAGTATAGATTCTAAATATGAGTAGATACATATATACAATTATAGTAAAAAAAAGTGATAGTTATAATCCTATATGAAGAAGTTATCTTTTAGATTTGTACAATCATAAATTCAGAAGGCACAAGATTGATGTTGCTATTAATGTGTTTTATGCATGATTATTTTTTATACAATTGGTTTGCGTTCCTACTTGTATTTGATGTATTTCAAACTTTTTATATGATAGATTTTATAAAGAAATTTTTGATATAAGTACAAAGCAAAGATCTAGTATAATACCAATATTTACAAATAATAATTAAAAAGCTAATTTTAAATATTTTTATCCTTGAGAAAAGGTTCCACCTTTATAATCAAATGTAATTTTTTTATCATTCTTTGATATGCATTTTTGAATATTTATTATTTATAAATAATATAAATAAATTATAAAAAATTTAAATTATTAAAATATTTATTTAAATATAAATTTGTATATACTTCTAAAATTCCATGGAATATAAATAATATATCTTATGTGGTATATAAGAATTATTTTCTATGTTAAGAATGGAAAAGTTATTATTGTTGAGTTTAAGTCATTATAAAATATTAATTTACATCATATTGTTACGCAACACCAAGATATTTACAATGCTAATAACTAGTGCATTAGGCACCATAAATGCATCAATTGTTGCTATCAACATTATATAGCCTATGCAATAATTGCTTGTTCCATATCTCCTAGCAAATCACTTTATTGACAAGCTTTGTAAGATAATATTAGCATTACTACCAATATAATAATATTCAATTTAGAATCTTATTAATTAATCACTATATAAGATAATTAGGAGTCTCATGAACCAAACAACAAATATTGAATTAGACCAAAAATTGAGTAAGGAATAAAATAAGGGAGCCAAATATTTTTTATTAACTTTTGTCAATGGCTACAATTTTAATTATATTATATAGAAAAAGAAGAGGTGGAACATTTGTGATTTCTACTTAGCTATGATGCTAGCTCAAGTTATTTTCTTATAATTAAGCTTGTCTTCTTTTTCTCTTCTTAGCAAGTTATATTCTTTAATAAATTATATAATGGATAATTTCTATTAGCTTTTGCATTCTCTCTTGATGTATATATGTATTTTTAAACATAAAAAATTAAATTTCTTTGCTAAATTAAATTTTATAATATTTTAATATAAAAGTGCTCTTACTTCAAAGAAGGGTTAATTGAGTGTTTACTTTAAGTAGGAAGGATGTGTTGTTCTAACTAAATGTTGATCCTAGATTAATTTAAGCTAATTTGTTATCTCTCATTTATATTATTTAAAAGATTTTCTAAAAAATTTAGTTTATTTTAGGATTTTTTTTAGATTTTCTTTGTTATTTTCTTCTAACATGTTTTGCTAGTCTATTTATTTAAACCAAAGGATTCTTTTCATTTTTCCTTTTGTCTATTCTAATTCCTTAAAAATCTTATCATTATATTGTTTCCATATGGTCGAATCACTTCATCTAACTATAAGTGGCCAAAGTACTTTTGTGTCTTTGAAACAAGAGAGATTTTGTCTACTTACTAATTGTTAGAGCTTTGAGGTTGTACAAGTACATGTTTTAGTTCTTTATTTATTAAGATAGTATAGAAATATTGTAATCCAATTTTATACTTTTTGGATTGCTAAGTATTTCCAAAATTTATATAAAATAATTTCTATAGTATTAAAGGTACAAATGAAGCAAGCATTTTTGATAAGTCGAATTAGAATTAATTCTTTTTTTGCTCTTAGTTTATTCTATAATGTGTTCTATTTTATTTTAAAATTTATGTTAAAAATTATATTTTAATTTATAATATAGATAGGAATATAAGATAATTGTTGTTATAAGAATTGTTTATCTTTTTTGGCATTGTATTATCCAAAAAAATAATTATCTTTCCACAAAATATTGTTGGAACTAAAATTTAGTTTTTAAATTTGGTTGAAGAAAATATAGATGGATTTAAAACCTCATTGTATCTCTCTATAAGCCACTACTCTATATAGATACATGAACATTACTTTTCAATTGTCAATGTCTACTAGTTTGTAGAATTTATTCAAAGTAGTCACTTTTGAAAATATTTTTAGTATATGACTTGCTTTGTTCACCATGTAGATATACTAAATGATGTTGCTTCTTATCAAGAAGAGGTTGTCTTTTTGACCACCACTTTTATCTTTTAGAATTTAAAATAAATGATTTGGCTAATTTAGATTGTCATTGTTATAGAAACCTATCTAATCTTTGTTTTGAAATAAAAAAGGACCTTGTTATTAAAAAATGATATATCTTCAGAGAATTTAATTTTTTTTAATTTTCTATATATTTTTATTTTACAAGAATAAATAGAACTTAATTAGGATCTTTTTCTAGTTGTGCAAATTATTAGAATTGTTGTATTGTGGTCTTTGATTTGGTATAATCCAGCTTTGTGAAATTTAATTGCAATGTTTCTTGAAATTTTTGTGCCAATTAAATTTAAGCTTTTTTAAAGTTAGAAAAGATAGTTGATCATTTTTTAAAAAATTATTTAGGAATTTATATGTAAAGTCTTTGGCTAATAATTTATATACTTTGCATACTCTTTTCCAAATTTTTAGAGAACTTAGATAAAGATTTTGTAATCGAATTTATATTGTGTGCTTAATATTTAATGCCATTAAATGGTTGGATAAGTTAAGCTTTGTGATTGTTAAGATTTTGTAATAAAGCACCTTTTGGTATGAAAGCTTGTAATATCTAATGTATAGTCAAAGCATGTAATGTTGTCTTTAAATTGAGAAGATTAAGCCCCTCTTGTTGAATACATTGGCTTGTTATAAACCATAGAAGTTTAGTTCAGATTTTAGAATCTTTACATACTAAAAGAAAATTCTTGGTAAGATATTTTATTAATTTTATAGCTTTTATAAATATATTCTATACCATAATGAAGTTTAAAAAAAATACAAGTATAATATAAGGATGCAATTGGCAAAGTTTAGTTTAATTTAATATCAAAATTATAACTTTGTTTCTATTCTTTGAATAGAACAATTATCAATGGTTTTTGCTTCTAGGTCAAAGCCAAAAGAGGTACTAAGAAGAATGTTTAAATCACCTTTTCAAGTCTAATTTTGCTCATCTTTGATGGTCTAAGTTGGAATTAGATTTTTTAAATATTGAAGGATTGAGAATTTATATTAATTAATATAAAAGCCAAAGGCAAGGTTGAAAGACTTTATAATATTGAAACATGCATCTATGTTAGATTTAGATCCATGTAAGAAAATAAAATAATTTGTATATTGGCTAATAACTAATTATTCTTTGTTTTAAGGTAGATACAATCTTTTAATGATACTTGGATAAGAGACTAGTTAAAGATTAAAATTTTAATAAATTTCAATTAAGAGGAATAAGTAAGGTGCTAAAAGATATCTTTATCTTTAGATTAGAAAATAGGAGAAGAAAATCCATTAATATTGACTTGGGCTTCTACCTTAATGAAAAGCGATTTTTTCATTTAAATAAAATTAGATCCAAAATCAAAGGTTGATATTGTATTAAAAATAAAGTTCTAATTTCTACAATCAAATGCCTTGATAAATTCAAGTTTGAGTATGATGATGTTTTATTTGGAGGCATTTGATCAATTAAGTGCTTCATATGTATTTGAAAAAAAATATATTGTCAAAAATATGTTATAGGAATAAAAAAAGGTTGTTTTGTCATGGTCTATTAAATATAATAAGATAGGTTGGATGTAGAATTGAAGTACCGTAGAGAAGATTCTATAAATAAAATATAATAACATAATGGTACAATAGTTTTCTAAGAAGTCTTGTCTTATTTTTTTGAAAATGAGAGTAATGAGGCTTATAACAACTTCAATTGAGAATACTTTTTTGGACATAAAATTAGTGATGAATTTAAAATAGTCATATTTAATAATATCCTAAAAGATTTTATAGAATTTGATGCCAATTTTCTATAGGCTTAATAATTTGTTCTTAGCTAGAATTTTAATTGTTGCATTTAATTCATATAGTAAAGGTAATTATTTCAATGAATTTTCTATTCTATCATCAAATTTTTGGAATAGGAGAGAAGAATTGATTGAAGTATGGTTAAAATTTTTTATGCTATATTATTTTTTTAGTATAGTTTTGAAAACAAATCATATCCAATCGTGTTAATAATTTCTTGTTTGTGGTTTGGGATTCTATTTGTATTTTTTAAGCAATTAATTCTAGTTTGAACATATTTTTTATAAACTCTTTAGAAGAATTATTTGAAGCAAGAGCCTTCTTTATTAATCAATTTGGTTCAAAATGTAGCCTTTTGTCTTTTAATCTTTTGTTGTTTAAATGTAACTAAAATATCCTATTGAACTTTTAATTTGTTGTAAAATAAGGTGTTGTTTAGATTTGATTAGAACTTAATGTAAATTTCTTCCAAATATTTCTTCTAAGCTTATTCTTCTTCTTAAAATTCCTTTATCCTTCTTTTATAAAAGTATTTATAGTATTGTATGGCTTTTAAAATTTTAATTGTAAAAGAATATTATCATTTCTATCTAATATGTATTGTATATCTCCTTTTAAAAGTTTTAGATTTAATTTATAGCTAGCTATAAGTTGTGAGGAAAGAGTGCCTTGAATAAAAAAAATTTATTAGAAGATGATTAAAGAAGATAGTGTTTCTTTTAATATAATATTTTAAAAAATATAATATATAAAAAAATCTTAAGGTGATATAAAATTTGGCTAGGTAAGCTAATATATATATATATATATATATATATATATATATATATATATATATATACACTTAATTAAATTATAGCTTATAAAATAATCCTACAAGTCAAAGTGGCCTTTGAAGTTGTCATAAGATTTTTGTTTTAAAAATGATAATGTCTTATTGAAGAGAGAAGATTTGTCATTTAGATTTTCTAATATATTTCTATTACTTTTTATAATCCAAGTATTATTATTTTGTTAAGATTATTAAATATATTTGTATAAATTATTTCTTTCTTACTTTTTTTTAAAAACATATATATTTTAGAATCCAATATTTTTAATAGGAATGTTTTTAAGAATTATTCATAGCATCATCTTGTCAAGAAAAGAATCCATTAAAGAAGTCAAGTGCTTGAGGAAATGATGGATTATAATACATATCCTTCTTTTATTTTCTTATTATATGTATCCAAGTGTAACTTTTAAAATGTGACAATGTGCTTCTTTTTATAGTTTTTGACCAAATTCTTTAGTATTGATGCGACTTAGTTTGTGTTTTAAAAAAAAACAAAGCATCACATGGAGATTGTGTATATTTAATATAATTTCTAAGTTGATTTTTTTAGGGATTATTGAGCCTTCTTATATTATAATAAAAAATTTAATTTCAATTAAAATTTCTAAAACAAAGGTATAAATTTTATCTTATACATGGTTGAATAAACTTGGTATATGAATTAGAGCCAAAGCTTCACTATTGATGAAAGAAGCCTCTTAAGATAATTGTTTATAATCTCAACATTAAGAATATTCATCATGCAAAGAACTATGATGTGCACTATAGTTTTTTCCATAAATATTGAAGATGGATGAAACAAACTTTGGAAGAGATTCAATAAAAAAAATAGGAAGACACTTTGCTTGTGGAATAAAGAAATGAAAGGCAAATCTTCTATCCACATTAGAAAGAATAAAAAAATGGACATTAAAGTTTAATTTGTAAGCATAGATTTTATTTGGAAAGTTGGCCATATAAGATTAAGACCTACTTAGTGTTACAAACATAAGATTTACTCCAATAATTATCTGATTAATAGAAATAGATAAAATAAATTAATTTGATAATATCTTTTAGAAAAGCTTCCTAGAAGCTTCATAGACATAGAATCATCTTTATACATGTTTATAGGTGATTGGAGGTTAGAAACTTGGCCAAAAAGCTGGCCACATGTTGCACATATTGATAGCTTATAGAATAAGCTAGCTATGTGTCACACATGTTGATAGCTTGTGAAACAAGCCAAGTATGTGGCACACATGTAGGAAACTTGTCTTGCAAGTTTGACACGTGTCTTGCAAATTAGACACTTATAAGAGATCCTATAGAATGCCACCACGTAGCTCTCATATAGATAATATGTATAGAGACAAGAGTGAAGCCTTCTTCACTCTTGTCAATTCCTTTCTTGCTTCTAGTCTAGTTCAAGAGTCTTATGTATTTTCTAGTCTTTGGCAATAGCCATTCTAGTTTATTCTTGAATATACATATTTCTTTATTTCTATCTTGTTATTTTCCTTTGATATAGTTTTCACTAACTTACGCATCTGTTTTAATTTGTGTCCTTGACATATTGACAAGAGTGAAGTTATAATATCAAAGCTTTGTCTTTTCTTGATTAAGAGTGGATTATCCGTTTTTCTTGATAAGACATAAGCATATTAAAAGTTGTAGATTATCCTCTTCTAAACTGATATTATTTTTAGAATTTTTTCTTTATTCTTGAATATTTTATTTTGTAGTAAAAATAGATACTTTCTTCCCTTTCTATCATGGTAGAGCTTGCTGAAATGAATAGGGCAATGGCACAAATATAAGAGCAAATGAGAGAATTAATGCTCGTAATGCATCAACTCAATGCACCACCACAAGGAGCAACAAGATTAGCAGGAAATAAAGATACAGAGATGATTCGAGGTGCTTCAAGTCATACCACTTCACTTATAGTTAAATACCATTCAAGTATCAAAGAACCAAAAATTAGTTTGCCAAAGAAGTTTGATAGTATTAGATCTAAGTTTTGAGGATTCATTAATCAACTGGTGATTGAATTTCAATTGCAAAGTTATTCAACCCAAGGGTCATAAGTTAGGTTTATTAGAACACTACTTTCAGACTCTGTTTTATTATAATTTTCATCCTTTCTTGAACAACGTGATCCAATATTGGATAATTTGGAGGCATTTTTAGCAAAGTTTCAATCTATATATGGAAAACATGATACAATTCATATTATAACCAATAAGATCTGCATCTTGCAATAAGGCAATCGATCAGTGATATCATATGCTTCACAATTTTGACAACTAGCAATTGATATCAAGTAGGATGATGTTGCACTTACTAGCCAATTTTTCTATGGATTATAATATGAGGTAAAGAAATTGATGATCAACTTATCCGATCCTCAGACATTGAGTCAAGCAATTGATTTTGTTGTGAAGTATGACAATCGGCTTTTTGAATTTCAATCTGAGAGTCGTATAAGAGAGCCCTAACGTCTCTATAATACAATGGCAACATCAATGTCTTTTCAATATGTGCATTCAGAAGTAGAAGACATGGAAATTAACGCGGTACATTTTAAATCTCTTATTGAATAAAAAAAGACTTATCATCATAAAAAAGGATTGTATTTATATTGTGGAAAACCTAAGCATATTGCTTAACATTGTCTAAAGAAACAACACAACCACAAAATGAGAGGTACGGCTGTCAAAAAAGACAATATATCAGAAAACGAGTTTGTCTAGCTATAATAGGGACCGTGCAACTAGAATCTTGTACAATTACTAGTAAAGGTCTTATCTTCTCCTCAAAACCCTCTCCTTGTTTTGTAATAGATGTCTATTTGGGACCTAAAAATCATATAGCCTTTGTCTTACTAGATTTAGAAGCATCAACATGTTTTTTACATAAAGAATATATTAAAAGTTGTAGAATACTTTCTATACAAAAAATTAAACATGTACATGTAGAAGTCATAGATGGTCGTCCATTATCCTTTAGAAATATTATTCATAAAATCTTTCCTATAAATATAACAATAGATGGTCATAATAGTTGTGTAATCTTTAATATAATTAAATCTCCTTCTAATCAAGTTATTTTAAATTTATCATGGCTAAAAAAATATAATCCTTAAATAGATTGGATTTCTTATAGACTTGACTTTTCTCAAAGTATTAATAAGAATTTTATAAATCAAGTAGCAAGGCATAAGTCTAATATAATAAAATCCGTACTTATAGGCACAAAAGCTTTTATGAATGAAGCAAAAGAATGATCATCTTTTGCTATTTATGCTACATCCATTTTTGATGGTGGAAAGACTACAAGTGGCATTCCAAGCCAATATTAAGATTTTCAAGATGTTTTTGAGAAAAAAAATGCCAATATTCTTGTAGAGCATTGCCCATATAATTGCTCAATTGATCTCAAAGAAGAAACTCTGCCTCCATTTGGACCAATCTATAATTTATCACAAAATGAATTGGTTGAACTCAAGAAATATATTGATGAGAACTTAGCGAAGAATTTCATACGCCATTCAAAATCCCCAGCAAGAACTCCCATCTTGTTTGTAAAGAAAAAAGATGAGTCATTACGGATGTGTATAGATTATTGAGGACTTAATAAGATTACCATCAAGAATAGATATCGTCTACCTTAGATATCTGTACTTTTTAATTAATTAAATTAAGCTAAGATCTATATAAAAATAGATCTAAATGGAGCATACAGCTTGGTATACATCAAAGAAGGTGATAAATGAAAGATTGCATTTTGAATAAGGTATGGACATTTTGAATATAATGTCATGCCTTTTGCACTTAAAAATACACTTGCTGCTTTTCAACATCTTATGAATGATATTTTTCTTGAGTTCTTCATGACTTTGTTGTCTGCTATTTGGATGACATTTTGATCTACTCTAAGAACACAGAAGAACATAAACTTCATGTTTGTCATGTGTTACAAAAACTTAGAGATACCAATGTCGTGATGCACTTATAACAAGTGCATCAAAATTGAATAAATATGTATAAAAATTATAGTATAAAAAAGGGTTAATAAAGAACTACTTCTAAAATTGCACTGTGAATAAGAATAGAATAGAACTAGTTCAAAAACTATAGTGAGAATAAGAATAGAATAGAACTAATTCCAAATCTATAGTGAGAATAAAGATAGAATAGAACTAGTTCCAAAGTTATAATGTGAATAGGAATAAAATAGAATTAGTTCTAAAATTACAATATAAATAAGGATAAAAATGGATAGGATCAAATCATAGGATATTTCGGGATATCAATTAGGAAATCTCAAGATTCTAAGATATCAATTAAAAAATCTCAAGATTCTAAAGTATCAATTAGAAAATTTTAAGATTCTAAGGTATCAATTAAGAAATATCAAGATTTTAGAATATCAATTAAGAAATGTCAAGATTCTAAGATATTAAATAAAAAATCTAGAGATTCTAAAATATCAATCAAAAAATCTTAGAATTATAAAGTATCTGAGATCCGAGTATCAGCTGGATATCAAGCAAGTATCACGCGATTATTAGCATATACTAGGTATTGTCTAGATATTAGCTAAGTAGCCTATTTAAATCCTTTTAGGATTCAAAATAAACACTTTTCTTTTCCTAAATCTTGTTTTGAATCTTAAATGGATTTATTTTAAGACGAGGAAAGGACAAAGTATCTTCAAAACAATCATTGAAAGAATCTTTAAAAGAATCTTAAGATAAATTAAAGATTTTGAATTGAGAATCTCTGAGAAAATCTCTAAAAAAATCTTAAGGTTAATTAAGGATTTTGATCAAAGAATCTTCAAGAAAATCTTTGAGGAAATCTCAAAATAAATTAAGGATTTTGAACAAAGAATCTTTAAAAGAATCTTTGAGAAAATCTCACGGTTTATTAAAGATTTTGAGTAGAAAATCTTTGAAGGAATCTCCAAGAAAATCTCCAAAAAATCTCAGGATAAACTAAGGATTTTGAATAGAAAATCTTTGAAAGAATCTCTAAGAAAATCTCAAGATAAACTAAGGATTTTGAGCAAAGAATCTTTAAAAGAATCTTTAAAAGAATCTCAAGATACACTAAGGATTTTAAATAGAAAATCTTTGAGGGAATTTTTGAGGAAATCTCAAGATATGCTAAGGATTTTAAGCAAAGAACCTCTAGGAAAATCTTTGAGAGAATTTCAAGATAAACTAAAGATTTTGAATAGAGAATCTTTGAAAAAATCTTAAGATATACTAAGGGTTTTGAATAAAGAATCTTTAAGAGAATCTTTAAAAGAATCTTTGAGAAAATCTCAAGGTACACTAAGAATTCTGAGTAGAGAATCTCTAAAGAAATCTCAAAATATACTAAGGATTTTGAATAGAGAATCTCTAAAAGAATCTTCAAGAAAATCTCAAGATATACTAAATTTTTTGAATAAAGAATCTTTAAAAGAATCTTAAAATAAATAAAAGATTTTAGATCAAAGAATCTTTAAAGCATCTTAAGAAAATCAAAAGATTTTAGACTAAAGAATCTTTTAGACATCTTAAAAGAATCAAAAGATTTTAGACTAAAAAATCTTTGAAGCATCTTAAGAGAATCTTTGAAGTATCTTGAGGAAATCAAAGGATTTTAGATTAAAGAATCTTTGAAGTATCTTAAAAGAATCAAAGGATTTTAAATTAAAGAATCTTTAGATATCTTAGAAGAATCAAAGAATTTTTGATCAAAGAATCTTTGAAGGAATAAAAGAATTGATAGACATAATATTTTGAAAGAAATCATAAGGATATAAATTGAGATACCTCACCAGTCCTCTTTTTCTTTGTTTAATAGGCAGCCAAGATCCCAACAATTTTTTGAAGATGACTCTCTCTTTCACAACAATTCTTGGTGCTTCCATTGAGAGATTCTTCAAGGCTATTAAGTGTTAACAAAATGGAGGAAACAACAGGATCTCGCAATGCTTAAGAGATGTTGAAGGCATTTTGAAAATATATGGAGAAGCAATCACAAGAACAATCAAGGATGCAACACGTGCAAATGGAAGAAAAAAATATTTCTAAAGTTTTACAATTTATCATCAATCAAGCAGAGAGATTCAAAGGAAGAAATATATTCAGATATCTCAAAATCTATGTCGGTGAAATGGAAATATATCAAATTTTCTATAAAAAGATGTATTTGAATTTTATACTTTCTTACATTCCTAAAGTCAACAAAAGAATCAAGGATTCATATAAAGATAATATAAATTCTTCAGATTAATATGAAAAAATTTTAAAGGAAGAATTCTTGAAAAAGATTCAGAGAGGGTTATCAAAAAAATATCCTTGGAATGGATAGAACAACAATTTGGAAAGCAAATGGATCTTAAGGAGTTGCTTGGAGAATTTGAAAGGAAAAGTTTTCAACTTTCTATACCAGATAGGCAGTTGTTCAATGATAAGAAGGTGGAATTTTTTCTACAAGATAAGTTGTTTCTAGTTCTCTTAAATTTACAAGATAAGTTGTTTCTACTTTTGGTTAATAGAGGTGGCAAAAGAGGCCTTATTAATGACTAGAAACAATTTAAAGAGGCTGTGGTAACAATCATAGAGTAGAGAAGGATAAAAGCTAAAGGAGGTGTAGTTGTCGAATTAAAAGTGACTTCTATTCCTATCTCAACAGCTCCAACGATTTCTATTGATTCAATATTAATTCCAAAAAAGAATATTCTTGATGAAACTCTTGAAGAATTTGTCAAAGATATGAGGAAATTAAAGATCAAATTCAATAAATTAAAAAAAAAAAAAAAATTAAATTAAATTTCTAATAATAATCAAAAAATAGGTGAAGAGGTGTATGTATTGTGATAGTGAAAACTATGATAGGAAGAATTGCTTAGATTATGAAGAGGATTTGAAGAAAGGGGTAATCTTCTTGAAGGAAGGCAATATCACGGACGTAGAATATAGACTAGAAGTCTAAACAAGAAGTTCAAGAAGAACGAGCAATAATTAGGTTAATCAGATGAATACAAGAACAACACCAGAGAGGTGAGTTAGAGCTCCAAGAGATGTGTTGTTGAGACTAAAGAACTCTTTAGCCTCGAGTCCAATATATATTCCTATCTAAGAAGCTTCTCAAGCAACTTCCACCAACTAGGGAGCTTCTCAAGCAACTTCCACCAATTAAGAAGCTTTTCAAGCAACTTCTATGTAGTTGGAAGATATTAGAAGGTTCTAGAAGGTTCTGAAAAGTATGTCCTTGACATCACCTCTTCTTCTAGCTTCAAGGTCTCCGAGAAGCTATTTGAGATGTATGCTCAGAAACGTAGGAAATCAAAGATTTGGCGCATAGTCTCTACAATATACTCTAGTTGTCGTTCACGAGGCAGATGATTTATGGATCCTTGTAGCCATCGATAATGACCAATACCTTCCACTTCAGATCATGTCTGAACTTTTGTGTCTTCAGTGTAGAAGTGGCCTAAAAATATTATTTCGCCACTACCTTGATGAGCTGATTTAGCTTCAAAGATAATCACAAGTGACTTGCTACTTTGTATTCTTTGATATCTTTTTGATTCTTCTAATTTTTCATCTCAAGGTCGATGTCGTGAGCTACTCGGTTGAGATGGCATCACTAGTGCAATATTTTTATTCCCACTAACCATATCTAAATATACTCTAAGATTATATATCTTGAAACTACAAGAAATCAAAACACAACAAATTATATTTTGATAAGACCTAGATCCTGCTTATACATTCCTTCAGAGAAGGCTTCATCTTCATGTTTCGTCAATGGCTGACTTTTGGTTTATTAAGATATCATTAATGAAATTCGTATACCTTTTGCAGCGCATTTGTTACATTTTTTGCTGGCTTCCAAGTCCACTCGTTTACATCATAGCCACGCCATTGAATTAAATATTCCAACTTCTTTTATTTTCGTATGACGTGGTCTTCTATCCGGGAATACATTGGGTACCTAGCTGTGGACAGTTTATTTGAAATTTGATGGCAAAAATCCAATTGGTGATTTGTCCTTAATAAAAAAGACAAATAATACAACAATCTCACAAAAGAAAAGTTACATATATACACCCTCTTGTATTCAAGTAAGTTTGTACAAATAGGATTCAAATTTCTACAAAAACCCTTCAAAACTTTATTCATCTGCAAAGACTTATTTCTTGCTGAATTATAGAGTCCAATAACTCTTGATCCAACCATTTAGTTTCTAAAATCTTTTTATTCAAAATGTAGATAATCTTCTTAAGTTTCACCACAAGAAAAAATCAACCATAAATTCATTTCTGATCGTCTGATATCTCAAAACCCCTAGCAGGTGCTTAAAACCCTAGCTCAGAGATACCCGAGTACATTTTCCTTATATCTCACAAAGCCAAAATCTTAATGCCACAAAATTTTTGCACATAGTCTTGCAACATAAATATATACACTATTGAAAATTTTGAGCCAAAAATCTATGAAATTGTCTAAGATATAGTTCAAAATGTAACCACTATATAAGCGGGTCAATTACTGCCCTTAAGTTTGTAAGTACTAACTTCAGCTCCCAATATCTCCTTCACTTTAGCTTAGATTTTATCAAGCCATACAGCAAAAGTGTAGCCGTAAAAGCGTTCTCTCTAATCCTAGTTGCCGATCCTCAATTGCTTTCTGTATGCGTGAGTTATATTCAAAAGAGTGACAGTAGGTCCAAAATTGACACCTTAACTTTGAGCGCCTGTAACTTCTTCATGAAAAGTGCAAATCATTCAAAATTTGTACCTAAAAAAGATCTAAAAACCTAAATCTTATGATCCTAGCCTTTGATATTCAACTCTTTTCTATAAAAAAACCCTAACTCCTAATAAACCCTCGGGCAGCCTCTTTAAAGTCCATTGGGCATGATTTTTGGCCAATTAGAATAGAGATTTCTATCATCCACCTCTATTCATCCACATGGATGGCCAAACTACCCTTTTTACACTAAAAACCCTTTTCTAACCCTTCTTCTTATAAGATTTACATTCTTTGTGCTGTAGGCACCAAATAAAAGAAGTAAACTAAGATTTTAAAGGTCACCAATGTCTAACATAGGTGACTTAAGATATATATAAGTTATTGTCAATATAAATCAACCTCAAAATCACTATCAAAAAAAAAATAAGGTTGTATAAACCTCAATTATAATCCTTTTAATAGATCCTTTCTAAACTAGCAACCTAATCACATCTTATAACCAATAAAACCTATTATTATAGCTTTCACTTAATTATATAATGAATTATACATTAAATATATATGTAGCCAAACCACAACATGACACCATTGTCGTATGTCATGAAGTCTTGCTTGAGAATGCTCCGAGCACGTGGTTGTGGAAGATAAAAAAAAATACGCAACAATAACTAGTTCTAACCTCTCTAATCAATCTCTAAATAATCTTTAATCAAACCTTAATTAAACCCTAATCAACCTTGGTCAAACCTAAATAAATCCTAAAACAAAGCCTAACAACCCTAAAACAAAGCCTAACAACCCTAAAACAAATCCCTACTAAATCCTAGTCAATTCTGGTCAAACCTTAACAAATCTTAAAATAAATCCTAATTAAATCCTAATTAATCCTAGTCAAATCCTAACAAATCCTAAAACAAATTCTAACTAAATTTTAGTCAATCCTAATCAAACTCTAACAAATCCTAAAACAAATCCTAACTAAATTTTAGTCAACTCTAGTCAAATCCTAATAAATCCTAAAATCCTAGCCAATCTTGATCAAACCTTAACAAATCCTAAAATCCTAGTCAATCCTGGTCAAACCTTAACAAACCCTAAAAAAAACCTTAACTAAATCCTAGTCAACTCTGGTCAAATCTTAATAAATCCTAAAACAAATCTTAACAAATCTTAAAAAAAATCCTAAGTAAATCCTAGACAATCCTGGTGAAATCCTAACAAATCCTAAAATTAATCTTAACAAAGCCTAAAACAAATCCTAACTAAATCCTAGTCAATCTTGGTGAAACTTTAACAAATCTTAATTAAATCCTAGTCAATCCTGATCAAATCTTAACAAATTTTAAAACAAATCCTAATTAAATCCTAGTTAACATTGATCAAATCCTAACAAATCCTAAAATCCTAATCAATCCTAGTCAAACCTTAATAAATCCTAAAATAAATCCTAAATAAAGCCTAGTCAACCCTGATCAAATCCTAACAAATCCTAAAACAAATCCTAACTAAATCCTAGTCAATCTTGGTCAAATCTTAACAAATACTAAAATCCTAGTCAACCATGGTCAAACTTTAACAAATCCTAAAATAAACCCTAATTAAATCCTAATCAATCCTGGTCAAACTTTAACAAATCCTAAACAAACACTAAATCCTAAATCCAACCCTAAATCCTAACTGAATCCTAACCAAGCCCTACGCAATTCCTAAGGCAGATTTAGAACCTCAATAATTATTGACTAAACCATTGATCTTGCTTAAAAATTTATATGCTCTTTAAAAACTAAGTTAAGATTTTGAAATAAGCACATAAAATTCTGATTTTGCAAAACCATTACAAAGTCATTACCAACTCAAATCACTCCCAACTAATGTTTAAAGAAAGATCCTCTAGTTTTCTCTCTAATCCCACCTTTTGATCTACAAAAAGCCTTTGGATCCACCGTAGGCATGTGGTTTTGTGCCTTAGGGTCTGATTTTGATCCCGGCTCATAACTGGTCCTTTGTGGATATCTATTTTGAAATTTTTATAGTAAATTTTTTTGAAATCTATTTTTAATTCCTTCTTATATATACCTATATTATTTTATTTCCCAATCTATTTTATTTTGCCTTATAGCCCTACAAAATAAATAGAAGCTTATTTGTAAAAAAGGCAACATTAACATCCATTAGTTTTACTCTCTTTTCACTATTATCTATTTTTCTAAGATAATTTGCTATAATACTTTGAACTAAGATCTTCTATAATATGCTATTTCCACACTCTTTCACCTAATAGTCACGTTACATCATGACACCGTCTCTATCATGAATCAAGGACTTGTTCCATCTCATATTTCATGTGGTTCTCGATTTCAATATAAGGTGGTGGTGGTTGTATCCGTTCTAGTAAAGTTCATTCGCTATAAGATTGAAGAAGACAAACATGAAAGATTGGATGTACCTTCATGGATGTCGATAGTTTCAACCGATAAGCTACCGGATTGATTTGTTCTTGAATGCAGAATGGTTCCAACTTCTTATTATCCAACTTACTGCAAGGTCAAGTGGTCTTGATGTTTTATTACAAGAGCCAAAGCTTATCTCCAATATGAAAAGTAGGAGAATCCTTCCGAAATTTGTCTACAGAAGCTTTGTACGAGTCTTGAGCTACCTGTAACTGAAGCTTTAAGGTGGTCTGGATCTCTATTAAATGCTTTACAAGATCTTTAGCTCTTAGATTGTCATCTTTGGATTTATCCAATAAATCGAGTTTTGGATGTATCCATAATTTACAAAGAAATGTGTTTGTTGGATTGAGGCATAGACCGAATTGTTATATGCAAACTCTGCCAATGGTAGATATGTAGTCCAATCATCTTATTGATAGTTAATTGTACATCGTAGATATTGCTCCAAGATTTGGTTGATTCACTTTGTTTGACCATCGATTTGAGGATGGAAGGCAGAAGAGAGTTTGATATCTACCTTCAGTATGTCAAAAAAAAACCTCTAAAACTTTGATATAAATTGAGGCCTTTGGTCCAAAATAATGTCATCTGGTAAACTATGATACCGATATATATTGTCAATAAATAATCTTACTGTTTCTTCACGAGAAGTTATCTTTTTGCATAGAACAAAATGTATCATCTTTGTAAACCAATCTATCACCACATAAATAGCATCAAATATTGCAGAAGGTGGCAAATTTGTGATAAAGTTCATAGATACTAAAGACCATGGTCGCTTTGAAATTGGCAGAGGTTGTAAACATCCATAAGGGCGATCTTGAGGATTCTTTGATCTTGAACAAAGGTCACATAATAGCACAAAATTCTTTACTACCTTCCACATTTGAGGCCACTAAAAGTCTCAAAAAATAAGCTCTATTTTTTTATTAAATCCAAAGTGACCTGCAGCCAAGAAGTCATGTCAAGATTGAAGAATACAAAGTCGAATTGGTCCTTCCAAAATGTATAGTCGATTTTCAAAATATAATAACCTGTTGTCGTACTGTAATTACTTACAGTATGTAAAATCCACTCAAAATGCCTAATATGTTTATAGATTTAGATATGTGTTAGAATGGTTAGTAAAATAAATTAAAGGGATTGATAGAAGAAACTTTATTTTATTTTTACTTGTTTTGATTATGATACTTAAAAAAATATAAGATCTAAATATTTAGTATGAAGCCTTGAGAGAAGGTGGGGACTGAAGGATGAAAATTTAAGCTAGTAAGAGGCTAATTGGGAGGGATGAAATCAAGCCATGGTTGGATGAAGGCAAGGAATAGGGAACTTCATCCCTATTGGTCGAATACCATGCCCAATGGGCTTTGAGGAGGCTGCCTGCGACCTTAACACGGGTTTTCGGCAACTTCAAAAGGGAAATTTGCAATTTCAGAGATAGGGTTGTAAAGTTTAGGGATTTGGATATAGTTTGAGAGGAAATTTTAGGCGATTTGGAGTTAGGGTGAAGAAGTTATACTTGTTCAAAGTTAAAGAGTGGATTTCATTTATATTGTCACTCTTTTGGGATTTTGCGGAGTTGTACGGAGGCTTTTGGAGATCGGACGGTGCAGCTAGAGAGGAGATTTCAAGTTCTACACCTGATGTGGAAGAATTACTACATTTGGAGTTTTAAAAAAGGAGTTATTTGGGAGTCAAAGACAGCAGATTGAATTCCAAGGCAGTAAGTAGACCGTTTTGTTGATGGTGATGGGGTTTGCCATATCTTAAGTTTTTGGACGAATTTTTATCTCAAAATATCCAAAAAGGTGTATTATTGTGCTAAGAAGCTATACATCAAAGTTTCATAGCATTTGGACTTTTAGATTGTGAGATATGAAGAATTTAGTACACGGGTGTTTGTAAACAAGGGTTTAAAGCTACTGCTAGGGTTTTGGCGATATCTAAAGATTGATAATGAATCGACGGTTGAAATTTGTGGTGGTAGTTGTGAAGAATTTATCAGTACTTCATGGAAAATTTTACTATGTTTGGACGGTCGGATCAGGAGATATGAGATGTTGAAGTTTGGAAAAATTTCCACATAAAGATATATAAGGTTTTAGAGGATTTTATCACACTTTGGATGTTGTTAGTTACTTGAGGCTTATGTATTTGATGTAATTTCTCAAAAGGGAAAAATGTATATATATAAACTTTGAGTTTTCCTCATTTTTGAAGCTTGATTGAGAAATTAGTGACAGCTAGAAGCCCAGCGCTTTCTTAAGGCAAATTCTCGCTACCCCGACACCGTCCTCAATCTTGAACTTGTCTTTGTCAAAGTGCTGCTTCACATCCAAGACTAATGAGTCCACAGTTGATGCTCCATGAACTAATTCTAAAAAATCAGCATCAATTGGTATGATCATGGAGGTGGTGCGGAGGCAAAACTGTTCTGGTTGTAGTAAAGTTGTACATTGCTGATCAAATGCTACATCTCCAGTCTTCAGTGCTAGATATGATTTCTTTGATAATGCATCCAATAATCCTTATTGTCTTCCTCACCAATATGTGATGATGAAGTCAAATCGGGATAATGACATGTTCCATCGAACTTGGCGACGATTTAAAACTCAAGCTATTGTGAAATATTCCAAATTCTTTTGATATATATATATAGTCATCACATGTGCAATACCCTCTAATAAATGATGCCACTCTTGGAAAGAATTAACTATCGCAAGTAGTTCCTTATTGTGAATTTTATAGTTGATTTTTGCTGCCGAAAATTTTCTTGAGTAGAATGCAACTAAGTGAAGTTTATCATCTTTCTCCATCTGTGATAATACAATTCTTAGCGCAAAGTTAGAAGCATTTGTTTCCAAATAGAAGGCCTTTGTAAAGTTGGGATGTATCAAGATAGGAGTTGTCGTAAACGCCAACTTTAACTCTTGAAAAGTCTCTTGTGCTCCGATACTCCACTCAAGTTTGTCCTTTGATGTCAACCGTATTAATGGGGCTGCAATTTGTGAGTAGTTCTTGATGAAAATGCGATAGAAGTTCGCAAATCCAAGAAAATATTGTACGTCTCGTACCGTCTTTGATACTGCCCAATCCGTTACTGCTTGAACTTTCTTTTGATCCATCAATAATCCTTCGTCCAAAATAATATAACCAAGAAATTCCACCTTGGGTTGATAGAATATGCATTTTTCTAACTTGGCGTATAATCACGCATCCCGAAGTTTTTGTGACATCAACTTCACATGACCTTCATGTTCTTGAACATTCTTAGAATAGATCAAAATATCATTAAGATAACAAACAACAAATTTGTCCAAATATTCTTAGAAAACATCATTCATCAAATGTTGAAATATAGCTGGTACATTGGTCAATCCAAAAGACATGACATTATATTCAAAATGTCTATACCTCATCCGAAATGCAGTCTTCTATTCATCTCCCGCCTTTATTCATATAAGATTGTAAGCTCCACGAAGATCTATCTTGGTGTATATTTTGGCTTCACCAAGTTGCTCCAAGAGTTTGAATATTAGTGGTAATGGATATTGATTCTTTACGGTGATCTTGTTCAAACCTTGATAATCCACGCATATTCGTAATGAGCCATCTTTCTTCTTTATAAAGAGGATAGGTGCACCTGCTAGGTACTAGAGATTTAGAATACATTTTTCATTTAGTTTCATGAGTAACATTGCTAGAAGACAAAGGTCGGCCATCTATGACTTCTAAATAGACAGGCTTTGGTTTCTTTATAAGAAGAAATTTGTGAAGCTTGACAAACTCTTCATCTAAAAAATAAGAAAATGCTCCTGAGTCTAGTAGAGCATCGATTTGTAATTTTTAAATACCAAGAAATAAAGGTACTGTAAAGCAATGAAAAGGTTGAGCTGAGAGAAAGGGACCTTGATTAATTTGGGGTGTTGAGATGTCCAACCGCACGGTCCCTATTGCGGCTGGGCGTCCTTAATTTTCTACACCCTGTTGTGTTGTGACACAATTATATGGTGAAACTATGACTAAAAATGATTTTTCAATTGATACTCTATTATCTTAGTTCAACAAGAATTCAACATATTTTAACAAGGTTTTTATGAAAGCCTCTTAGTTTATTTTCTTCACTTAATAGCTAATAGATAAGAATTAGTTAGTAATTTTATCTTCTAGGCTATAATAATTCTTTTATTGCCTTAGAAAGGCGATAAAATAGTAAAAATATAATAAAAAAGATAAATTACTAGCATGATTGATAGTAGGATTAAATTGAGGGTAGGATCAAGATATAAAATCCCTAGGATAGGTTAGATTGATACCCAGGGATTGGCTATTTATAGGACAAGGTCGAAATCAAACCTTTGGCTACTAAAACGGCTGCTTAGGGCAAAATATAAAGGATTTTGCAGATTGGATTTTTGGATTGGATAGCTAGCTTGAAGCTTATTCTAGGAACATTAAATTTATTGCCATAGGATTATAGATGACTTTGCAATCATTGTTCAAAATCAAGGTTTATATTGGTGTTCTGGGTTTTATATAAGACAATGATGGCTTGCATTCTTGAGTGATTCATGCAATCTCTATAGCATCTATGGTTCAAAATTTGATATTGTCTAGACTGTTGGATGTGCTAAGTGTGTACAAAGTTTATTTTAATCTAACAATGCAATGAGGAGATATTTGGGCCTTGTCAAAAGTTGGCAGTTTAGGATTGGATAGAATTTCTATGATAACAAAAGATCTACAAATTGGATCAATGTAAATTTTGGCATGGTGATAGAAGACTTTGAGATCAAGCTACAAACCAAGTTTGAGTTGAAGTTAATAGTTGGCAAAGGAGAAATCACCACTGGAATTTTTGCATCAATTTTCAAGTTGGTGGCCGAGTATCATTTGTGTGGTTTTTGGATACTTTCTCGCAATGTGTAAGTTGGGTTGGGCTGAATTTTTCTAAGCATGTAGAAAGCTTATACTAACATTTGTGTGAAAAATTTCATACTAATTGGATAGTTAGATTAAAAGTTATAGCTTCTCAAAGCTCACTGATTAAGATTAGGGCTTGCAAAGAAAAATAAAAATTGCTTAATTATAAAAGAAACGAGGCTATTGGGATATATATATGGTTGATGTTACTAAGAGGAGTATTTTTATATACTTTTGAATTGAACTTTGAATTATATTCTTCATATATGGGTGAAATCTATTAGGGTTTATTGATTATTTGTAAACACAACTTTATCTTCCACAGCCAAGTGCCCGGTGCATTCTCGAACAAGACAACACATGATACGACAACGCTCATGCTCCTGAGTCTTGTTGTTCAAGGCCCCTATTTTTTAGGACAATTTCCAACTTTATGGCCTATCTCTCTACAATGTAAGCACAAATTTTTTTCCAATTGTTGCTTCTTTTCTTCAATTGTGAAGGGCTTGAAACATACCGTATTGATTTGCATGACTTCCCTTTCAAATTGAGCTTCCACACTCTTGATAAGAGCATCCAAGTAGACTTGGTTTCCTTGTAGATATTGTATAGCTCTAGAATATTGGTCTTAATGTCATTAAAAAAGCCGATTGTCACACTTCATTGCTTGACTGATTGCTTCGTTGAGTGTTTGAGGGTTGAGTAGAGATAACAATAAATCCTTCACGTCATCTCTGAGTTTCCAATAAAATTGACTCACTAGTGCTTCTTCTTCCTAATTGATATCACATGCAAGTTATTTGAAGTCCATTGCGTAAACAGATGTAGAGCATGATCCTTGACGCAGAGAACAAATCTTGGTGGTTGTCCATCAAGCCTTATCATACTCTTCAAATGCTTCCTTGAATGCTTTTAGAAAAGTCTCAAAATTACTCAAGATAGAAGATCTTTCTTCAAATAAGGGGGCAAACTAAGACAAAGCTTGTCCAGTAAGCAATGTCTCTACTAATCCAACTCGTGACTCCTCAATTGAATAGCGTTCCGATTGTAAGAATGTTACCAATCAAACTTGATTTACAAAACAAAAAAATTTTGATCGAGTACCATCAAACTTCTTTGAGAGACTGACTCGAGGCTTTTTGTACTACATTATAATCAAAATCTCACATTGACATATAGATGGCAGTACTTAATTAGCTAGAGGTAGTTGTATTGTAGTCTTAGCCACTCCTACTCTTGTAACTTCAGGGGGCTTAGCAAAATTTTCTTCAATTTTAGCAATCCTAATTGCTAAAATGTTAAGGGCTTTGATGATCACATCTAACTTTGATTCCAAAGATTTTACCATGTTAACGTCTTCTCTACCATCCATGCTAAGTAAAGAAGAAGGAATTAATACCGGTCCAAGGAAAGGTAATCCGCAATCTTTAGAATGCTCAAGTATCTCTAAGGAGAGGAGTAATCTACTCTCTGCTTCAAAGAACTAAGCTTTAATATTGATTGAAAGGTAGTCTCGACAAATTGTCACTGACACAGAATATAGATTAAATGTCACAGATACAGAATATAGACTAGTAGTCTAAATAAGAAGTTCAAGAAGAATTGATAAGAATTAGATTAATCAAATGATTACAAGAACAACACTAGAGAGGTGAGCTAGAGTTCCAAGAGATGTAATGTTAAGACTAAAGAACTCTTCAACCTCAACTCCAAGATATATATTACTACCTCAAAAGCTTCTGTCAAGAACATGAATTAGAAAAAGATGTATAATCTAATGAAAATTGTATCAAAATAAAATCACAAAATAAGAATAAGAAAGTATGTATTTTCAAAGGAAAACTGGAATGGCTATTGCCAAAGACTGGAAACATGAAGCCTCTTGAAATTAGACTAGGATCAGGAAAGGAGTTGACAAGAGTGAACAAGGCTTCATTCTCACTTCTATAAATACTATCAAATTAAAAGCTACATGGCGGTATTCTATAAGACCTCATACACGTGTCTAATTTACAAGACACGTGTCAAACTTGTTTGACAAGTTTTCCACATGTGCGCAACGTACTTGGCTTATTCTATAAGCTACAAACATGTGTGATACATGGCTAGCTAATTCCACAAGCTACCAACGTGTGCGCCATGTGGCTAGCTTATTGACCAAGATTCTAACCTACCAATCACCTATAGACATATATAAAAGTGATTCCACGTCTATGAAGCTTCTAGAAAGTTTTTCTATCAGATATTATCAAATCAACTTATTTTATCTACTTCTATTGATCTATATTATTTAGATAATTTATTGGAATAAATCTTATGTCCGTGACATTATCTCCCCCTTTTTAGGGACGAGTTCCATGAGGAACGGTGATTATATGTTGAGAAAGTCCAAGATACGTCAAATTGTGCTTACCACATACTTTGATCTTTGTTCCCTTTGAAGGTAGTTGATAGGTCCTTTCAGCCATCGATAATGTCCCATATCAGGGCAAGAAGACCACCCTGTTATTTGATCAATGTTGAGGCCTTCATAACTTCTTTCAAAGAAAACATTAGGAACACCATCAGGAATAATTCCTACCTCTTAAAGTCTCACCAAACATCGAGAGTCTCTTCCAAGGTCGTGATATCAAACACGTTGTATTTCGCCATCAATCTGAGGAAGGACATGTCGTTTTTGAGGATCTTCATCTCTATTCCGTCATCTTGAAGGTTGTGATAGTCATAATATCTTGTCTGATAAATAAGCAAATGATGGCTCTTGAGCTGAATTCATTGGTTGTTGATCCTCCATCTCTTTGGCACGAATAAATCTAAAGAAATGACAAATAATGATACAAAATAGGATGAAACCTCTATAGAACCTGCTTTGCTTTATAGCAAAGATTTTCTTGATTCTTTATCTTGGTTTTGACGGATGTCGTTGATGAAATGCATTGACTTTTATTGATGCATTTGTTAGATTCTTTGATGGCTTCTATGTGTGTTCACTAATATCGTATCCGCACCAATGCACAAGATATTCCAATCGATTTTGATACTGCCTTGAATCTAAAATCTCTTCAACCTCGAATTCTTCATCGTTGTCTACTTCTGTAGGAGGCGATGGCATTTGTCTTCTTCCTTGTATATCCACTATCTTATATGGCTCGAGTAGTGACATGTGGAATACAAGATGGATCTTCATGGACTCTGATAGGTGTAATGGATATACAACTAGATTGATTTGTTCAGAAATAGGAAAAGGTCCAAGCCTACGATAGTCTAACTTATCACAAAGACAAGTAGTCTTGATATTGCAACAAAATAACCATACCTTGTCTCCCACGTCGAATTGTGGTTATTCCTTGCGATACACATCTGCATTTATTTTTTGTTGTTCTTGAGCTTCTTTTAATTGCACCTTCATTATTGCATGTAGCTTTGACAAACGATTTGCTAAATCTTCTACTGTTGGATTATCAACTTTTGAAAAGTCAAAAGCATCAAGTCATGGGTGATAACCATAATTAGCGAAGAAAGGTGTTTGTTGCATAGAAGAATGTATCGTATTATTATAAGCAAATTCTACCAATGGCAGAAGAGCTGTCCAATCATCTTGTTGGTAGTTGATGGTACACCTTAAATATTGCTCCAAGACTTGATTCACGCACTATGTTTGTCTATTAGTTTGAGGATGATAAGCTGAAGATAACTTTATGTCTACTTTTAAGATCTTGAAAAGGATTCTCCAAAATCTTGACACAAATTGAGTTCTCCTATCCAATATAATATCCTTAGGTAATCCATGATAGCGATAGATATTATCAATGAAAAACTTAGCTGTTTTTTCACTTGTGATAGATTTTATGCATGGCACAAAATATGCCATCTTGGTGATCCGATTTACTATTATAAATATAAAATCATAAGATCTTGAGCTTAGAAGATTTGTGATGAAATCCATAGAAACAAAAGACCATAGTTGTTCTGAAATAGGTAATGGCTGAAGAAGCCCAAAAGATCAATGACGAGGAGTCTTTGATCTTGAGCAGATATCACATGATTGTACAAAGTCTTTGACTACCTTCTATATTTGAGGCCACTAAAAATCTCTTGATATAAGTTCCAAAGTCTTATTGTATCTAAAATATCTTGCCGTTGGAAAATTATGACGTGCTTGAAGAACACGTAAACGTGCTTCTCCTTCTGGAACATATAGGCGTCCTTCAAAATATAGTAGATTGTTCTTGAACTTGAATTTAAAAGAATCACGAGACTTGGAAGAATTATTCTTGGTATCATGAATAAGAGGGTCTGAGGACATACTTGATTGAATTTGCTTGAGAAAAGTTGAATTAATAGTCAATGTTGATTTCATTGCTCGAAGATGAAACTGCTCTGGTTTCAAAAGGGCCATTCTTTGTTGTTCAAAAGCTGCATCTCTTTCTTTTGGTACAAAATAAGAATGTCTAGAAAAGACATCGGATAAACCTTGTTGTTTTCTTGGCCAATAAGTAATAATGAACTCAAATCTTGACAAAGACATACTCCAATGAGCTTGACGACGATTCAAGACGTGTGCCGACATAAAATACTCGAGATTCTTGTGTTCCATCGAACTTGGCGACGATTTAAAACTCAAGCTATTGTGAAATATTCCAAATTCTTTTGATATGTATATATAGTCATCACATGTGCAACACCCTTTAATAAATGATGCCACTCTTGGAAAGAATTAACTATCGCAAGTAGTTCCTTATTGTGAATTTTATAGTTGATTTTTGCTGCTGAAAATTTTCTTGAGTAGAATGCAACTAAGTGAAGTTTATCATCTTTCTCCATCTGTGATAATACAATTCTTAGCGCAAAGTTAGAAGCATTTGTTTCCAAATAGAAGGCCTTTGTAAAGTTGGGATGTATCAAGATAGGAGTTGTCGTAAACGCCAACTTTAACTCTTGAAAAGTCTCTTGTGCTCCGATACTCCACTCAAGTTTGTCCTTTGATGTCAACCGTATTAATGGGGCTGCAATTTGTGAGTAGTTCTTGATGAAAATGCGATAGAAGTTCGCAAATCCAAGAAAATATTGTACGTCTCGTACCGTCTTTGATACTGCCCAATCCGTTACTGCTTGAACTTTCTTTTGATCCATCAATAATCCTTCGTCCAAAATAATATAACCAAGAAATTCCACCTTGGGTTGATAGAATATGCATTTTTCTAACTTGGCGTATAATCACGCATCCCGAAGTTTTTGTGACATCAACTTCACATGACCTTCATGTTCTTGAACATTCTTAGAATAGATCAAAATATCATTAAGATAACAAACAACAAATTTGTCCAAATATTCTTAGAAAACATCATTCATCAAATGTTGAAATATAGCTGGTACATTGGTCAATCCAAAAGACATGACATTATATTCAAAATGTCTATACCTCATCCGAAATGCAGTCTTTTATTCATCTCCCGCCTTTATTCATATAAGATTGTAAGCTCCACGAAGATCTATCTTGGTGTATATTTTGGCTTCACCAAGTTGCTCCAAGAGTTTGAATATTAGTGGTAATGGATATTGATTCTTTACGGTGATCTTGTTCAAACCTTGATAATCCACGCATATTCGTAATGAGCCATCTTTCTTCTTTACAAAGAGGATAGGTGCACCTGCTAGGTACTAGAGATTTAGAATACATTTTTCATTTAGTTTCATGAGTAACATTGCTAGAAGACAAAGGTCGGCCATCTATGACTTCTAAATAGACAGGCTTTGGTTTCTTTATAAGAAGAAATTTGTGAAGCTTGACAAACTCTTCATCTAAAAAATAAGAAAATGCTCCTGAGTCTAGTAGAGCATCGATTTGTAATTTTTAAATACCAAGAAATAAAGGTACTGTAAAGCAATGAAAAGGTTGAGCTGAGAGAAAGGGACCTTGATTAATTTGGGGTGTTGAGATGTCCAACCGCACGGTCCCTATTGCGGCTGGGCGTCCTTAATTTTCTACACCCTGTTGTGTTGTGACACAATTATATGGTGAAACTATGACTAAAAATGATTTTTCAATTGATACTCTATTATCTTAGTTCAACAAGAATTCAACATATTTTAACAAGGTTTTTATGAAAGCCTCTTAGTTTATTTTCTTCACTTAATAGCTAATAGATAAGAATTAGTTAGTAATTTTATCTTCTAGGCTATAATAATTCTTTTATTGCCTTAGAAAGGCGATAAAATAGTAAAAATATAATAAAAAAGATAAATTACTAGCATGATTGATAGTAGGATTAAATTGAGGGTAGGATCAAGATATAAAATCCCTAGGATAGGTTAGATTGATACCCAGGGATTGGCTATTTATAGGACAAGGTCGAAATCAAACCTTTGGCTACTAAAACGGCTGCTTAGGGCAAAATATAAAGGATTTTGCAGATTGGATTTTTGGATTGGATAGCTAGCTTGAAGCTTATTCTAGGAACATTAAATTTATTGCCATAGGATTATAGATGACTTTGCAATCATTGTTCAAAATCAAGGTTTATATTGGTGTTCTGGGTTTTATATAAGACAATGATGGCTTGCATTCTTGAGTGATTCATGCAATCTCTATAGCATCTATGGTTCAAAATTTGATATTGTCTAGACTGTTGGATGTGCTAAGTGTGTACAAAGTTTATTTTAATCTAACAATGCAATGAGGAGATATTTGGGCCTTGTCAAAAGTTGGCAGTTTAGGATTGGATAGAATTTCTATGATAACAAAAGATCTACAAATTGGATCAATGTAAATTTTGGCATGGTGATAGAAGACTTTGAGATCAAGCTACAAACCAAGTTTGAGTTGAAGTTAATAGTTGGCAAAGGAGAAATCACCACTGGAATTTCTGCATCAATTTTCAAGTTGGTGGCCGAGTATCATTTGTGTGGTTTTTGGATACTTTCTCGCAATGTGTAAGTTGGGTTGGGCTGAATTTTTCTAAGCATGTAGAAAGCTTATACTAACATTTGTGTGAAAAATTTCATACTAATTGGATAGTTAGATTAAAAGTTATAGCTTCTCAAAGCTCACTGATTAAGATTAGGGCTTGCAAAGAAAAATAAAAATTGCTTAATTATAAAAGAAACGAGGCTATTGGGATATATATATGGTTGATGTTACTAAGAGGAGTATTTTTATATACTTTTGAATTGAACTTTGAATTATATTCTTCATATATGGGTGAAATCTATTAGGGTTTATTGATTATTTGTAAACACAACTTTATCTTCCACAGCCAAGTGCCCGGTGCATTCTCGAACAAGACAACACATGATACGACAACGCTCATGCTCCTGAGTCTTGTTGTTCAAGGCCCCTATTTTCTAGGACAATTTCCAACTTTATGGCCTATCTCTCTACAATGTAAGCACAAATTTTTTTCCAATTGTTGCTTCTTTTCTTCAATTGTGAAGGGCTTGAAACATACCGTATTGATTTGCATGACTTCCCTTTCAAATTGAGCTTCCACACTCTTGATAAGAGCATCCAAGTAGACTTGGTTTCCTTGTAGATATTATATAGCTCTAGAATATTGGTCTTGATGTCATTAAAAAAGCCGATTGTCACACTTCATTGCTTGACTGATTGCTTCGTTGAGTGTTTGAGGGTTGAGTAGAGATAACAATAAATCCTTCACGTCATCTCTGAGTTTCCAATAAAATTGACTCACTAGTGCTTCTTCTTCCTAATTGATATCACATGCAAGTTATTCGAAGTCCATTGCGTAAACAGATGTAGAGCATGATCCTTGACGCAGAGAACAAATCTTGGTGGTTGTCCATCAAGCCTTATCATACTCTTCAAATGCTTCCTTGAATGCTTTTAGAAAAGTCTCAAAATTACTCAAGATAGAAGATCTTTCTTCAAATAAGGGGGCAAACTAAGACAAAGCTTGTCCAGTAAGCAATGTCTCTACTAATCCAACTCGTGACTCCTCAATTGAATAGCGTTCCGATTGTAAGAATGTTACCAATCAAACTTGATTTACAAAACAAAAAAATTTTGATCGAGTACCATCAAACTTCTTTGAGAGACTGACTCGAGGCTTTTTGTACTACATTATAATCAAAATCTCACATTGACATATAGATGGCAGTACTTAATTAGCTAGAGGTAGTTGTATTGTAGTCTTAGCCACTCCTACTCTTGTAACTTCAGGGGGCTTAGCAAAATTTTCTTCAATTTTAGCAATCCTAATTGCTAAAATGTTAAGGGCTTTGATGATCACATCTAACTTTGATTCCAAAGATTTTACCATGTTAACGTCTTCTCTACCATCCATGCTAAGTAAAGAAGAAGGAATTAATACCGGTCCAAGGAAAGATAATCCGCAATCTTTAGAATGCTCAAGTATCTTTAAGGAGAGGAGTAATCTACTCTCTGCTTCAAAGAACTAAGCTTTAATATTGATTGAAAGGTAGTCTCGACAAATTGTCACTGACACAGAATATAGATTAAATGTCACAGATACAGAATATAGACTAGTAGTCTAAATAAGAAGTTCAAGAAGAATTGATAAGAATTAGATTAATCAAATGATTACAAGAACAACACTAGAGAGGTGAGCTAGAGTTCCAAGAGATGTAATGTTAAGACTAAAGAACTCTTCAACCTCAACTCCAAGATATATATTACTACCTCAAAAGCTTCTGTCAAGAACATGAATTAGAAAAAGATGTATAATCTAATGAAAATTGTATCAAAATAAAATCACAAAATAAGAATAAGAAAGTATGTATTTTCAAAGGAAAACTGGAATGGCTATTGCCAAAGACTGGAAACATGAAGCCTCTTGAAATTAGACTAGGATCAGGAAAGGAGTTGACAAGAGTGAACAAGGCTTCATTCTCACTTCTATAAATACTATCAAATTAAAAGCTACATGGCGGTATTCTATAAGACCTCATACACGTGTCTAATTTACAAGACACGTGTCAAACTTGTTTGACAAGTTTTTCACATGTGCGCAACGTACTTGGCTTATTCTATAAGCTACAAACATGTGTGATACATGGCTAGCTAATTCCACAAGCTACCAACGTGTGCGCCATGTGGCTAGCTTATTGACCAAGATTCTAACCTACCAATCACCTATAGACATATATAAAGGTGATTCCACGTCTATGAAGCTTTTAGAAAGTTTTTCTATCAGATATTATCAAATCAACTTATTTTATCTACTTCTATTGATCTATATTATTTAGATAATTTATTGGAATAAATCTTATGTCCGTGACATTATCTCCCCCTTTTTAGGGACGAGTTCCATGAGGAACGGTGATTATATGTTGAGAAAGTCCAAGATACGTCAAATTGTGCTTACCACATACTTTGATCTTTGTTCCCTTTGAAGGTAGTTGATAGGTCCTTTCAGCCATCGATAATGTCCCATATCAGGGCAAGAAGACCACCCTGTTATTTGATCAATGTTGAGGCCTTCATAACTTCTTTCAAAGAAAACATTAGGAACACCATCAGGAATAATTCCTACCTCTTAAAGTCTCACCAAACATCGAGAGTCTCTTCCAAGGTCGTGATATCAAACACGTTGTATTTCGCCATCAATCTGAGGAAGGACATGTCGTTTTTGAGGGTCTTCATCTCTATTCCGTCATCTTGAAGGTTGTGATAGTCATAATATCTTGTCTGATAAATAAGCAAATGATGGCTCTTGAGCTGAATTCATTGGTTGTTGATCCTCCATCTCTTTGGCACGAATAAATCTAAAGAAATGACAAATAATGATACAAAATAGGATGAAACCTCTATAGAACCTGCTTTGCTTTATAGCAAAGATTTTCTTGATTCTTTATCTTGGTTTTGACGGATGTCGTTGATGAAATGCATTGACTTTTATTGATGCATTTGTTAGATTCTTTGATGGCTTCTATGTGTGTTCACTAATATCGTATCCGCACCAATGCACAAGATATTCTAATCGATTTTGATGCTGCCTTGAATCTAAAATCTCTTCAACCTCGAATTCTTCATCGTTGTCTACTTCTGTAGGAGGCGATGGCATTTGTCTTCTTCCTTGTATATCCACTATCTTATATGGCTCGAGTAGTGACATGTGGAATACAAGATGGATCTTCATGGACTCTGATAGGTGTAATGGATATACAACTAGATTGATTTGTTCAGAAATAGGAAAAGGTCCAAGCCTACGATAGTCTAACTTATCACAAAGACAAGTAGTCTTGATATTGCAACAAAATAACCATACCTTGTCTCCCACGTCGAATTGTGGTTATTCCTTGCGATACACATCTGCATTTATTTTTTGTTGTTCTTGAGCTTCTTTTAATTGCACCTTCATTATTGTATGTAGCTTTGACAAACGATTTGCTAAATCTTCTACTGTTGGATTATCAACTTTTGAAAAGTCAAAAGCATCAAGTCATGGGTGGTAACCATAATTAGCGAAGAAAGGTGTTTGTTGCATAGAAGAATGTATCATATTATTATAAGCAAATTCTACCAATGGCAGAAGAGCTGTCCAATCATCTTGTTGGTAGTTGATGGTACATCTTAAATATTGCTCCAAGACTTGATTCACGCACTAAGTTTGTCTATTAGTTTGAGGATGATAAGTTGAAGATAACTTTATGTCTACTTTTAAGATCTTGAAAAGGATTCTCCAAAATCTTGACACAAATTGAATTCTCCTATCCAATATAATATCCTTAGATAATCCATGATAGCGATAGATATTATCAATGAAAAACTTAGCTGTTTTTTCACTTGTGATAGATTTTATGCATGGCACAAAATATGCCATCTTGGTGATCCGATCTACTATTATAAATATAAAATCATAAGATCTTGAGCTTAGAAGATTTGTGATGAAATCCATAGAAACAAAAGACCATAGTTGTTCTGAAATAGGTAATGGCTGAAGAAGCCCAAAAGATCAATGACGAGGAGTCTTTGATCTTGAGCAGATATCACATGATTGTACAAAGTCTTTGACTACCTTCTATATTTGAGGCCACTAAAAATCTCTTGATATAAGTTCCAAAGTCTTATTGTATCTAAAATATCTTGCCGTTGGAAAATTATGACGTGCTTGAAGAACACGTAAACGTGCTTCTCCTTCTGGAACATATAGGCGTCCTTCAAAATATAGTAGATTGTTCTTGAACTTGAATTTAAAAGAATCACGAGACTTGGAAGAATTATTCTTGGTATCATGAATAAGAGGGTCTGAGGACATACTTGATTGAATTTGCTTGAGAAAAGTTGAATTAATAGTCAATGTTGATTTCATTGCTCGAAGATGAAACTGCTCTGGTTTCAAAAGGGCCATTCTTTGTTGTTCAAAAGCTGCATCTCTTTCTTTTGGTACAAAATAAGAATGTCTAGAAAAGACATCGGATAAACCTTGTTGTTTTCTTGGCCAATAAGTAATAATGAACTCAAATCTTGACAAAGACATACTCCAATGAGCTTGACGACGATTCAAGACATGTGCCGACATAAAATACTCGAGATTCTTGTGCTCCGTGTACATGGTGATTGGACTAGAAGTGCCTTCTAGATAAGGACGCCATTCTTGAAAGGAATCCACGATTGCAAGAAGTTCTTTGTCGTGAATCTCATAATTGATCTCAGGTGCTGAGAATTTTCTTGAATGAAAAGCTACTGGATGAAGTTTGTCATGTATTCCTATTTGTGACAAAATCGCATTCAAGGCAAAATTTGATGCGTCTGTTTCCATAAAAAATGCCTTGGAAAAGTCAACTCAATACAAGATTGATGCAAAAATAAATGATATCATTAGAGCTTCAAATGTTGCTTTCGCTTCTTGATTCCATTGGAATTTGTCTTTACAGGTCAAACGTGTAGGTGGAGCTACAACTTGAGAGAAGTCTTTGACGAAGATCCGAGAATAATTGACAAATTCTTAAAAACAATGCATATCTCTTGGCATCTTTGAAATCTTCTTATTCATGATTGCCTAGACTTTTTTAGAATCCATCATAAGACCAGCATTTGAAATGATGTATCCTAAGAAATTGATTGAGTAATGTGAAATATACACTTTTTTAGTTTGGCGTACAATCTTGCATCTCTAAATTTTTGTAATACTTGACGAACATGTATTTCATGTTCTTCTATATTCTTAGAATAGGTCAAAATATCGCCTAGGTAGTAAAGGACAAAATTATCTAGGAATTTTTACTATACTATGCTTATAGCTTTTTACTTGGTCGGCAAGATATTTAATGATATTTTGAGGAAATTCAAGTCTACGAGAATTCCAATCTATTTGAGGGTTATATTTTTCTAGCCATGATAAACCTAAAATAATTGGATTAGATGGAGATTTAATTATGTTTAAGGCTATGTAGCTATTAGGACCATCTATTATTACTTTTATAAGATAAGTTTATAAGTGACATCTTCAAAAGACAATGGACATCCATCTATGACTTCTACATGTACAGATTTAGTTTTTTGTACTAAAGGTATTTTACGATTCTTAACAAATTGTTCATCTAAAAAGCATGTTGAGGCTCCCGAATCTAATAAAGCAGAGGCTCTGTAGTTTTTTGGTCCTAAATATACATCTATTATAAAACAAGGAGAAGATTCTAAAGTGAGAATAGTACCTTCACTAGGAATTGTAGAAGATTCTAGTTGCACGGTGTCGAGTGGCGTGAACTTCTATCTAGGAATACACAGGGTACCTAGCTGTAGAGAATTTTATTTAATATTTATTGGCTAAACTCTAATGAGTTATTTGTCCTTAATAAGAAGGACAAATACACACGATAATATAAGAAAAAGATTTTGTATGATTAAAACCTCTTATTTTTAAGTAGTTTTGTATATAAGTTTTCTCTATGATATGTAGAAAATCCTTAAAAACCTTTTAAAGACTCATCTATATATCAAAATCATGTCATGGCTCTATACATCCACCTTTTACACCTCCATAAAGTTTTGGCTCCCAAAAACACCTTTAGTATGCACAAAAGTCCAAATTTGCAACAAAAACCCTTAAAAATATATTTTCCCGCAAAAGATGTTTTTCTTCCCAAACTTTAGAAAATCATATCTTCTGATCCAGCCGTTTAGTTTTCTTCAAACTTTCAGGCGAGGTAGAATTTACCTTTAAGCTTTACTACAAAAAAATTCAACCGCAAATATACTTTCAATCGTTCGATATCTTAAAACCCCTAGCAGGTTCTTAAAACCCTAGTTTAGAGACACCCGAAAATTATTTTCTCTATATCTCACAAACCCAAAACCCTAATGCCACAAAAATTTTGCACATAGTCTTGTGACATAAACATATATACTCTTGAAAAGTTTTAGCCAAAAATCTATCAAATTGACTAAGATATAGCTCAAAATGTAACTGCTAGTTAAGCAGAGTCACTTACTGTCTTCAGCTTACAAGCACTGACTTCAACTCGCAATATCTCCTTGACATTAGCTTGGATTTTATCAAGCTGTACATGAAAAGTGTAGTGAAGAAAGTGCGCTTTCTAACCCTAGTTGCGGATCTTTGATTGCTCTCTGTATGCGCGAGATATACGCAAAAGAGTGACAATAGGTCCAAAATCGATGCCCTAACTTTGAGTACCTATAACTTTTTCAATATAAGTCCAAATCATGCAAGATTTGCACCTAAACCATACCCAAAAACCTAAACCTGATGACCCTAGCCTCTGATGTTTGACTCCTCTTGAAAGACAAACCCTAACTCCTAATAAACCCTCGGGCAGCCTCCTTCAAGCCCATTGGGCATGATTTTTGGCCAATTAGAATAGAGATTTCTATCATCCACGTCTATTCATCCACATGGATGGCCAAACTACCCTTTTTACACTAAAAATGCTTTTCTAACCCTTCTTCTTATAAGATTTACATACTTGGTGCTTTAAGCAGCAAATAAAATAAGTAAATAAGATCTTAAGGATCATCAATATCTAACATAGGTGACTTAAGATATATACAAGTTATTATCCATATAAAATTAACTTCAAAAGTCACTACTAAAAGAAAATAAGGTTGTATAAACCTTAATAATAATCCTTTTAATAGATCCTTTCTAAACTAGCAACCTAATTACATCCTATAACCAATAAAATCTACTGATATGACTTTCATTTAGCTAAGTAATAAATTGTACATTAAATTTACATATACAATTTTTTCACATAGTAGCCGAACCACAACACGACAACGGTCTCTATTGTAGCTGGACAAATTCATTTTTTGACATGTTGTCTGCTTTGATAGCCGTACTCCTCATTTTGTAGTTGTGTCGTTTCTTCGGACAATATTGAGCAATGTGCTTAGGTTTTCTACAATATAAATATAATCCTGTTTGATGACGTCAAATCTTTTCTTGTTCAATAAGAGGTTTAAAACGTAGTGTATCAATTTATATGTCTTCTACTTCTGAATGTATATTTTGTGAGGACGTTGATGTTGCTATTGAATAATAATGTTGAAGCTCTCATATACGACTCCCAAATCAAAATTCAAAAAGTCGATTGTCACACTTCATAGCAAAATCAATTGCTTGACTCAATGTTTGAGGATCGGATAAATTGAGCATTAATTTTTTTTACCTCATATTGTAATCCGTAGAGAAACTGGCTGATGAGTGCAATATCATCCTATTTGATATCAGTCACTAGTTCTTAAAATTGTGAAGCGTATAACGATACTAATCAATTGCCTTATCATAGGATGCGAATCTTGTTGGTTGCAATACTAAATGCATCATGTTCTCCATACATAGATCAGAATTCCAGTAAAAATGCCTCCCAATTTTTCAATATTAGATCACGACGTTCAAAAAAAGATGAAAACCACGATAAAACAAAATCCGAAAGTAACGTTCCAATAAACCTAACTTGAGATCCTTACGTAGGATAACTTTGAGGTTGAAGTTCAACCACTAGTTGTACCTCATTGACAAATCCTTGAAATTTAGATCTTGTGCCATCAAACTTCTTGGGCAAACTAATTTTTGGTTCTCTAATGCTTGAACAGTGCTCCATCATAGATGATGTAGTATGTTCTGCTGTAGAAATTGACGTAGCTCTAAACATCTCTATATCTTCACTTCCTGCTAATCTTGTTGCTCTTTGTGGTAGTAAATTGAGTTAATGCATTGAAAGCATTAGCTCTCTCATTTGTTCTTGCATTTGTGCCATTCCACTCTTCATTTCTACAAGCTCTGCCATGATAATATAATACGAAGGAAGATGTCTATTCTTACTTTAAAAAATATAAAATAACACACTCAAAAGAAAAAATTCTAGAAACAATATTAGTTTAAAAGTGGGTACTCTACAACTTCTAAAATGCTTATCTCTTATCAAGAGAAAGGGATAATTTTTTTTTGAGATTTGCCAATTATTATTGGATCTTTAACAAAGACTTCTCTCAAGTTGTAGCTCCACCTACACGTTTGACCTGTAAAGACAAATTCCAATGGAATCAAGAAGCGAAAGCAACATTTGAAGCTCTAATGATATCATTTATTTTTGCATCAATCTTGTATTGAGTTGATTTTTCCAAGGCATTTTTTATGGAAACAGACGCATCAAATTTTGCCTTGAATGCAATTTTGTCACAAATAGGAATACATGACAAACTTCATCTAGTAGCTTTTCATTCAAGAAAATTCTCAACACCCGAGATCAATTATGAGATCCACGACAAAGAACTTCTTGCAATCGTGGATTCCTTTCAAGAATGGCGTCCTTATCTAGAAGGCACTTCTAGTCCAATCACCATGTACACGGATCACAAGAATCTCGAGTATTTTATGTCGGCACATGTCTTGAATCGTCGTCAAGCTCATTGGAGTATGTCTTTGTCAAGATTTGAGTTCATTATTACTTATTGGCCAAGAAAACAACAAGGTTTATCCGATGTCTTTTCTAGACATTCTTATTTTGTACCAAAAGAAAGAAATGCAGCTTTTGAACAATAAAGAATGGCCCTTTTGAAACCAGAGCAGTTTCATCTTCGAGCAATGAAATCAACATTGACTATTAATTCAACTTTTCTCAAGAAAATTCAATCAAGTATGTCCTCAGACCCTCTTATTCATGATACCAAGAATAATTCTTCCAAGTCTCGTGATTCTTTTAAATTCAAGTTCAAGAACAATCTACTATATTTTGAAGGACGCCTATATGTTCCAGAAGGAGAAGCACGTTTACGTGTTCTTCAAGCACGTCATAATTTTTCAACGGCAAGATATTTTAGATACAATAAGACTTTGGAACTTATATCAAGAGATTTCTAGTGGCCTCAAATATAGAAGGTAGTCAAAGACTTTGTACAATCATGTGATATCTGCTCAAGATCAAAGACTCCTCGTCATTGACCTTTTGGGCTTCTTCAGCCATTACCTATTTCAGAACAACTATGGTCTTTTGTTTCTATGGATTTCATCACAAATCTTCTAAGCTCAAGATCTTATGATTTTATATTTATAATAGTAGATCGGATCACCAAGATGGCATATTTTGTGCCATGCATAAAATCTATCACAAGTGAAAAAACAGCTAAGTTTTTCATTGATAATATCTATCGCTATCATGGATTATCTAAGGATATTATATTGGATAGGAGAATTCAATTTGTGTCAAGATTTTGGAGAATCCTTTTCAAGATCTTAAAAGTAGACATAAAGTTATCTTCAACTTATCATCCTCAAACTAATAGACAAACTTAGTGCGTGAATCAAGTCTTGGAGCAATATTTAAGATGTACCATCAACTACCAACAAGATGATTGGACAGCTCTTCTGCCATTGGTAGAATTTGCTTATAATAATATGATACATTCTTCTATGCAACAAACACCTTTCTTCGCTAATTATGGTTACCACCCATGACTTGATGCTTTTGACTTTTCAAAAGTTGATAATCCAACAGTAGAAGATTTAGCAAATCGTTTGTCAAAGCTACATACAATAATGAAGGTGCAATTAAAAGAAGCTCAAGAACAACAAAAAATAAATGCAGATGTGTATCGCAAGGAATAACCACAATTCGACGTGGGAGACAAGGTATGGTTATTTTGTTGCAATATCAAGACTACTTGTCTTTGTGATAAGTTAGACTATCGTAGGCTTGGACCTTTTCCTATTTCTGAACAAATCAATCTAGTTGTATATCCATTACACCTATCAGAGTCCATGAAGATCCATCTTGTATTCCACATGTCACTACTCGAGCCATATAAGATAGTGGATATACAAGGAAGAAGACAAATGCCATCGCCTCCTACAGAAGTAGACAACGATGAAGAATTCGAGGTTGAAGAGATTTTAGATTCAAGGCAGCATCAAAATCGATTAGAATATCTTGTGCATTGGTGCGGATACGATATTAGTGAACACACATAGAAGCCATCAAAGAATCTAACAAATGCATCAATAAAAGTCAATGCATTTCATCAACGACATCCGTCAAAACCAAGATAAAGAATCAAGAAAATCTTTGCTATAAAGCAAAGCAGGTTCTATAGAGGTTTCATCCTATTTTGTATCATTATTTGTCATTTCCTTAGATTTATTCGTGCCAAAGAGATGGAGGATCAACAACCAATGAATTCAGCTCAAGAGCCATCATTTGCTTATTTATCAGACAAGATATTATGACTATCACAACCTTCAAGATGACGGAATAGAGATGAAGACCCTCAAAAACGACATGTCCTTCCTCAGATTGATGGCGAAATACAACGTGTTTGATATCACGACCTTGGAAGAGACTCTCGATGTTTGGTGAGACTTTAAGAGGTAGGAATTATTCCTGATGGTGTTCCTAATGTTTTCTTTGAAAGAAGTTATGAAGGCCTCAACATTGATCAAATAACAGGGTGGTCCTCTTGCCCTGATATGGGACATTATCGATGGCTGAAAGGACCTATCAACTACCTTCAAAGGGAACAAAGATCAAAGTATGTGGTAAGCACAATTTGACGTATCTTGGACTTTCTCAACATATAATCACCGTTCCTCATGGAACTCGTCCCTAAAAAGGGGGAGATAATGTCACGGACATAAGATTTATTCCAATAAATTATCTAAATAATATAGATCAATAGAAGTAGATAAAATAAGTTGATTTGATAATATCTGATAGAAAAACTTTCTAAAAGCTTCATAGACGTGGAATCACCTTTATATATGTCTATAGGTGATTGGTAGGTTAGAATCTTGGTCAACAAGCTAGCCACATGGCGCACACGTTGGTAGCTTGTGGAATTAGCTAGCCATGTATCACACATGTTTGTAGCTTATGGAATAAGCCAAGTACGTGGCGCACATGTGGGAAACTTGTCGAACAAGTTTGACACGTGTCTTGTAAATTAGACATGTGTATGAGGTCTTGTAGAATATCGCCATGTAGCTTTTAGTTAGGTAGTATTTATAGAGGTGAGAGTGAAGCCTTGTTCACTCTTGTCAACTCCTTTCCTGATCCTAGTTTAGTTTCAAGAGTCTTCATGTTTTCTGTTTTTGGCAATAGCCATTCCAATTTTCCTTTGAAAATACATACTTTTTTATTCTTATTTTGTGACTTTACTTTGATATAGTTTTCATTAGATTATACATCTTTTTCTAGTTTATGTCCTTGACAGCAAGTGAGGACTTCAAGTTATAAATATGAAAGGACAAGAGTTAAAAAAAAACCTGTATTTTCTTATATGTATTGGTCTAGGACTACTACAGAAACCAAGGTGAGGATTGAAGATTGTAAGAAAACCTATTTGACATTAGTTGATCATGGATCTAAGATCAGCATAATATTTAAAAGCGTTTATATAAAAAAAAATTATGAGCTTATCACACCAACCATGGATGGATAATAAAAGTTGTAAATAATGAGATGTTAGAGACATATACTTTGGAGGTTTACAGTACCTTCTAGAACATTCTAGAAATTTCTCAAGTTAGTGAAAGTTGGTTGAAAAGCTTCTTAGTTGATCAAAGTCAGTTGAGAAGTTTCCTAGTTAATAGAAGGAGCTCAAGAAGCTTCCTAGTTAGTAGAAAGAGCTCAAGAAGCTTTCCAATTAGTAGAAGGAAATCAAGAAGCTTTCCAATTGGTGGAAGTTGCTTAAAAAGCTTCTTAGTTTGATGTAAGCCGCTCAAGAAGCATCCTAGACATGAGTATATATAGGAGTCAAGGCTAAAGAGTTCTTTAGTCTCAACAACGCATCTTTTAGAGTTTTAATTCACCTTTCTTGATGTTGTTTGTATATTCATTTGTTTAATTCAAGTTCTTGTTGGTTTTTGGAAACTTTGTTATAGTTCAAGATTCTTGTTCTGTATTCTTGTGTCCCTCACAATTTGACAAGACTAATCTCATCTTCAATATTAGAGTTGGATCGTTTTTATTAGAGAGTGGATTATCTCTCTACTTGAAGATATACCAGTGCTTTACAAGTTGCGGATTATCCTCTTTTAAATTGATATTTACTTCATTAATATTAGAGCTTTGTTCCTCTTGTAAGAGAGTAGATCACCCTTGTCTTTGAAGTTCTTAAAGCGTTTTAGAGGTTGCGGATTACCCTCCTCTAAACTGATATTATTTTTATATAGATTCCTTCCTTCTTTTTCTTAAAATAGTTGGAGGTCAAGATATTAGTATGATCAAATCTTCTGAGTCTAAGTTAGACGCCATTAAAAGTGTTCTTACTACCTTGTCTGCTAGGACTGTGGAGATTAAAGGAATTGTTGCAAAACTTTGTAATGATGCAATATCTGGAGTACCACAATCTAGACTGCATCCACCTCCAACTTATGCACTTGAGGATGTAGTTCTACCTATACTATACTAAGAAAATCTACCTATTCAATAACGTAAAGGACCTTGAGTTAGTCTTTTAAAGAAATATAATGATACATATTCAAAGTTTTAAGGATTTGTCAATGAAATTTGATTCATGACAGTTTTACAATCGAATACTTATCCAACAAAAGAATCACATGTTGGATTGATTGGCACCTTGCTTACGGGGCAAGGACTATCATGGTTTGCTTCCTTGTTTGAAAAAAGATTGCCAATTTTGAACAACTTTGAAGTTTTCATGGAAGCATTTGTGGAAGCATTTAGAAAACATAACAAGACTCGTTGGGCAACAATTAAGATCTAATCATTACGTTGTTGTATGGCGTGAACTTCTATCTGAGAAACCATTGGATACCTAATTGTGAAAAGTTTATTTGAAACTTATTGGCTAAACTCCAATAAAAGATTTTTTCTTAATAAAAAGGAAAAATAATATAATAATATTACAAAAGAGAAGTTATATAGATAAACCCTCTTATATTCAAGTAGGTTTGTATAAAAAAGGTTCAAATTTCTACAAAACCCTTCAAAACTTTATTCATCCACAAAGACTTATTTCTTCTTGATCTTTAGAATCCAATAACTCTTGATCTAACTATTTAATTTCTATAAAATTTTCTTCAAATTGTAGGTAATCTTTTTAAGTTTCATCAATAAAATAAATCAATCATAAATTCAATTTCAATCGTCTGATATCTCAAAAATCCTAGCAGGTACTTAAAACCCTAGCTTAGAGACATCCAAGCACTATTTTTCCTATATCTCACAAATCCAAAATTCTAATGCCATAAAATTTTTGCACACAGTCTTATAACATAAACATATACACTTTGAAAATTTTGAGCCAAAAACATGTCAAATTGCTTAAGATATAGTTCAAAATGTAACCACTAGTTAAACTGGGTCACTTACTGCCCTTAGCTTACAAGCACTAATTTCAAGTCCTAATATCTCTTTCATCTCAGTTTAGATTTCATCAAGCCATACATAAAAAGTATAGATAAAAAAGTGTCCTTTCCAACCACAATTGCCAATCCTCTATTGCTCTCTACACGCGCAAGTTATGTCCAAAATAATGACATTAGGTACAATTTTGATACCTTAACTTTGAGTGCCTATATCTCTTTTACAAAAAGTCAAAATCATCAAGATTTGCACTAAAATCATATCCAAAAACTCAAACTTGTTGACTCCAGCCTCTAATGTTTGACTTTTGTCAAAAAACAAATCCTAATGTCTAATAAACCCTCAGGCAACCTCTTTGAAGTCCATTGGGCATGATTTTTGGCTAATAGGAATAGAGACTTCTATCATCCATCTCTATTCATCTACATAGATGGCCTAATTACCCCCTTTTATATTAAAAATCCCTTTCCAATCTTTTTTCTCATAAGATTTATATAATATGTGTTCTAAACATCAAATAAAAGAAATAAATAAGATCTTAAGGATCACCAATGTCTAACAAAGGTGACTTAAGATATACAAAAGTTACTATCAATATAAATCAACTTCAAAGTTACTATCAAAAAAAAATAAATAAATTGTATAAAGCTCAATAATGATCTTTTTAGATAGATTTTTTCTAAACTAACAATCTAACCACATCTTATAACCGATAAAACCTACTATTATAGCGTTTATTTAATTGTATAATGAATTGTACATTATATATATATATATATATATATATATATATATCTAATTTTTTCACATGGTAGCTGAATCACAATACAATAACATTAAGAGGTGCGCTCTATATCAATCTATGCATCCAATTTTAGGCAAATAGCATACGACATCAATTGGAATGAAGAAGCTCTAATGAGCCAATTTTATTGGAGATTAAGAGATGATGTGAAGGATTTGTTATTGTCACTTCCGGACCTACATTACTTAATGAAGCCATTAATCAAGCCGTAAAATGTGATAATCAATTATTTCAATGTTGACAAGATCAATGCTCATGGGCTTCAATAAGACAATATACAATCCGACATCCTCATGTAATATCAACAAGCATTTTGAATTCACACTAAAAGTAAAAGATATGTAACTTAATGTAATATAATTTAAACCTCTTAGTCCATAAGAAAAGAAGCGTCTAATAGAAGAAGGTCTATGCTTATATTATGGTGAGGAAGGCCACAAGGTTGATAATTGACCAAAGAAACAAAATTGACACATTACCAAAATCAGGAGTGCAATTATTCAAGAAAACAATAATGTTCAGCCACAATAGGAACCGTGCGGTTGGACAACCTAACACTATAAAACTATTTAGGTTCTTCTCTTTGTGCTCAACATACTCATTATTTTACAATCCCTTTGTATTTTGGCCCTTAAAAGCTTCAGACGACTGCTTTGTTAGATTCTGGGGCATCCAATTGTTTTATAGATGAGACATTCAATAAGCTTCATAAAATTCCTCTAGTAGAAAAACCTAAACCTATTCATGTAGAGGTAATAGACGGACAATCTTTATCCTCTAGTAGTATCACCTATGAAATCACGCCTATAAAAGTGTCATTCAAAGATTATAGAAGCCAAATTGTATTCAATGTTATCAAGACTCCTTCAAATCCTATTATTCTTAGATTATCTTAGTTGGAAAATCATAATTCATCTATAGATTGGAGGTCATGAAGAATAACATTTTTGATGGAGATTCCTACAAAAAAAATTCGTAAAAGGTCCCAAAATAATAAACTTTTTTATTTAAGCAAAGACTTTCATAAAATCAACTAAAGAAGGTATACCATTTATTATTTATGCGACTCCAATTAAAGAAGATATGACTTCATCGACAAGTATTCTAGAGCAGTATAACGAATTTTAAGATATTTTTTAGAAGAAGAATGTTGATATATTACTAGAGCACCGACTATATGATTGTGCTATAGATCTTTAAGAAGGAACGCAACCACCTTTTGGCCTAATGTATAATCTTTCTCAAAATGAGCTTTCAATATTAAAAGATTATATTACTGAAAATCTTGCAAAGAACTTTATCAAACATTCAAAGTCTCCTACAAGTGCACCTATACTTTTTATAAAAAAGAAAGATGGTTCTTTGCATATGTGAGTTGATTATCAAGGATTGAATAAGATAACAATAAAAAATTGTTATCTACTATCTTTAATCTCAGGATTTTTGGAACACCTTGGCGAAGCTAAGATCTATACTAAGATAGATCTTCATGGAACATACAATCTAATACAAATCAAGGAGGGAGATGAATGGAAGACCACATTTCGGACAAGGTATGGACATTTTGAATATAATGTTATGCCCTTTGGACTAACAAATGCACCTACTATCTTTCAACATTTAATGAATGACATATTTTGAGAATATTTGGACAAGTTTATAGTGATCTATCTTGATGATATCTTAATCTACTCAAAAAATCTAGAGGAACATTAGGAGCATGTTAAGTTGGTATTACAAAAGCTACGAGATACAAGTTTGTATGCCAAACTAGAGAAATGTGTATTTCATCAATTTCAAATAGAATTTTTAGAATAAATTATATCTACTGAAGATTTGATAATAGATCCTAAGAAGGTAGAGGCAGTTATGTAATGGGCCATTCCAAAGACTATGAGAGGCGTACAATGTTTTCTTGGATTTGCTAACTTCTATTGAATCTTCATAAAAAATTACTTTCAAATTGCTCCCTCTTTTACATAATTGATATATAAAGACAAGTTGAAATGGGGACTTGAAGCACAGAAGGCATTCCAAGATTTCAAGATGGCATTTACTATAGCCTCAATATTGGTTCATCTAGACTTTATAAAGACATTTTACTTGAGGCTGATGCTTCAGATTTTGCACTAGGGGCTGTACTTTCACAAATGGGTATAGATAACAAATTCTATCCTATTGCATTCTATTCTCAAAAGTATTTTGTTGCCAAAATCAATTATGAAATCTACGACAAGGAGCTTCTTGCTATTGTAGATTCTTTTGAAGAATGGCATCATTTTCTTGAAGGCCCAATATATCTTGTGACTATATATATAGATCATAAGAACTTAGAATATTTTATGTCAGCTCTGATTTTTAATCGTCGCCAAGCTCGATGGAACATGTTGCTATCTCGATTAAATTTTGTTATCATCTATCACACAGGAAAGCAACAAGGATTATCTGATGCTCTATCGAGGAGATTATATCTTATACCAAGGGTAGAGGAGGTAGCATTTGATCAACAATATACAACCTTGTTGAAACAGGAGCAATTTCGTTTCTATGCCACTATTACATCAATACCTATTAATCCTAATTTTCTCAATGAGGTGCATACTAGAACCACTAATGATGCTGTGGCCTTTGATATCAAGTATTGCATGAGAAAAAATACTGATAAGTTCAAATTTGTGGAAGACCTCTTATACTTTAAAGAACGTTTATATATTTCAGAAGGGCTAATACGATTGCGCATTCTTCAATCTTGCCATGACTTTCCAACAATGGGTCACTTTAGATTTAACAAGACCTTGGAACTTATTTCTCAATATTTTTGGTGGCCTCAAATGTGAAAGGCAGTGAAAGACTTTGTACTCTCTTGCAACATTTGTTTAAGATTCAAAAATCCTCGATATCGCTTTTATAGATTCTTGCAATCCTTGTCTAGTTCAAGATAGGCATGGTCCTCTATCTTGATAGATTTCATCATGGATCTACTGCCATCTAATTCATTGGATAGCATCTTTGTAGTGGTTGATCAATTTATAAAAATGATTCATTTCATCCCTTGCAAAAAGACTATGTCTAATGAAGAAACAACAGACTTTTTCTTGAAAATATAAATCAATATCATGGCTTATCAGATGATATTATATCCGATCGAGGATCCCAGTTCATATCTAAGTTTTGGAAATATCTTTTTGAAATATTAAAAATAGATATTAAACTCTCTTTGGCTTTCCATCTTCAAACTGATGACCAAATAAAAAAAATTAATCAAGTTTTGGAGCAATATTTATAATGTAGTGTCAAGGATATTCTTGTCAGATCCTTCTAAAATATTCTAGAAGATTCTTAGAACTCTCTAGAACCTCCCAAAACCTTCTAGCATCTTCCAAATAGATAGAAATTGCTTGTAGAGCTTCCTAGTTGGTTGAAGTTATTTGAGAAGCTCCTTAGTTAATAAAAGTTGCTTGAGAAGCTTCCTAGATAGGAGTATATATTGGAATCGAGGTTGAAGAGTTCTTCAGTCTCGACAATACATCTCTTGGAACTTTAGTTCATTTCTTTGGTATAATTCTTATATCATCTAATTAATCTAATTCTTGCCAGTTCTTCTAAAACTTCTTGTTTAGACTTCTAGTCTATATTCTGCATTTGTGACAATTTGTCGGGACTGCCCTTCTATCAATATCAGAGCTTAGTTCTTTGAGGCAGAGAGTGGACTACCCATCTCCTTGAAGATACTTGAGTATTCTAAAGGTTGCAGATTATCCTCCCTTGCACCGATATTGATTCCTTCTTCTTTACTTAGTATGGCTAGTATAGAAGATGTTAACATAGTAGAATCTTCGGAGTCAAAGTTAGATGTGATCATCAATGCCCTTAATGCTCTAGCAATTAGAACTGCTAAAATTGAAAGAAATTTTGCTAAGCTCCCTAGAGCTACAAGAGTGGGAGTGGCTCAGACTACAATGCAACCACCTCTAATTAATGAAGTACTACCATCTACATCTCAACGTGAGAATTTAATTACATCGCAGTACAAAGAGCCTCGAGTCAATCTCCCAAAGAGGTTTGATGGTACTCGATCAAAATTTTGTGGTTTTGTAAACCAAGTTTGATTGGTAACATTCTTACAATTAGAACACTATTTAATCAAGGAGTCACGAGTTGAATTAGTGGGGACATTACTTATTGGACAAGCTTTGTCTTGGTTTGCCCTCTTATTTGAAAAAAGGTCTTTTATCTTGAGTAATTTTGAGACCTTTCTAAAAGCAATCAAGGAAGCATTTGGAGAACATGATAAGGCTCGGTGGACAACCACCAAGATTTTTTCTCTACGTCAAGGATCATGCTCTATATTTGTTTACGCATTAAACTTTGAATAACTTACTTATGATATCAATTGGGGAGAAGAAGCGCTAGTGAGTCAATTTTATTGGAGAGTCTAAGATGACGTGAAGGATTTATTGCTATCCGACTCTCAAATACTCAACGAAGCAATCAGCCAAGTGGTGAAGTGTAACAATCGGCTTTTTCAACAACGTCAAGACGATTATTCTATAGCTATACGGTATCCACAAGGAAACCAGTTCTATTTGGCTGCTTTTATCAAGAGTGTGGAAGATCAATCTCAAACAGAAGACATGCAAATCAATACAATATGTTTCAAGCCCCTTACAATTGAAGAAAAGAAGCAATGATTAGAACAAATCTTGTATTTATATTGTGAACAGGCAGGCCATAAAGCAAGAAATTATCCTAAAAAATAGACGCCTCCAACAACAAGACTTAGGAGTTCAAGTATGTAGGAAAACAAGAACGCCCAGTTATAATAGGGACCGTGCGGTTGGACATTTCAACATCCCAAATTAATCAAGGTCCCTTTCTTTCAGCTCAACCTTCTCATTGTTTTATAATACCTTTATTTCTTGGTATTCAAAAACTGCAAACCAATGCTCTATTAGACTCAAAAGCATCTGTTTGCTTTATAGATGAAGAGTTTGGTAAGCTTCATAAATTTTCTCTTGTGAAGAAATCAAAGCCTATCCATATAGAAGTCATAGATGGCCGACTTTTGTCTTCTAGCAATGTTACTCATGAAACTAAACCATTGAAGGTACATCTTCAAAATCATGAAAGTAGCATTGTGTTTAATATTATCAAGACCCCTTTATGTCTAGTCATTTTGGAGCTATCGTAGCTTAATAAATATAATCCATTCATAGATTGGAGGTTGCGAAAAGTGACATTTCTAACAAAACCCTTAATGGTGGAACCTGCCAAGATAATGTATAAAAACAAACCCTTGTTCATAGATGCGAGGGCCTTCATGAAGGAAGCCAAGCATAATATACCTTTTGTCATCTTCGCAATGCCAGCTCGAGAAGATGCAACTCCAACTTATGTTATTCCGGAATAGTATGAAGAATTCAAGGATATCTTTGAAAAGAAGAATGCTGACATGCTATCAGAGTATTGACTATACGATTGTGATATAGATCTCCAAGAAGGAGCACAACCACCATTTGGTCCAATCTACAATTTATCACAAGATGAGCTCTCAGCATTGAAGAATTACATTGAAGAGAATCTTACAAAGAATTTTATTTGGCATTCTAAATCTCTAGCAGGTGCACCTATCCTCTTTGTGAAGAAAAAAGATGGTTCATTACAAATGTGTAAAAGATTATTGAAGCTTGAACAAGATGACCATGAAGAATCAATATCCATTATCACTAATATCGAGACTCTTGGAGCAACTTAGTGAAGCCAAAATATACACCAAGATAGATCTTCGTGGAGCTTATAATCTTGTACAAATAAAGACGAGAGATGAATGGAAGACAATGTTTCGGACGAGGTATGGATATTTTGAATATTATGTCATGCCTTTTGGATTGACCAATGCACCAGCTATATTTCAACATTTGATGAATGATGTTTTTTGAGAATATTTGGACAAATTTATTGTTTGTTACCTTGATGATATTTTGATCTATTCTAAGAATGTTCAAGAACATGAGAGTCATGTGAAGTTGATGTTACAAAAACTATGGGATGCTGGATTATACGCCAAATTAGAAAAATGCGTATTCTATCAATCTAAGGTAAAATTTCTTAGTTATATTATTTTGGATGAAGGATTAATTATGGATCAAAAGAAGGTTCAAGCAATAACAGATTAGATAGTACAAAAGATGGTATGGAACGTGCAATATTTTCTTGGGTTTGCCAATTTTTATCGCATTTTCATCAAGAACTATTCACAAATTACAGCCCTATTAATAAGGTTGACATCAAAGGACAATTTTAAATGGAATATTCAAGCACAAGAGGCTTTTCAAGAGTTAAAGTCGATATTTACGACAACTCCTATCTTGGTACATTCCGACTTTATAAAGGACTTCTACTTGGAAATAGATGTTTCTGACTTTGCGCTAGGAGCTGTATTATCATAGATGGAGAAGGATGATAAACTTCACTTAGTTGCGTTCTACTCAAGGAAGTTTTTGGCAGCAAAAATCAACTATAAAATTCACGATAAGGAGTTGCTTGCGATAGTTGATTCTTTCCAAGAGTGACGTCATTTATTGAAGGGTGCTACACATCTGGTGTCTGTATATACAGATCACAAGAATTTGGAGTATTTTACAACACCTTGAATTTTGAATTGTTGCCAAGCTTGGTAGAACATGTCATTATCCCAATTTGATTTCATCATCAGATATTGGCTAGGAAGGTATTATTGGATGTATTATCAAAGAAATCATATCTAGCATCCAAGACAAGAGATGCAGCATTTGATCAGCAGTGTACAACTTTACTACAACGAGAACGGTTTTGCCTCCGTACCACCTCTATGATCATACCAATTGATGATGATTTTTTAGAACAAGTCCGTAGAGCATTATTTGTAGACTCATTAGTCTTAGATGTGAAGCAACACTTTGACAAAGACAAGTTCAAGATTGAGGACAGGTTATTATATTTTGAAGATCGACTATGCATTCCGGAAGGACCAATTTGACTTTGTATTCTTCAATCTCAACATGACTTCTTGGCCTCAGGTCACTTTGGATTCAACAAAACAATGGAGCTTATTTCTAAAGACTTTTAGTGGCCTCAAATGTGAAAAGTAGTGAAGAATTTTGTGCTATCATGTGACCTTTATTCAAAATCAAAGAATCCTTGATAAAGCCATACAAACTTTTACAACCTCTATCAATTCTAAAGCGACCATGGTCTTTAGTATCTATGAACTTTATCACAAATTTGCCACCTTTTGCAATATTTGATGCTATCTACGTGGTAGTAGATTGGTTTACAAAGATGACACATTGTGTTCTATGCAGAAAGACAACTTCTGGTGAAGAAACAACAAGATTGTTTATTGACAATATATATTGATATCATGGTTTACTAGATGACATTATTTCGGACCGGGGGCCTCAATTTTTATCAAAGTTTTGGAGGTCGCTTTTTGACATACTAAGGATAGATATAAAACTATCTTCTGCCTTCCATCCTCAAACCAATGGTCAAATAGAGCGATGTCGTATGTCGTGAAGTCTTGCTTGAGAATGCTCCGGGCACCTGGCTGTGGAAGATAAAAGAAAAATACGCAATAATAACTAGTCCTAACTTCTCTAATCAATCTCTAAACAGTCTTTAATCATATCTTAACAAAACCCTAGTCAACCTTGATCAAATTCAAAAAAAATCCTAAAATAAACCATACTAAATCTTAATCAATCCTAACAAATCCTAAAACAAATCCTAACTAATCTTAGTTGAATCCTAAGCAAACCCTAAGAAAATCCTAAGGCAGTTTTAGAACCTCAACTACTATCAAATAAACCGTTGATTTTGATTGAAATTTTGCACATCTTATTAATTAAGTTGAAAACAAGCACATTAAGTTTGAAGAAGATCTAACTTCACAAAAGAAGAAAAACCCATAAATTTGCATGGGTGACGGCCGGCCTCCTTCTCTAGTCTTGATGCCAATATTCTAGTATCTAAATCTCCCGTTTACATCGTTTAATTGCTTTCAAATTTTGAATGTGTATAGAAAAACAAGTCTATTACCCATTTACACAAATTTCACTCTAATCCAACTAGCAGATTGCTCAAGATCTCAAAAATCCTAATTGACATTCAAAACTTAATTTCCGAGACCTTGACCCACTTCAACCTCAATTACGTACAACTATACTATTAGATTTAGTTCAAACTCATAGCACACATTAACAACAATAATATCCAAAAATCCACAAATTTTCAGCCATGGATCTACTACAAAACTTTTGAAATTGCCTAAAATATCAACCCTATTTTATTTCACAAAATCCCAAGTTGCTGAAAACAACCTTCACTTTGCAAAGCTATTACAAAGTCATTTCTAATCCAAATCACTTGAAATTAACTTCTATGCAAAACCTCTTAAGTCTTCTCTCTAATTCCATCTTTTGATCTGCCAAAAGACTCTTGATTTGCCCTAGGCAGCCGTTTTAGTAGCCAAAGGTGTGATTTTGACCCTGTCCTACAAACGGCCAACCCTTGGGTACCAATCTAACCTATCCTAGGGATTTTATAGCCCGATCCTACCCTCAACTTAACCCTAATATCAATCATGCTAGTGATTTATCCTTTTTATTATATTTTTATTATTTTATGGCTTTTCTAAGGCAGTAAAAGAATTACTACAACCTAGAAGGTAAAATTACTAACTAATTCTTATCTATTAGCTATTAAGTAAAGAAAATAAACTTAGAGGCTTTCATAAAAACCTTGTTAAAATATATTGGATTCTTGTTGAACTATGATAATAGAGTATTAATTGAAAAATTATTTTTAGTCATAGTTTCACCATATAATCGTGTCACAACACAACAACGGTGGCTAAGAAGGTAAAACTGATTGCTACTCAATTATCTCTTGATATTTTAAAACATATTAAGAAAGTAGTAAGGAATCTAAGTCTTAGAAAACCAGAGAGGATTGATTACAAGTTTACTCAAGAATCATTGAATAAGTTGAAGATTGAAGGAAGTGAATTCTTGATCACAGAAGAAAGGATGAAGTTTTTAGAGATGATATCTAAACATGATAAGGCTTTTGCCCTTATACTAGAAGAAATTGATTATGTTGATCTAAGTGTGGTTGTACCTATGGTTATTTTTATTGTGCCTTGTGTACTATAGGATTTGAAGCCGATTCTTGTACCAAAAGCTTTACTTCCAAAATTGGTAGATTTATTGAAAGAAAAAGTGATAATGGAGATTCTTAAACCTTCTATTGCACCTTATTCCAACCGTTGGTTCATTGTATCTAAGAAGTCTAGAGCATTAAGGTTTATTCAAGATATCCAACCAATTAATAAAGATACCATACGAAATATGAGTACTGGATTAATTATAAATGAAGTAGCTGAGGCATTTGCAACCTACTCTATCTATTCTATTGGAGATTTATATTTGGAATATGATCAATTTTAATTAGCTAAAGAAAGCAAGAATATTACAACAATGAAGACTCTGTTGAGATTAATGCGCATGTATACTTTATCACAAGATGTGTGAGTTAAAAATTCATTGTTTTACATTAATTACCTTAAATTTTTTTTAAAAATTTAGAATTATATAGGTAAATTAGAAAATAGTAGGAATAATTAGTAAAGATAGTAGTAGGGAAGAAAAATAGGGACTTGGAAATAATTAGAAGTAGAAAAAATTTATTTAAAATAATAATTATTTTAAAATTAATATTTTTATATGGAAATAGGATAGAGAAGGGTCCTACATTAAGCCCTTGTGATTCTCCATAAGTATGAGTCTAGGACTTAAAATATATATATATATATATATATATAATTTTAAAATAAAAAAATAAAAAAAATAAAAAAATACAGGTGCCCGAAAGTAGGTCGCAGCGACCGTTGACCCTATCATTGATCATGCGCATGAGGATCACCGTATGAGGCGAGATCCTCATGTGGCAAGAGATCAGAGTTAACTTAAGTGCGTTGAGAGACAAATTGCAAGAGAGAAATTTTGATCATTTTTTACGGACTAAGGCAAGGAGGCGGACATGGCGAGCGCTGGAGTGATATCGAAGAACGTTGTCGTAATACGTGCAATTTTGCTCGAGAATGCTCCGGGCACCTGGCTGTGGAAGACAAAAAGGAAATATACAACAACAAGATCCTAACAACTCTAATAGAATCTTAAACAACTTCTATTAGATTTTAAGAATACTAATCAAACTTTGATCCAATCTTTAAGCAATTATAAAAGAAGAGTAAATGAATCATACATTAATCATAATAGAAAATAATATATAAATACTAAATTTATAAAATACTAAAAATATAATCTTAAAACCCTAAGTCATATCTTATTCAAACCCTAGGTCAAATCCTAGTCAAAACCTAAATCAAACCCTAAGTCAATCCTAGTCAAAACCTAGTCAAATCCTAATCAAAACCTAGTCAAATCCTAAGTCAAATCCTAAGTCAAACCCTGGTCAAATCTAGATCAAATCCTAGTCAAATCCTAAGTCAAACCCTGGTCAAACCTTGATCAAGCCCTAGTCAAATCCTAAGTCAAACCCTAAATCAAAACCTAGTCAAAATCCTAAATTAAATCCTAGTCAAATCCTAAGTCAAATCCTAAATCCTAAACCAAACCCTAAGCAAACCCTAAATCCTAAGCAAACCCTAAACCCTACCCTAAACAAATCCTAAATCCTAAACCGAACCCTAATCAAATCTTAAACCAAATTCTAACCAATTCAAATCAACTCTAGGAAAAATTATAATCTCAATATCTGCTGATTAGACCGTTGATCTTACTTAAAACTTTGTATACCTTTCAACCTCTTGGTCAACAATAAGAACAATAAATTTGAAGGAAATCCAACTTACCAAACGGAAGAAAAACCCCAAAAACTTCTTAGGTGTTGGTCGGCCTCCTTCTCCAACCTTGATGCTGATTTTCCAGTGCTGATTTTTCCTTTTTTCATCGTTCAATTAGTCTCGAATCACTCACGTGTATAGAAAAACAAGTGTATAATCTACACAAACAAAATTTACTCCAATACAACTAGCAAATTGCTCAAGATCTCAAAAACCCTAATTGACCCTCAAAACTTAATTTCCGAGACCTTGACCCACTTAAACCTCAATTACGTACAACTAAACCGTTAGATTCAACTCAAATTCACAGCACACATTAACAACAACACTACCCAAAAACTCACAAATTTCTAGCCGTAGATCTACTATAAAACTTTTGAAATTGCCTAAAATATCAACCCTATTTTATTTCACAAAATCCCAAAATGCCAAATACAACCCTAACTTTGTAAAGCTCTTACAAAGTCATTTTTTCTCCAAATCACTCAAAAGCAACTCTTCTACAAAATCTCTTAAGTCGACTCTCTAATCCCAATCTCCGATCTACTAAAGCTCCCTAAATCCGCCGTAGGCATGCGGTTATGTGCCTCAAGGTCTGATTTCAATCCTAGCTCATAACCGGTCCTTTCCGGGTATCTATTTCAAGATTTTTGTGGTAAGTTTTTCTAAAACCTCTTCTTAACTCTCTCTTATATATGCCTATATCTTTTTATTTCCCAATCTACTTTGTTTTGCCTTACTTATGGCCCTACAAAGTAAATAGAAGCTCATTTGTAAAAAGAGCAGCATTAACACCCATTAGTTTTACTCCCTTTTTACTATTATCAATTTTTCTAAGATAATTTGTTATAATATTTTGAACTAAGATCTTTTATAATATACTATTTCCTTACTCTTTCATCTAATAGTTGCGTTACATCACGACATCCATCCCCCCTGAACCTGTGCATCCTCCGGCATGCGCCAAATTATCATTGTACTGATGTAAAATTTTCTTCATCTTGGTTAAATTCTTGATCTTTAATTTGTTCCTCTTCTTCTGTTTCAATACCCCTCAATAGATTTTGTTCTTCATCAAAATGTATATATATTCCCTTTTGTCTGAATAACTTGACTCGCTTGCCTGCTATAGGTGTCTTCAATTGTGTCCCATCAAGTTCCCGTAATAAATATGTTCTATTGTGATAGACTTCTATCACAACATATGGTCCAAACCAACGCTTAGAAAAATTTTGTAATGCACTATATTGGTTATCCAAACTATTATCATATACTAATACCCAATCACCTTCTTCTATCTTCTTAGGCCGAAGTCGATGCGTTTTATCAAACCTTTCTTTATTCCTTTCCCTTGCTTCTTTCAACCTTCCTATTGCCACTTCAATGTCTTCAGGTCTTCTTTCCAATTGTTAAATGGGTAATGCTAAAAGATCCTCTCTATTAAGATCATCCTTCTAATGTAATATTCTCCATGTAGGCATTGTTTCTTCTATTGGCATAATTGGCTTTTGTCCATACATTAATTCAGAAGGCATATAACCGGTCACTGTGCTATGAGTTGTATGATCTGCCCATAATGCAAATGGTAGTAGTTTTGGCCATTGATGTACTTTGCCATTGCATGCTTTTACTAATGCCTTAGCAATAGGTGAATGCCCACGCTCACTCTTCCCATTACCTTCTGGATTATATACTGTTGTCAAAGAAAGTTTGATTTCCATTCTACCAAAGAGTTCTTTTGCTTCTTTTGCATCCAATTCACCTCTATCTACCGTGATTTTTCCAATACAACCATAGCTACAAATAATGTCTTCTAAAAGAAATTGACATATACTTTCAGTACTCTTTGTTCTTAATGCTCGTCCTTCAACCATATTTGATAAATCTTCATGTGCAAGTACCAAATATTTCATTTGTCCAAGTCCCATAGGCATTGCTACTAAATCCACTACCCACTTATAATGTAGTGCTAGAGGATAAGTTGGATGTAATTCATCTCGATGTCGAATGTTAGAATAGAATTGACAAATTTCACATGATCCTATAAAATCAACCACATCTTTATATATGCCTTTTCACCAATATTTTTCCTTCAATTTAGTAAAAGTTGCCCATATTCCTCTATGCCCTATCCACAAACTCTCGTGAAACTCCTTGATAATCTTTTGTTGAGCTTCTAAATCACATATCACTCATTGTGGTACTTCTCCTCTTCTCTTTGGATGCTTCCATAAATATCCATCACGTAAAAAATATCCATAGGCTTTCTTACGAATTTTCTTAAATTTTTGATCTCTCCAATCTTCTTGTCGCTTTAAAGTACTTAGGTACTTTCCAATATCTTCCCATTCACCTTCATATGAGTCTCTTAAAAATAATTCCAATGGTACAGTCAAACATGCACCTTCTTCTTTTGATAATGCATTAGTATAAAAATTTACACCCACATCATCTTCCATATCAATCATGTCTTCTTCATCATAATACCTTGTCTTTGATAACATATCTGCAATTGTATTATCCCTCACTGCAATGTGTTTAAATTCTGGATTCAAAGATTTGATATATGCTATCTACCTTAACATAGCAATATTAGGAGTTGAACAACTTGTAATCATGCCTAGTAAAGGCAAACAATCTGTTTCTACAACTACCGATGTACCAATCAAATATTCTTTTTCATTTTTCATGGCAGTTACTACATCCCATAATTCTCTTTTAATTTGTGCATATGTTCTTTGTTTAATATTCAAAATATTTATTCCAAATCGTACTACATATCTATTCCCTTCTTCATCGTCTTGTCCAATTGCCCAACCTATTCTAATTGGACTCACATCAACTGTTAATATTACCGGTCTTCTACATTCATAATTCACTTTTTTCAAAGTTGGAGGGGAAGAAAGAAGTTCTTTCAATTTTTCCATAGCTTTTCTTTGCTCATCTTTCCATTGAAACCTTTTATTTTTCCTTAACAATTCATATAATGGATCTGCCACATGTGCAAAATGAGGTATCCATATATGATAGAAAATGCACGCTCCTAAAAATCTTCTCACTTCTGTAGTATTTTCACATTCTTTCATCTTTTTAATAATATCAATCTTTTCAATACTCGGCTTACGTCCATATGATCCACACATGTGTCCAACAACTAGTATTTCATTTATCCCAAACATAGACTTTGTACCTAATAAGGTCAAGTGTACCTCTTCCAACCATGATAAAATCTTTTCACAATCACTAATATGATCTGCAACAAATCTTCTACAACCTTTCTGATCCAATGTCTCATCTTTTTCTTCTTCTGCATATCTTTTAATTGGAACATCATCTAAGAATGGCATAGTCTTTCCTGGTATAAATTTCCTCAATACTTTGTTCATTCCATTCATCATATGAGCTACTGAATTAGTAGCCCCTTGAGGCAATGTACACATTCTTACCAAACCCAATGGAGTCTTCATAGTAGTTAAATCTCTACTTTGTAATGCCAATTGAAATTGATCATATCCTGAGTAAAGATCACCTATCAAATAGATTGCTCTTCCTGCAAATGCCTCTGCAAATTCATCCACAATTGGACTTGAACCCATATTTCTAATGATTACTTTATTTACAGGTTGCATATCTTGTATAAATCTCATTGTTCCATTTTTCTTTGGTACCGTAAACCATCGATTTGAGTAAGGCGCTATAGATGGTTCTAAAATCCCCATTTCAATCTTTTCATTGAGTAAGTTTATTAACTTAGATAAATGTGCTCTTGGTACTGGAATTGGTCGTAAATTCCATGGTTCATGAAGAACAATAAAAATAACCATAGGTGCTACAATATTTAGATCAACACATCCAATTTCATGTATTTCAAATGTAAAAGCCTTTCTATGTCGTGAAAGCATATTTCAAAAGTATTTTTCTTCACTTTTTGTCAAAAATCCTTCACATCCAACCCTTAATCCATCTAATGTAGCATCCATAAATTTATGCCCTATCTTCTTAGGATCTCTCAAATTTGGTTGTGTAGATGCTCCTCTCACCTTCTCTTCACAATCTGATGGTAGTGGCAAAGCCACTAGTTTAACCTTTTTTGCCACTGATTTATACTTAGTTACAACACATACCTCTTGGCGACTTAAATTTTTCATAAAATTTTGAATTTCATCATAAAATTCTTTAGAACATATATTAATAAATTTATTACTTCTTTGTAATCCATATTGTAATAAATAATTTAATTCTCCCATAGTATCCGCAAATCCAACTTCTTCAAATGATCCTGATATAAATTCATCCTCAACCAATTCTCCATTTTCTTTCAAAGTTTTTTCCATATTATTAACATAACGTTTATCTATTCTTTTCATGCTTTCTATAGTTTTAAAAGATAATACACCATCTTGTTTCAATCCAACAAGTCCAGTAGGTAATGCCATCTTTGTTAGATTCAGCGGGAGCATGTCTTCCTTTAACCCATTGCAATCCCGCTTTACAATGGTGTGCGGTAAAAACCCTCAAGCTCTTAAAAGTTCTCATTTGATATTGGCTTTTCTCTCAACTTATCACAATTTCTTTCATGATCAGCACAAACAGTTAAAAATTGAACTGCTTTCATTCCATCTTGGCTTCTTATTCTTGCATAGGCTGAACCATCATCCATAACTTATGTTTCCATTCTTGTGGTAGTAATAAATGGTTGTCCCAATATAATTGGATATGCCTTCTGATTACACTAAAACATCCCAATTTTGTTACAGTTTCTCCCTTATACTACCAATAACTCTGTTAACAATAAAATATCGTAAGCAATAATCCAACTCAAGTATTCACTACCTCTTCTCCTCTCCTTCTTTATGACAACAATATATAATACTGCGATATCTCAAAACACAGCATAATTATCCTATACTCCAAACATAGGAATACTCCAAAATTGACTATCACTCCTAATAATTCACTTCGCATAATCCAAACTCCACGGACTTTTTCTTGTAGGTCATCCTTGATTCAATACTCAATGTATTATAATTTTCTCACATTCATACTCATTTTTCATAAAACATCTCCAATTCTCCACTTCCAGTTTTTCACTTATATTTCTCTACTGATATTTCAGCATATCAGTACATCTTCAATCTTTCATTGTAAATCAATTCTTTCCTTCATTGCTTCATTACAGAACTGCACTTTATAATATTTAGCACTTATCTAATATCCTTCTTTTAAAAATTAACAAGAGGTAGCACCAAGCTTACCCCGGCTCAACACTATCACAATTTGGCCCTTACTACTACTGTCCAAATCAATTTATACTTATCCCAATTGATATTAATTGCTACACAACCGACGATAATCACTTTTTTTAACTCCCTTATCCATGCTGCCTTCTAAACTAGCCATTCATCGGCTTCCTGCCTATTCTTAACTCTACAAATTATGTATTATAAATCCTAAAATTCCTACCCATTCTACATAGCTCCACTCCTAACTATGCAGCATCCTTGCAAACACAAAATTGATAAAACTTTATTATGAGGCTGGCTCCTGAGATTGGGATACTCCTGGATTCGTAAGAGGTTCCTCTGCGTTTGGCTCTAATGGAACGTCCTCATCCTCCTCCGATAAATCCACATGATTAATCTTCAACTGCGTTGATAAATCTTCATTATTCGCTCCCAATTCCCGAACTTGAGCCTCCAATTGTCGAAATTAGGAGAGCAGATTCCTGTGGCCGAACGACATTGGCCAAATCGCCCTCAAATTTTCCACTTCATTTTCAAGGCACCAATTTTTGTCTACAGCTTCTCCGTTCTAATTCGGTATTGGTCTCCAAATTCCACCTTTTTCTGTTCCAATTTCACTCCTTTATTACGTTTCGCTTGTAACTGACACTTCAGCGCTTCCCGTTCCAAATCCCATATCCTGCGATTCTCTATTAATTCTTGCTTTTGATCGTTCAGAATTCTTTGTATGCGATCTTTTTCATTCGCCCAATTTTTCTTTTCCTCCGCTACTTTCCGCTCCAATGTCAACTTGGACTCCGTCTTTGTCCTAATCAGGTGCTCTTTTTCCACAATTCGGCGGTCTTTCTCCAGTATCTCCTTCCGGCTAGACTCCAATTGTTGTCGTAGATTCCCTTCTAGCTGACTCACAATAAGCTGCAATTGGGAAATTTGTCCCAATATTACTTTTGTGAGGTTCCCTTCTACCAGTAGCTCGGTGTTCAAAACTGGAGCCTCAACTATCCTCTCTATCATTGTACGAATTGAAGCCCGACCTAGTGTAGTCTCCGAGATAACCTCCCGTTCCCGCGATCTACTGCATTCCCCAATTTTGTGCACCACTATCCCTCGGCCAACTGCTAAACTCCGCATACCCTGTTACGGCATTGAGAAAGGCACGCTCTTCTCCTTTGCTGGTTGACTTAACGTGTACTCAATCACGGAGTGCACATAGTTAGAGCATAGCAAAGAAGCAAATTTATCCATTTTTCGCTTGGCTCCCATTTCTGCATGGATACGGGTTGCTACAAAGGCTGCCCAATTAAAGACCATGCCTTCCAATATTCCAATCGCAACAAACAACAAGTGCTAGGACATGTACGTGGTATGCCGGTTCAAGCCTAGATGCTTCTGAACGAATCGCATCCACTCCGCAAGCTCTGGAATAAGTGCCGTTGTCACTTTTCAGTCTTGATTTTTCTCAAAAGACGCCATGTCCTCTTTGAAGTAACTTCTCGGTCTAAACACTTCTCTGAACACTTCTCTGGACACTTTGACGCCTACCGCTAACTCACCTATTGGTAAATATAATACCTTCTGTAAGGTACTCTCATCAATCCCAATTATTCTCCCTTTTACTACACTAGAATCATCCTCTAGGTCGTAATTTCCTATGTACTCTGCAACTAATTCTATATCAATTGGAGGCAAATTATTCGATCCTCGCAAAAACATGTACATCTGTATATTTCTGAAATCTCTCTGTCTTTGTAAGGACCAACAGATTTCCAACTTAATGGGCTCCATGTTGGTGACCACTACTAGAGACGGCGATTGCAAATTACTCTTGCTTCGCATGTTTCGGATATTCTCCTCTCTGTCCACAGCTCTCTTCGACCTCTCCATCGACATTATATAATGTTGACTACGTACTCCTCGCTTGGATTAATCGTTACTCTCTGATTGCAGAGAACTCTACACTCCAATAAGCATACACTCGGACGACCAAACTCAAAACAGAATGCTAATCAAAACTCCTATTAAGTGCCCCGCTCCTAACCTTTTACTCGGGGTCTAAAGCAACAATCCTTAATCCAATGTACCAGATCGTCACTTCTGATTTACATGACTAATCCGTATTAGGATCCAAAACTGACCATCAGCCGTCTTTCTAGCCATCATGCACCTTCAATAAAGATAAGCTATCATGAACAGATACACCCTCTTCCCTCTAATTTTGAAAATCCGTCCCGGATTTACGTAAAATAAAGACGTAAACGATTGCCGTTAACTCGAGTGGTAAATTGAGTATCCATAAAATCTTTCAATTGAACTGAACCATTAGAAAAGGCTTCAATTACTCGATAAGGTCCATGCCAATGGACTTGGAATTTCCCGGAAAATGGTGAAAGCGACTATCATAAAGAAGCACCAGATCATTGGGCATAAAAGATTTAGGACGTAATTTACTATCATAATAACTCTTCCGGCGGCGCTGTGTAGCTTCCATAGTTAAAAGAGCCATAGCCCTAACTTCATCCAATTTTTTCAATTGTGCTAACCGATGGTGGAGGGAGTCCTTGTCACCGAGACGTTCATCAAATGTAATTTGTAAACTCTAAACTTCCAATTCAATTGGTAATATTGCCTCTTGCCCGTACACCAATTGGAATGGTGTGGAATTGGTAGTCACTTTATACGCAGTACGATATGCCCACAAGGCTGCGAACAATTTTGTATCCCAGTCCGTTCCCACACCAGACACTGTTTTCATTAAAATTTTACACAAAATACCGTTGGTCTTTTCAGTCTGCCCATTGGCCCGAGGGTGATATGGGGTTGTCTTCCGATATTTGATCTCGTATTTATTTGTCAAAGCCGCAATTGTAGAATTAACAAAATGGGTTCCACGATCACTAACCAATTCTTTGAGACATCCAAATCGAGTGATAATGTTCTCATATAAAAATGTGGCTATGATATTGGCATTATCAGTTTTTATTGCCATCGCCTCCGCCGATTTTGTCACATAATCCGTCGCTACCAAAATATATCTTTTCTGTCCATTACGCGAGGTTGGTGCGATTGGTCCTACAAAATCAATACCCTATTTCTCAAATGGTACTTGTACTAAAATTGGTACCAACGGCATGGCAGAAGTTTTTGTAGGTCTACCAATATGCTGACAAGGATCACAACGTCGGACGTATTGGTGTGCATCTGAGAACATTCTTGGCCACCAATATCCCGCCATTAAAGCTTTGCGGGCAGTGCTGTCACCGACAAAATGCCCTCCACAACTATCCAAATGACATCCTTCCAATATAGTATGTACTTCACTTTGAAAAATATAACGGCGTAGAATTTCGTCTTTCCCCTGCTTATACAAAGCGTCTCCAATCATCGTATACAAAGTACTTTTCAAAATCAAGCGTTTCTTAAGTTTCTCACTATATATAGGTGGAAATGTCTGAAATGTTAGATACTGGATCAATTCACTATATTCTGGGATAATCACGTTGACGGCAAATAATTTTGCATGAGGAAGTGCATCATTGATAGGTTCGTTACCGAATATATTTAACAATCGAGATAAATGATCTGAATTGGCATGTTTCTTTCTTGGTCGAACATTAATAGTAAAATTAAATTCTTGAAGGAGTAACTCCCATCGAGCAATGCGTCCACTCAATTGAGGTTTATTAATCATATACTTAAGAGCATCATCATCGACATGAAATACAAATGGATAACCAAGCAAATAATGTCAAAATTTCTGGACAAAATAGATCATGCCCAAGGCTTCCCATTGTCGTGTTGTAAATCAAAACATAGTGTGAAAAACATAAAAGAATGCATTAAAATAAAAAGATTAAGATTAGAAGAAAGGTTGATAGAAAATTAGTAGTAAGAAGATATAATGGAAATTTACCTTGAAAAGTGAAATTTTTTCAAGTTAGTAAAAAGGAAAAGGTTGAGGAAGTAGAAAAGACATGGGCTAAGAGGTCTTTTTGACCAAGAGGATAAAGAAGACCAGGAGGGAGATGACAAGGAAGGGTCGTGAAGAAGAAGGAGGAGTTTTTTTGGAGAGATAGGATTTCTTTTTGATAGGCAGTATACGTTTTTGTGTGTAGAAGAAGCTTAGAGAGGATTTTAGGTGCGAGTTTTTGTAGGTTTGTAGTAGACAAGATAAGGAACTCATAGAGACAATTCTCATGTCTTTTGATTAAGTATCAAGGGAGATATGAGTCGTGAAAGTTGCAGGTGTTTAAGACTAGGGCAGAGAGGGTTACTAAATTTCGGGCCTTGGTTCTTGGAAACCACTTAGACTTTAGTGGCGAAATTTGTTGGGTTTTTGTTCTTATAGAGTTAACTACTTTGTGTCAAAATCTCAAGTCAATATGACCTCTAAGCAAAGAGTTATGAGTGAAATTGTAACCGGTTTGAATGAAAAGAGAAATAGAGTGAAGGCAAGGTTGAGGGTTTGTATGGGCAGTGCATGTGTGTGGGTTTTTTTGGGTATAAAGAGATTTAGGAGACGAATTTGAGTGTGAAATTTGATAGACATGATCTATGTAAGTTAAGGAAGAGATGAGTGTAAGTTTGATACTCATTAGTCTTATAAATAAAATGTTATGCTCTTTCAAAGTGACAGGGGTCTATCTCCAAATCAGTGAAGTTTGAGAGAGCATATCTTTGTGATCAGAGTAGTATTTTGAGTAAAATTTATTGGGGTTTGTAGATATATGAGTCTATTAAGTTGTGTAAAAAACTGATTGCTATTGGAGTTATATTCGAGGAGTTATGAGGAAAATTGTGGTCGGATCCAGAGTTGTTAGAAGGCAAAATTAAAGAAGAAGGATGGAACCTATAACTCAAGTTTGGAGAAGGCTCTTGAAGCAATATTTGGAGGGTGTTTACAACATGAGATAAGCTATAAGCCTACCAAATTTCAGCACTTAGGTCTTCTTTAATGAAGAGCAATGAAGGTGTGAAGCAAAGGGGGTCCAGAATCAAAGGCAGCATGGAGGAATTACTTTGACAACATGGTTCTCTCTAACCACATGAGCTATAATCAAAAGGTTTATGGGGTTTGCTTCTTTACTCTCTTAAGTACCTTGTATCCAAATTTTGCTTCAATTGATATGATATCCTAGGATTTATGAGCAAAATTGAGGGCAGGTTTCTAAAGGCAGAATATGTTAGGGTTAATAAAGTATGTTTTTATATAAATTCTTCAATTTTATGAACTTTATGAATCTCATCTTGTACTTGAGAAACTAGAGGCAAAAATAAACCCAGTATTTCTTAGGGCTAAGACTCTCACCACGACACCGTTCAGTCGTAGTATAGTTTCCTTCCGCAGCTACAAATTGTCGACCAGCATAATAGATAGGATGATCGAAACCCTTTTCATCTTTTTGGCTCAACACGGATCTAATAGCAACATTCGAGGCATAAACATAAACATCAAAAGAATTTTGTCTAACAAGGTACAACAAGTACTGGTGCTGACACTAATTTTCGTTTTAACTCCTCAAACGCAACTGTACATTCCTCAATCCAAATTGAACTAGATCCATTTGATGGCGGTTTCTTTAAATGATTTTTTAACGATTGACATATTTCTGCAAATAAATGAATAAATCGCCTATAATAGCTGACATGGCCTATAAAACCATGAACACCAGACATTATTTTTGGCTTTGGTAAAGCCAATATACGAGTAACTTTATCTAGGTCAGTAGCGATACCGGCCACGGAAACGATATGTCTCAAAAGCTTTTTCGATAGTACGCTAAATTGACACTTCTCAGAATTCAAAGATATCCCATATTTATCACATTGGTCCAAACAGTTACCAAGACGTTCCAAATGATTTGCTGTTGTACTGAATGTACAAAAATCATCTAAAAATATCTCCATTGATAATCGTAAATAATTTTGAAACACTTACCTCATTATCCTTTGAAATGTGGCCGAGGCATTACATAATCCAAATGGCATTACTTTATAAGCAGATGTGCCCCAATCTGTAGTAAAAGTAGTCTTCAACTAGTCCTCTTCTATAATTTTTATTTGATTATAACCCGAGAATCCGTCCAAAAAAGAATAACATTCATGCCCAATTGCGTTCAGTATACTATCTGTAAAAGATAAAGAAAAATAATCTTTCTTGGTAGCTGCGTTTAATTTACGAAAGTCCTGACAGATACAGATTTTTCCATTTTTCTTCGGCACTATCACAATTGGTGAAACCCATTCAATATACGGGACTGGATATATGAAGCCCAAGTCTAATAATTTATCTACTTCCTCCTTGACCATGAGAGAATATTTTGGATTAAGACGGTGTTGTCTTTGACGAACTGATATAGCATCTTCCTCTAAGGTAATTTGATGCTCACAAACTTTGGCAAGAATACCTTTTAAATCCGCATACGACCAAGCAAAAACAGATTAATGATTTAGAAAGAATTCTTTCCAATTTCTTAGCTCTATACCCGTAATATCGGTATATACTTTGATAATCTGGGATATTTCATTGGAATCGAGGTTAATGGATTGACACACAGGTTCCTCATTAATCCCGGATCTATTTGCTCCTCCTGCTCTGAAGCCTTCATATAGGCTAGCAAATTAGACTTACCTAATTCTGATTCGAATATACCAACTTCATTTATCGCACAATTATTCATCCAGTCCGCGATGACATCGTTGGAATTTAATGCATCCTCCTGATCTAAAAAATATTCTCCTGGACCTCCATATTGGTGTAATACGCCTGGCTTCCGCATGTGAGTTGGGTCCTTATGAACTTGCATCGCATTATTAACTTCATCATACTCTGCCTTAGATTGGCCCTCATCTTTGGATGTTGCTTTTGTGCCCCTAATTTGCAACTCCCCATGATATTGAACTGGATACATCTGTAAAATAATCTTGTCATTACCCTCCCCAATAGTTAACGTTCCACAGCCCCAATCGTTCCTAGCTTTGGCCTGATATAGCCACGGCCGACCCAATAATATTAGATATGATAAAATAGAATTCTATAATCGAAAAACAATATAATCAATTTCATCCGTAATTCCCGTGATTACAGTATTAATATTGTGTAAGATACCCATTGGTTTTATCCTACTATGATCTGCCATTCTCAATACCAATGTCGTAGGTACTAATTGTTTTAAATCCAACTCCTTCATTGTATCGGTGTTCATTAAGTTCACACTAGAGCCACCATCCACTTGAACTCCAAGAATGAGAACACCATCAATTGATACATCGATAGTTGGTGCTCCCGGATCGGGATTCAAACAAACTTCATGAATTTTTTTATTAAGAACTCTATGTCGTATTAACGAGGAATTCAATGTAGAATGGCATTCTGGTGCAACTGCTAACAATTGCTTCATGGTAATATAAGGTTTAATTTCATCCAAATCTTTCATAATATCATATGATTTCATATTGGCAATGATTCCCAAGGGCCTCTTCTTTTTCATGGATTTTAATTTAATCCCTTGAGATAATATTCTTACGGAGTTCGGAACTAAAACTACTGCATGGACTTTGTTGTAATTTGTATCCATAAGAGGATCTTTTAATGGATAAGATGGCTCCCGAATCTTTGCAGATATTGGTACTGGTTTTGGTTGAATCATTATCTCGAGGCTAAGATTATTCTCAAGTTGCACAGACAAATTGGATTTTCGCATTGATAATTCCTTTGATATTGCTGTTAGATTTGAAGCATCATTCAATAATTGACATTGGTCCGCTACAACTGGTACTTCCAATTGTTGAATTGGACCTTTCTCCTTTTGCTAGGCCCGAGTAAGTATTGCACGGACGCATTCCACCCGATTTATTGGAGAATCTTGTGGTACTTGAATATTGTCCTCCATCTTACTTTGCAGTTGAATACGCTGATCTTGGTTATTAATATTAAACAGAGCGTTGCACTGCTGGTAAGTATGTCCAGATTGCTTACAATTTCCACATATTGGAGCATAATCATCACTGGCTCTAGGATTGGGACATTCACTAGCATAATGTCCTAGTTGCCTGCATCGATAGCATCGAAGCAGTCTTCTTCCTCCTCCATCTGGTATATAAGGCGTCTCGATTGGTATATACCGGCTAGGCTTGTTTCAGGTTTGATGGATAAAGGATCCCGGTCGACCAATTGGTATTGTAGGATCTGAAATTGGATTCTGAATAGGTGGATATGTATTGTCTCAAGGATTTTATAAAACTTGTAATTGGGACCATCAAATGGTTATACCAAATTTAAAATCAGTGTTTCGGCTCACAATAGAACGATTTCGCTTTCAAACAAACTTATTTCAATCATTGAATTTATTTACTGATCTGCTGAAGTTGGTTGAAAGGATAGTCGGATTTCCTAACTCTATTTTGCTTCTTTTTGAATTCCAAAAGAATTTAGTGTTATATCAAGCATTCAATAAAGTACATCAGACCATTATTTCAGTAGCTATAATTGTTATTAAATGGTTCTATTCTTTATAATATTGTAACATAATTTATATTAATTTATATTCTTTCATCATCCAGTTTAATAACAAACTAACTCGTCCATCTTCTTTGTCAAAGTTAACAACAAAGTCTCATTTACATCCTTTGATACTAGTTCATTAGATAACTCCTTTATATGTATTGATTTTTGATATGGAGAATATGGAGAATACGAAATTGTAGTTGTTGGTGGTACAGCCTACAATGGAACAACATTCACTATCTCTTGCGGATTGATATTAAGATTTGCAATCAGAGTCAATTTTGTCTCGGTTAATCGTTTTATTGTTTTTCTTCTCGGCTTTGGCATTTGACAATTTCTCCTTAGGATAATCACAGGTTCTCAGAATTATGAATTGGATTATAATGACATTCCTATATCTTAGTTTTGCCATGTATAATATACAAAAGCAAATTTTATAAATTTTTTCAATTTTGGTGGGTATAGTCTGTTAACCAATATAGACATAACAAATGAGTCCGGCATTTGGTTATTTGGCCATTTTTGAAGGATATTTGCTACTTGGCCATAATATGACTGCATCGCTTCTCCCAGTACTATTTTGCTATTCATTAATCTTTCTCTAAGACATTCTTCAAATCCTATTGGTCGAAAATGAATCAAAAATATATTTTTTAATGCCTCCTAATTAGAAAATTGTCCCACGGGTTGGCAATTATACCATTCAAATGCCGTATCTTTCAAAGTTTAGGCCTCCGCTCTTTAGTATTATTATTTGCGCTCGAGCGCAATCGGTTGAAACTTGTTTTATCTCATTAAAACGATGGATTTTGGAATACATTAAATTGGCCCTTATTGACAAGCGATACACTTCCTACTGAAGAACTAGCCTTGCTAGAATCGGCTGTATCTACTATTGGAAAAGTATCCAATGGAGTACCCAATTCTTCTGTGCTATGTTCTCTTTCCGTTAATGGACTCAAGAGATACACTAGGCTATTCGCGGAGTTATCTGCGAGTGCTTTTGGCAACTTCTTTAACGGTATATATGTCTGAAATATTAAAGATCTTTCATGTTCTTGGTATGCTCGGATATGCCGACAGGCATGCAACCACGGTTTAATCCAACTCTGTCGACGCTTCCTTTTTAGCTTCCGTTCTTACTCGTCCCATAACAAATTTTTTACTTGTGTTCTCTCTTGTCTTCCTTTCGACTGACGTATTTTTCTCAAAGCAATGTTCTCATTCTTATTAACCATAATCTTTCATCATCTATTATTGACATTGCTTTCCATCACTATTGTAACTACTTATTCAATAGTTAATTCCTAACACTGAATACTATTGCCAATCCCCGGCAGCGGCGCCAAAATGTTGTTGTCGTTGCTTCTCTAATTAATCCCTAAATAATACCTACTGTAAAGTAAACTCTAAAGAGATTCGAATACGTAGAAAGACTATTTTATGATCGAGTTAAACCGTTAGGAAATGTACACAACTAATCGCTGGATTGTTTCAAAATATCCCAATTTTGTTACAGTTTCTCCCTTATACTACCAATAACTCTGTTAACAATAAAATATCGTAAGCAATAATCCAACTCAAGTATTCACTACCTCTTTTCCTCTCCTTCTTTATGACAACAATATATAATACTGCAATATCTCAAAACACAGCATAATTATCCTATACTCCAAATATAAGAATATTCCAAAATTGACTATCACTCCTAATAATTCACTTCGCATAATCCAAACTCCACGGACTTTTTCTTGTGGGTCACCCTTGATTCAATACTCAATGTATTATAGTTTTCTCACATTCATACTCATTCTTCATAAAACATCTCCAATTCTCCACTTCCAATTTTCCACTTATATTTCTCCACTAATATTTCAGCATATCAGTACATCCTCAATCTTTCATTATGAATCAATTCTTTCCTTCATTGCTTCATTACAAAACTGCACTTTATAATATTTA